>JARJCX010000133.1:0-447318 GCA_029282285.1 Mycena rebaudengoi
CCGCCATCTTCTCTTTGGATGGGTCAGTTTACGCGACCACAACTGGGTAGCCTTTCTACGACTTCTGAACTCTCCCCTCGCCACCTTCACCAGGGCGATTCAAACACTTAATATCGAGGTCTCCGACGGCGCACCAGGCCCTACGATCGACGAACTGATCCCTCACGGCGGCGTATCGGACCTTCCGATCAACGAACTGATCCCTCAACTGCCTGTGTTCTCATCCCTCGAACGACTCCGGCTGGCTGACGTGAATTGGAACAAATTATCGGCTGCGTCAGTTGCCTCCCTTCCTGGCGTCTTTGCCAACATCACGGAATTCGATCTCCACCACATCTCGTTTGAGACCCACCAACTGGCCACCCTGGTGTCCAGTTTTACACACCTCCGGAAGTTATCGCTGCATACTATCACAACAAGGAGCGAGTCGCGGCAGCAGCAGCCGCACCCGCCCATTGTACCGTGCGATCTGGAGTCTGCGCGCTTCGCATTGGGGCGCGGCAACAGCGCTGCTGTCGTGGATCATTTTCTTGGGTGGCTGCACATTGGAGAGAGGCCTCCTATCCGTAATATCGAGCTCGGGATACTGCAAGCGCGAAACCTTCCCGCTGTCGGAAGCCTGCTCCGCGCGTTGGGTCCCGCACTGCACGAACTCGATCTGGCGTTCACGTATTATGTCGTTCCCGGTATGTGCATCCTCATTTGAGATTATCAAGATGGCTCATCTACTCTCTTCAGCCCACATCGAGAAACACATTGACCTCTCGCGCAACACTGGCCTGCACAGTCTCACCATTCACATCGGCCTCCGCCGTCCCGGCTTCTCCCGGACCACCACTGACCATGCGCCCTGGGTGCTCCTCGTCGCGCCGCACAGCGCCATAACCACGCTCACCATCGTCCTCATGGTCAATGGTATTGAGGATTTCGACAAGCTCGACTGGGGGCATCTGAACACGACGCTGGAGACGCGCGCCCAGTTCGCGGGCCTGCAGCGCTTGCAGTTCATCGTACACTGCCCCTTCTCCGTTGACAAGATGGAGGGCGAGATTCGTGAAAGGGTGCGCGGGCAGGACTCGCGCGGGAGAGTGTATATTTCTGTGCTGCTGAGCTCAAGGATATTTACACACGGTAAGCGTGTTTCGTCCAACAAGTGCCTTGATTCACCAGCTTTTGCTTAGGTCTTTGAAACGTAACAAGTTGCTCAGAAGCACTAACCGATTGTGTACAATATTGTGTCGGACTAAACCCTCTTTGGAACGAATTCTTATCCTTGAATTTAAATCCTCGTGAGGGCAGTCTCAGTTGTAAACCCACTCTGCACAACTGCAATCGGCTCAGCCCCATAATTCCGGGGTATGCCCCCTGACTTTAAGTAGTGGGTGCCACTAGATCACAACTACGTATATTAGGTATTAGTACCATTCCACCAGTGCTTTTTCTTGAGAAAGAGCGATATGAATCTTGGCTGCACCACAGTTGAGCTCCAGTGCACATTGGAAACAAATTGTCGGCATGGACGGTCAATGGACGGTGGACCCTATTCCTTTTTCCCCCCATCAAGTCCAAAAGGGTGAGGGTGCAGGAAAATGCCGACGGATAATTCCAAAAGCAAAAACTTTTTTTGTCCAATTAGGAGCTGTTCCCGAGTAGGGGGTTTTTTCCCCGAGTAACAATAACAAGTACAACACCCAGCCACTAATTTCATTAGAAAAAGATGAAGCATTTTTTAACACTGCCACTAAACATATCAAGCACTGCCCCTAATTAGTCCCTCAACGAAATCGGTCTCTAATGAAAAATTGATCAAATTTTGGTGCTCTCGAGTTTTGAAAGGGACAATCCCTATTACATAAGTACTTGTAATTTTTCTGATCATGGCAATACCCAGGACCATGGGTTTCATGGAGCATCCACTGGAATAAATATCTAGGTTCCTTAAGATTCATAACAACCGTAAGATAAACTCCCTATCAGGAGGAGTCGCACCCATCCTCGTCACTTAGTTACTTCGCTTAGGAATGGGAAACTTCGTGAGTTTGATGGGAAAGCGTGGAAGTTCGTCATTTCAAGTAACTTCCGGGAAACCTCGTCACTTCCATTAAATCGGATTTGAAGCAGAACCATCAAGCCGCGAGAGTGGCCATCAGCGCTATTTTGATGCGCTGATGGCCGCTTCACAAAGGTTTTCCTTCATTTGCATGAAGAGGGCCAACCATTCGATGCCTCTCTCCCTCGCTGCGCTTGGGGGGTCCCCCAAACCGGGGCATCTCAGGTTGGCACACTAAAGCCTCGTTCCTGCGGAAATTTCTGTCCTTTAACCCTAACACCCTATCCCTAACCTCTAACCCCTAACTCTAACCTGAACTCTAACCAGTGAATACCCGCTGCCCTAACTGCTCGAAGCAGGGTTACAGGTGGATACAGAACTGTTGGCATCAGCTAGATCATTGATACATGTTAAGTTACGAGCTTTCACGGTGTACAGAGGAAGTGATGAAGTCCCACTAAATCCAGCTGACATCACAAACTTTCACAGAATGCGATCAAACTCACGAACTTCCCCAGCGCTAAGCGAAGTAACTAAGTGACGAAGATGGCGCGGACTCTATCAGGAGGCTTTGAAGACTGACTTGATGGTTTCCTGTCCTTGACTAAAAATCTCGATTAGGAAGGTAGATCAAGCAGCCGTAGGACCTGCGGTTCTTCACAAAAAGTTTTGAATGTCGGATTTCAGATGCTCCCCATGCACGTCTTTCGATCGGTACTAATCCGAGAATTTTCGCACATTTTCGGACCGAATATAATACTAAATCGCACTGTCCCATTAACTTGGTCGGGGCATTTCCTTCTTGGTGGGCACTGAGGCTCTCAAGTGAAAAGGAAACAGGGGAGGTTTTTTGGTAGGTCGATAAACTTTCCGTGTTTGATTGTGCAAGCTGTACTTGCGGTAGATGCCACTGATTGCTTCGCACGTCTCAGGCCGCGTTCATGGTTCAGCTGCCGGTCTCGTCAGTTGTGCATTTAAAATGTGCTATCATCCCGTATATCCAGCTGATCGTGAAATTTCGCGGGTACTTTCTCAATCTTCTGATTAGAACTAGGGTTAGTTGGCTCCCAACTGCGACGAGTGCGCCGCAGGCATGTGTCGGGCACGTCGTGGCCCTTTTTTTTTCGCGTCCAAGCAGTGTGTCATGCATGTGAACCTGGCAGGAGTCGGCTCTTATTCTCTCTTCAATGTAAAATGGTTACCGTATTTATTGCTTCGGCTGTAGCTTGTAATCATAAAGCGGGAGGCAACTCGGGTGGGTTCGCGTCCACCACCCTCAAACGCGCGCCTATGCGTGTGTGGTGCTCGTGTGCCTCCCTTCTGTCTCGTGGGCATGCGGGGTGCGCCGGCGCATTGCAGATGCGGATGCTCCTGTGGCAGAGTCGGTGGGTTGGAAGGGAGCGATGCCGCTCTTCGCAGTTCTCCTCCCGCAACGCCGGGCGCTGTGCCTCGCGCGAGTGTCCCCCTAGATTAATATTGTTCCATGAATTTTATTTTTAGGCACTTCATGGGTAATTTATTTTGGATGATGTTTGATTGAGGGCAGCATGAGATAATAAATGAACTTACTTTGATTGAAATCGATTTATTTCATCGGTGAGTGAGTCCAGACTGAAGTTCCCTGAAGGGGGTTATAATATTGGGGCACTGGGCTTCGAATTAGAATGGTATTTGAAAAGAACGTATGGCTTCCAGCGTGATGTTTGTAGAATTGTAGCGAAGTTGTGGCGACAGTTTCTTCTAGTCGACCGGTATTATCCGTTCTCTTAACGAAATCTCTCGAATGTCATTGTGCATGTTTGTGCAACATCCCCATTTGTATATCCCCATTCCTGTTCCTCCTCTCTGGTCCTTCATTCGCAGCCCTTTCGACTCCCACGAGCGTGCAGTATGCCAACAAATATCTTACATTTACAGCCACGGAGCTCCCCTAACACACCATGGGATCGTACCGCCTGACCTTGAACTGCGGCAAAGCGCCTGCACTTTGACATTCCGCAGACTCCTGTAAAAGTCTCATGACTTGAACACAAGATCAGCATCAACTGTGCTGCAGTTTATTAACAGCATAAACACATCTTCCGCAATGCTGCTGCCACGTATTCTTGCGTGGCATGCCGCAGTATAAGAGAGCTGACTTTCTGGGATCCCCATCACCTCATTTTCCCGCTCCAGTCTCTCACCTGAATCTCTCCTGGCACTCAAGCTGTTCCTATATTGACATGCTGCAAGCACTGAAGGCCTCAACTACCTGCTCTTCAAATGAATACTCGACGCTACCCCTCATTAAAACTCACTCCTCAACTGTTGAATACATCTTCGGCAATTCCGTAGCCAGGCAACGATGCTGCGGCCATGTATTCCGCAGTATAATGCCCGCGGCATTCTTTCGCCTGAATCTCCCCTGGCACTCAAGCTGTTCCTTTATTGATAAGTTGCAACCACCTGAAGGCCTCAGCCACTTGGTCTTCAAATGTACAACAAGCCCAGATGCACATTCAAAATACTCCACGCAACCCTTCATTAAACTCACTCCAAAACCGTTCTTTCTCGCCTCTCTTCGTTGTACTCTGCCGTGTCTGCTCGTGTACTTTCTGCTGCAACGAAACAGTGTGGTTCTGAGCTTCAATCTAAACAAGGGATGTCTGTTTTCAAAGTTCGTAGACGCTCATGGGTCGCAATTCCGCACACGCCGCCTTCATGAACGGAATGCGTATCTCGCAGCAACGCAGGTACGTTGCCAATTTACCTCTGCATTGTTTTTTGCTCAATCTGTCATGGATTTATGATCCAGTTTGTCCTCATCCCCCTTGAAGTGGCTCTAGAGAAGGGACTCCGAGTTTTTGCCACCCCACCCAGATTTCTCGCAAAACTTGATTATCCTGGCGAGTGTACGAGGCACTGTTGATCATTATTTGCTCGTACTGGGTCTAGAGCACTCAGGTTGCTCCTGTTCCAAAGTTCAGTATACTTGAATGATGTTCAAACATGACGGCTTCATTTTTTTCTGTATCCAAAACTCTAACATTACAATACCTGCACGCTCTATATTACAAGTACTTAAGATCGAGATTAAATAAAGAATTGTTCTACAAATGTGCCCGAAAGACATACGCTCGCCCTGGTGCCGGAGTGAAGCGCAGGCATATCTTGTGAGTGTAAATGATTCAGAGTGGACATTCCCCGCAGCAACAATGAATTTCCCGCCGCAACATGTACACGGCCAAGAAATGAATGAAACCCACTGGTACTGTCGCAATGCCACCGCAGAAGATTGATCACCTCGTGTATTTACACTTGCACGACATAAACACGTCACAGGTATCACTCTTTCGAGTGCAGCTGGATATAAATTGGTGAGGCCTGTGCACTGAAGGCCTACCGAATTATTTCGTACACGGCTGGCCAGAACTGGGGCACTTGGCTTCAAGTAAATCAGAATGTTATATATATCCTGAATTAACATGTTTGTAACCGAACATTATTTTTTAGCGAATGCGAAAATCAATTGGAGTGCAGAGCGTGAATGAATGGATCACACTAAATTTCCCGCTGCAACAATTAATTTCCCTCTTCAAAGGGGGATAGAAACCATTTGTACCGGAACATCTCATCGTGCACTTACCTGACATCACCATTATCAATGTGTTGGGCTGCGTGGTTCTCTCCTGAGATTCGCCCCTAAGGTTGGAGTGTGGCTGAAAACGAATTCTTGTGCCCACCAGAAATCGGCTGAATATCTTTCACGAGGGCAGAACCGGCTTGTCGTCGACTCAGAATGCACGAAGGCCCATCTTCGGGGTGTGAATGGGGACAATGAATTATTGAAGTTGTCCGGAAGCGTAGGAACTCTTGAGACTTGGATAATTGGAAGCTAGAACATCAAAGATTTGAAAGTCGAACGACGGGAGAATTCGCCGGCCGGAGAACGCAACGGATCAGATTCACGTCCGGTGGCGGTGATGCTTTGTTAAAGACTTCCCGACGCGTGCTCCATAGCCTCTTCTCGCCTCCACCCTCATCATGCACCTCGCCTGGCACGGCGCTTTTACACCCACCCGCCCGCGGCACCCGTCCGCCCTCGCGGATCTCACCGTCTACGCGCCCGACCTGCCGCAGACGACGCACTGCCCCAACGTCGCCTACGTGACATACGCCGCCACCCGCCTCGTGCGTATAGGCTGGAGGCACAACTCAAACGCGCACACTTCACAGGCACCATGCTCGTTCTCGTGGACTCATTGTGAGGGACGCGGAGTAGGTGCTCGTGGAGTGGGTGGCGAAGGTGGAGGGGAGGGAGAGTTGCTTGGAGCATCCCCGAGGCTGATTATACGATGCATGGTGTGCTCTTCCTCGATCTCTTACTTTCCTTTCCAACTTCCTCAATGCCTCTGCGCCTCCCTCCTCTCCCCTCGCGCACATATGCTGTCCCCTCTATCCCTAGGCCCAATTTTCCGTCCGTCCCTCCGCTTTTCCGTCGACTCCTTCTCCTTCCATGCCCCTCCGTTTCCCTTCCATGTCTCATGTCCATAGCCAGCCCCCTCACTCCTTATTATTAATCATAAACAGGCACTATCGGCGGTGTATACTCCTCCCGCCACTGCAGGCAGTGCAGGGGTGGCACATCTCATCTTATTTGCCGCCTGCGTGCGCCGACTCGGCAGGCGCGCGCGTTCGTGCTCCGACATCGCGGCGCGTCCGACGCACATCCTCTTGTACGGCGCTCCTCTTCAGGCAGTTTTCAGTCCACCTATCAAGTTCTCTCCCCTCGAGCTCGTTTTCGTCGCATTTTCACGTGAGTTTTCGTATCTTCTTGCGGAATTGACTGTACATGTCTATATCTCATCGTTCCGCGCGCCTTGGCGTGCTGCCACGCATCTTTTCTGCGTCATGGAGGGGCGGGCCGCCCTTGGTGTCCGTATTATGTTTCTTGCGTTGCTTCTGCGTTTCCTGCGATCTTACTTTACCTCCCCGTTTGCCCATCGCGTTCTCATACTTCCCCCCCCCCCATTGCATTCTTCCCATTTCGTTTTCCCGTCCTTGCGCTTCCGTCTTTTTTGCCCCATCCTTTTATTCCATCGATCGGTCAATTTATTTGAGCGGTTTCTTCTCTCCTGTCGGCACGGACTGTGACCTGCGCGCTCCTTCACTTATTTTTGGAGGCACCTCGCAGGCGACGCGATGCTGGCGTGCTTCCTCGGGCTCCGCGTTTTCGTCCATTCGTCGTTGCTCCCCAATTTTTCTTTACATCTATTTTTGGGGTTTTTCCCCCTGGGCTTTGTCCTTTATTTTCGCCCCCCATCCTCACTTGTTTATTGCGCGCTTTCATATTTTTTTTGGGGGGGCGGGAGTGGTGAGTATGTGGGTTCGCGGGCTGGCTGACTACCGGGCGTACTCCTTTCCTCGTTTTCATTCCTCCCCCATGTCCTTTCTCATTGGTCGCTCCGCCCTTTTTCCGCAGCACTTCCTGACTCATTTTCGGGATCCTTCACTGCGCGCTCCTTCATTCTTCTGCTCTCTTATTATTATCTTTTATCTTATTTGGGGGCAAGGTGGGGTGTGGGTTCGCAGGCGGAAGTGCTTCCTTACTTTCTTGTCGTTCTCACTCCCCCTTGCTTTTTTTTCTTCTTCCCACGCAGCCGCTTTTTTCCTCGTTTCCTCCCTCATTGTTCGTCGCATTGCAACTTGCACGCTTGCACTTTTATTTTAAGACGTTTTGTTTTGGGGCGCGGTGGGGTGTACGGTGTGGGTTCGCTGACAGACGTGCTCCCTCATGTCCTTCCATCCAATTCCCTTCCCCACTTCTTCTCATTTTGATGGCTCCGCCGTTTTTCCCCATCGCTTCCTCCCTCATTTTCGTCCCATTGTGACTGAGTGACTCGCTCCTTTATTCATTTATTTCCGGATGTGTTGGGTGGGTTCTCTGGCCTGTGTCCTCGTTCATTTCTTCCCATCGATCGTTCCGCATTTCTTCCATCGCTTCCTCCCTCATTTTGAGTCAGGCATTCGCGGTGACTTGCTCCTTTTTCTTTCTTTCTTTGTATTCATTTCTGGTTTCTGGGGGTGTGGGTTCGCAGGCTGGCGTCCTCGCTTTCCTCCCCGTTTTAATCCATTCCTTCCTCCCATCTTTTCTTTCCATCGATCACTCATTCCCCATCGCTTCCTCCCCCATTTTGTCGCAAATTGCGACTTGCTCGCTTTTTCAGTCTCAAATTATTATTATTATTATGAGGGGCGCGGTGGGAATGTAGGTTCGATGGCGAGCTTCCTCCCTTCCTCGTTGATCATTCCATCGATCGCTCCGCTGCTTTTTTTCACCGCTTCTTCTCTTAATTTCGGCACGCATTGTGACTTGCGCACTTGCTTCTTTATTTCTTTATTTTATTGTTTCGGCATTCTGGGAAGTGAGTTCGCGGGCTGTGAGACACTGGTGTACGTCCTCATTTCGTTTCCATTCCATTCCTTCCGTTGATTGCTGGACTGCTTCTCCCCCCGGCCGCTTCCTCCCACATTTCTGGCACTTGCCAGCTTGCTCTTTTCATTTATTTATCGATTTTTTTCGGAGGGGTGTGGTGCGGCGTGGGGTTGCTGGCTACGAGGGACCGGCGTGCTTCCTCGTTTTTCGCTTCCCATTCATTTCCTCCCTCGTTTTTTCGTCGTCTCTTGCGCTCCTCTTTCGTCCCATTTTCCATTGCTTGCTTCTTCGCTCTTATGCTTTTCGTTTGAAGTTGTCACAAGTGCAGTCGAACCAGCAACCGCTCATGGAAAGCACTTTCACTGGGATGCGTATTTATAGTTCCGAGTTCCTCCGCCCGAGTGTGCATGCGTTCTATAAATATTGGTGAGGATGGCAATTTTATGCTGCTGCCTCACGAGCACTCACTTATCCTGAGGAGCCGGGGACCCCAGTCCTTCCGGGTTGGCTATTGACTTCCGTTACCCTACCTTGTCAGCTTGCCCCTCTTTCAATAAAATGCCATTGCTCGTGGCTCTTTCCCGCAGGCGTGGTGGATTTGGTTCTTGTGATTCTCATTCCCCTTTTCCGAGGGCAGGGTGCCGTGAAAATGAGTCAGTCAATCCGTTACGGTTTTGGTTATTTATTCTGAATCGCGCGAGGCTTAGGCTTTCCTCCTCTTGACTGCGTCCGTAATTGAGTAAATGTTGATTTCTTGCGAGGCTTTGAGCAAATATTGATTTCTTCCGACCGCTTGGGGCGTTCCCCGACTTGAAAGATGCCTGCTTCCTGGCCAGGGCCTGAACTGGAACACGGCGGTTCAGGGCTATGAGTTTGAATTGAATGGTCCAGTGCGGGGGTTGCGGAATTGAGAGAAATTGTGGACCGGTTCGAACCCGTTCGCTCGACTATTCGTCAGACAGGATGGTGTCCTCCTTCAGTTTCGCATTTCCGGCCGCATACTCCTATTTTACTCGTATACTCACTCACCCACCTAGGTATGGGCGAAATCAACGGCATTGTGAGCAGGGGCAAGTACGTGATTTCTATTCCTCTTTTATTCACCGTACTTGCCTTCGTATTCACGTTGCTTCCATCATCTATTTCACCCTTCATTTACATCCTCGTATTTATTTGCTTATTAGAAAACATGAGACACTCCCCGTGTTGATGGTCGTCGTGAGCCCTGAGGGCAAGCCCCAAACGGTCGTCGAGAACCGCCGTGCGGACTTGAAGCGGGGTACACATTTCGATTCGGCGAGGTGAGTGTTTGGGTTTGCTCTTGGATTGCATGTGCATGGTCCGAATCTGCCGAGCGTTTTTACACCAGCAGGTTTCGTTTTTTTCTGGCGTAATTGCCGTTTCGTATCCCATTTCACGGACTCGATTAATTCACTAATTGGAGAGATAAACCGCCGCCGCCCATGTTCCAGCATGCAAAGAGTAAGCGCGATGGGGGAAGAGACGGAAGAGCGTACACACGAACGTTGCTATCGGTTCTCCTCTTCTTTTTGTTTTATTCAGAGCTTTTCAACCAACTGACTCGATTTTTGAGAAGAAAAAAAAAAACGGATGGCCTCCACCGGCACTAGATCAATACTGCAAAGGATGTGGACGCACACCATGCTTTTCTCTCATTACCCCGTCCCTTGTTTTAAAGGACAGCAGCCAACGAGGAATTGTAGCGACCGTGAATGAGTCACATTGAGATTCCCACCGCCAACGCTCGCCAAAGAGAAGGAAAAGAAAATCCCGCGGCAATAGGGCCCAGAGGCGCTCATGAAACCCAGAAAGCAACCGCAACGAAATTGATCTCATCGTGGATTTGCGCGACGCAGAAATATATCACAGTTATCAATACATTCGGCCGGCATTTACACGTCCTGATATTTGATTTCCCATTGGTCTACAGCTGGATATAACTTCCTGAGGCCCACCGCGAGTCGGCGGAATTGCAGAAGCAGCAGAAGGGGTAATCGTCGACTCAGCATGCATGGAATCCCGTGTGGATGGATTTGGAGTTGCTTACGTGGACTCGCACTGGGGCCATGAGATTATATTAGTTGGTGGGTGAACTCTGAAAAGACTTTAGACGTGAAGATTTCGAAAGAATTTCAGCACAGCGGCAGAATCGGCCTGGCTGGAGGAACGCACGGATCAGTTCCGCGTGGTGGTGATCCGTACGCTCCTGCCTCCCACCAATTGAGTTTCTTCAACTTCTTGGCTACCCTCCACGAGCAGTTCAGCCCCGAAAGACTTATAACCGAGGCACAATTTCGCTCGTGGCTGCACGATTCCATGTCTGGTGCATCAGAAGAGCCGTGTACCGTGGGCCAGGGCGACACCGTCTAGGCTCCACACTGTGGTCGTGTACCCGACCAAGGACTGGATTCAGCGCATCAGCGACTGCATGCTCTTCGACGCCCGCTTCATCGCCGTATTCGCCCTCGATTAGCCACTCACGGACGGCTCGCGCTCCCAGACGCGGAGTCTATCGCTCCTCTGCAACCTCCTCCTCACCTCCACCCTCGTCACGCACCTCGCCGACCCCGGAAACATCTGGGCCCTGCTCCCGCGCGAATGCTGCGTCCTTCAGCTCGCGGGCCTGTGCCTCGTCTGGGACGGCACGTACCACACACGCGCGCCGCTCTGCTAGTGCTTGTAGGCAGGACGGCGGCGACGCGCAGGCGATGCGCGATTTCCCACTCATTATGAGGCCGTGTGTGCGAGAGACGCGGGGCTGATGCTGGTGGAGTGTTGGTAAAGACGGAGGGAAGGAAGAGCCGCTTGGATCAAGCTGACGGCGGATGATATGATGCATGGTGCGCTTTCCATTTCCTATATTCCCAACCCACTTCTTCTCTTTAGTAGTGGTGCATAAGCACACCCGTCGCGTCCAATAGCTAGCTCCTCCATTTCACCTTCAAATTGCGACTCGAGGCGCACGCTCGGGCTGCGACTCGACGAGCGCGCGGGCTCCGACTCGGACATGGCGTGCACTCGTCCTGCATACTCCGACACGGCGAGCGCCGGCTCGTATTGCGACGCACATCGTCTACTTCGTTCTTGCTGTCCTTTATTTTCGCTTGTGCGGCGGTCCTCTTCGCGGCTCGGCCTCGTTTCCTATCTACCTCCTTTTTTCGTATCTTCTGGTCAGTTTCTCCGTATCTTCTTGTGGAGTCCGGTGTCTATCAGCGTGTTCTTTCTCCTGTTTTGGAGGGGCGGCGATCCTCTCCTTCTTGGTTTCTTTCCTTCTTCATTTTCTTCTTCTTCCGTCGTTGTTTTTTCTGCCCGTCCAAGTTCCTTCTCATGCGTTGCGCCGCTGCTTTTTTCATCCCTGTCGTTGCTCCGCTGCTCTTGTCGTCGCTCCGCTGCTTCGTCGTTCTCATGCGCTTTTATTCATTCAGTTTTTTGGGCGCGCGGTGGGCGGGCTGCGCGACAGACGTACTTCCTCGCTCTCCTCCCTTCCTCATACTTTCCATCTATCATTCCGCTCCTTTTTTGTCGCTTCCTCTCTCACTGTTCGTCGCATTGCGACTTGTGCGGTCGTTCTTTTATTTTATTCACTTATTCATCTTTTTTTTTTGGAGGGAGTGTGGGTTCGTTGGCAGAGGTGCTTCCTTGTTTTTCTTTATTCCCATCGATCGCTCCATCGCCTTTTTTTCGTCCCATATTTTCTTCCTCATTTTCAGCACGCGTTGCGCCTTGTGCGCTTGCACTTTTATTTTCTTGTTCATTTCTTTTCGGGGGGCGCGGTGGCGCGTTCTGGGCCGTCCACAGGCCGCGCGACATCGGCGTGCTTCCCCCCTTCCTCATTTGTCCTTCCCATCAATGGTTCTCCTGCTCTTTCCCCATCGTTCTTCCCTCATTCTCCTCCTCTGGCTTGATGGTCAGCGCTGGCCCAGGACGGCCGCGCGGCTCGGGGGATTTTTTTGGGGCTTCTCTATCTTTTCTACGAGCCTCAGTGGCGGCGATGGCGGCACATTTCATAGGGGACGTGTTTTTCAGACGCCATGTACGGATACGGCGACTGGATGACTCCGAACTATGTAATAATACTCAGCAAATAAATAATATTAATGAGAAGAGAGGCGGAGGACCGGAACCGGAACCAGAACCGTCGACAGAACCGCCTCTAGAGTCGGTTCTGATTTATGGCCGGTTCTCCCACACTTTAACTTGGGGTAAAGGCCGTGGCGGCACCCGGCATGACCTCGTACTTATTTTTTTACAGCGTGTAAATAGGCAACGATGAACAAATCTGGTATCCAAAAAGAAAAGTTTATATACTCCGTATCAACGGGCGCTGTTGGTGGCGCATCTTTATATACATACTGTCATGCTGTGCGATGCTGTGATGTGTAGCTCTACTATCCGACGGATGGAGAGTTTGGGAATTCTTTTGTTTTTCCAAATACAGCAGCCTCCCAAGGATGCTAATGGTGTCTTGTTCAACCTCTAGATTTCTTCTCAAGTTCAAATTCAACTGCAATTGGATCGCATCAAACAAACGATCGCTTTCTCCGGGTCGCGAAAGTGAGCTTGAAATGGGTTGCGGAACTATTGTTTGCCAGGTACACAAGTGTGTCGGTTTAGACCGCATATCTAATAGGACAGAACAGCAATGAGGTATAGTGTATGGCACACACTCTACTACAGATCAACTCCAGATGCTACATAGAATAAAAACTGCATGCGCGAATTCGTTTTGGTCGACAAAGATATCTACCCATTGGCTGTGTAAAAATGTAGTGGCATCTCCAGATATCTTCCAGGCACAAGCTCTCGGAAGCTTGGATTGCTGCCTGAACATGCTCATTGCATTATTTCTCATTAGTAAACAATTTTTTGGGAGCTGGTCACCATAAACAACCCACCTTCAAAGTTGTGGACTTCTGGTGGATAAGGCCATGCTGGAACAATCAAATAATGGATCATGTCAAACAAAGAAAGGTCTTTTTGGCTTCAACTTCAAAATAAAGCGGCGCCGCATGAGCGATCATATCACTGGGGTTGCCCCTAGACCCAATTAATTAGGTCAGTTGGCGGGCTCAGCTGCGAAAGCTGAAGAAGCTTGAAGCCCCATCGCTCCCCACAACTTCAATCTTGCAAAGAGCACCTGCTGTCGCTATAAATGCTTCCCACTATCCCATGATATTGGACAGGAAGCAGATTTTTTATAGAAAGCAATATTTACGAAATGGTGTGTCACACAAAAGGGAAAATGGTCAATGCGCACAGTAGGCGCTCAAGGTTGGCAGTGAGAGCTCGGCGACAGCTCCGGAATGGTCCGACATCGGACCCAACTGGTAGGGACAAGAGACCCCTCTTTCAATAACTGCCAATTTTTTATTAAATCTGCGCAGAATTCATATGATTCTTGGACAGAGAGGCAGCCATCATGAGTAGTAACAGGAAGTTAGTTTCAGAAGCCGGAAGGAAATACATATGGGATTCTGTGCTACTGCAACATCATCTTCCACAGATTTTTTAGTGGGAGCCCAGATAAAGACGGAGGACAAAGAGCTTTGCCAAGAGGAAGGTCCGTAAAGGATGGCCCGTTCATTTGCAGACTGCAACAAGACTGCAACCAGCTGTCGCGACTTTCGGCAACTACTGACGGAATGTGCCGAAAGACAGTTTCTTCCCAAAATAAAACAATCGGTGACACGCGACAGTCGGAACACACCGGAGTTCGGACCAGAACGGCCAAAACCCCTCTGTGATGAACAGCTCATATTTTGTTCAGCTCTACAGATTATCTCAGGATTTCTGAGCGGGAGGTAGCCACAGTGTACAATGAAATATTCCTCTCATACACTGGGGGGAAATATTCAGCTGATTCAGAGCTAATGCGGGGCGGATTTTAGCAGGGGGCCCCTCAAAAGCAACAATCGCAAAGAACAAAAAGTTTTTTTACTCGGTGAAAGATCCCGTTTTGATGGAAAATAACATCAGTAAACATTACAGCCACTAAAAAGACTACCAAATTTTTAATCGAATTTAAGCACTGCCACTCATTTATAGCCCCTAAAAAGTTCCTCAACGATCAGCGTCACTAGTCTCATGTGACGGAGAGCTGGCGGCTAGTTCCGGCACAAGAAAGTTCGGCTTGTTGAGGTGAGTGGTGTAGTGATAGTATTGAACTACGGACATCAAGGCTTATATACTAGAGAAATAAAGGGGTTAGTGGTGAAGTAAAGGGGAGTAATCTTGGCAACGGTAGTCTCGGCACGTCGGATCAAAGTAAAAATAAAGATTGTGGGGTGTGGAATATATCCAGAAAAAGGGTGATCTGGATTTTGAAAGGGACGATCATTACATAAATGTAAGTACTCGTAATCAGTGAATAGTGACATGCACATACCTTGAAAATGGGGTTTTGTGTGCCTATAATCGGAGATAGGTCTGTTATGGACCTGTGAAGCATTTCTGGCCGATTTTTGGTGGGTGGTGTGGGCTTCAGTAATTTATTTTCGGCGGCAGTTCAAAAGGGGTAAATATCAGGAAGCGGACCAGGCGGCCAAATTATGTATTTCTGCATGGAGAACTGTGATGAAACTGCTTAGATATGTCACACCGTCTAACATATTCAAATGGCCTGTAGCCCCAATATTATTGGTAGAAATATCTGCTTTTCCGAGGTGCATGTTGTCGAAAATCACGCTGATTGACAAATTGTGACTAGTACTCCCCTGAGGCGCATTTAGAGGGCTAACATATGCATTGGGTAGTTTAATATGATCTATATTATCATTCCTGAGCGGAATATTCACACCCCGAGGAAGATGGGGCCCACAAAAAATCTGCAGATTCCAATGTCAGTGGATATCTGGTTTTCAACAATCATGACTGCCCAGCACCGAATTAGCCGAACGAAATTTTGGGGACTGCTCAAAGTCAATTCAATCGATCTCTTCAATCCTTGCGTGCCAGGGTAAACTTGTATACTTCAGGGTCTACCCACTACAGAGCGGCTAATGTGAAGCACATTGAATGTCTAAGCCTACTTTGGGGAGGGCCAACCGAACTAAAATGAGTGGTGTGCCCCAGAATTGAACGCTTCAGGAGGAACGACAGCCAAAGGTGAACATAATGAGCCCCAGAAGTCCCGAATCGGTAAAGAACTCGCAGAGAACGAGACGATGGAAGTTGGTGCCGTTAAGCGGTGGGGTTCCCACGACAATATATGGCTGTAAAACATGCCATAACTTGCGGGTCGAACGTCATCCCGCCTTCAAACTTAGTACAAACAGAGGTCCAAGGTTGTATTCCATTCCCAATCACAAAGTATGCCAGAAAGTAACTGGCTGGATTTATATTGTCCAATGGCCCACTACCTGGGGGTGGCCCACTTCCCAGCAGGTTATAGTAAGGTGTCTTATTGAGATTGAAGGTCGATACACCTGACTTACCTCCCTGATCATATACACACGGCATTGGAAGTTGTTGGTGGTTAGATTGATATATATTGGAGTGTAGACTTTTGTCTAACTCTTGTGTTTTTGATTTCACTACTGCACTCTCGTTCATCGTTTCACTGACTTATGCTCAATTTGCACGAGGCAGTGTCTGCAACAAATGATTCGGTCAGCGAAGTACCATGCAGTATAAATTTTGCGCGGATCCCAAATCGCTCAGTTGTTTCAGACACTGCTTCTTCCTCTTGAACGTAGGACACTGGTGCTGAGAATGTAGAAGTTCTGTTGGTACTTGCAATACATTTCAAAGTCCTTCCAAATTGATATGGTTGCCAAGTTTTCTAAGTCCCTGCTTCAAAGATAGGGGGCATTAACATCCTGATAATATTAAGGTGCTTCAGGCCTAATCAAGTGGTAATGTTGCTGCTTCTAGACGCTCAAGATTGGAAGGCTCCCGATACTGTTTGGTTAGAATTACAACGGCTTGAGTGCAACGATTGGACGGTTCGATGCTCTTCATCATCTGCCGCAGTCGCAATTCATTAAAGAAGTCCCGGTGTCTAGGTCACAGAAAAGCATGTTTGATTTCTTTTTTTCAAACTGCATTTGAATTTTTTTTTTGATTTGCCTTTTTTTTCTTTGCCGTGCTTCCGGATTTTCTGATTGAATTCAGTAACTTGTGTTACATCGATGATTTACATGGCTATTCGTCATATAAGGCTCTGACTACATTCCAACCGACCACTGCGGTATTTGGGGCTGCCGTCATTCAGCAGTTCCTGATATCAAATGCAGCTATATGCTGCCCCAACGTGTGGTCCCAGTCTTTACTCGAAATTCCAGTCTCGGTTTTGCACTTAGAATCAGAATACAGCCTTAAGACGCACGACTGGAAGAAGCCGACGTCATAATTGATATGTTGGCCGGCATTGCACGATTTTGCAGTGCAGCCCTTGTTACTGGTGCCATCACTAGAATGGGAACAAAGTCGAGAGTGAGTCGTGACTCATGGAATAGTTTCGGACGACTAAAGAAACGACATACAAGATTTGACCACATGCATTGAAGGTCCAGGCATTGGTCCCGGAGATGACTGCGCCGAGCGCAAGGACGGAAAAGATGAATTTCATAGTCGTTTATGGGCTGAGTAATGCCAACAGTAAGCCTATGGGTGAGAAGGAAGACAAGGAGTCCTACTTTGTGGGGCTGTCCGATGTTAAGAATGCGTCGGTTCTGGGGGATGAGGCTGCAGTTTGGAGACCTCCCCATTTTATATGCTGCCGCGAGTGAGCTAATACTACCCCGTTGCTGTAAGGTAGCGTAAAGGGGTACAGTGAATAAAGATCTCTGTACTGGAGACGTTGAAGGTCCGGAGGCGTTTTACTCACGGTGATTAGGATCATACCAGTTCTGATGCAGTCTGAGGACCGGAGACGAGGAGGACAACTGAATATTTGATGTTTGTCTTAGCTGTCGTAGAATCTAGACTGTACCACAACTCAGCTTTCCGGCCACGCAGTAGATGTTTCTGTGAGGGTTCAATTCGCTGCTAGAAGAGATCTGCGGCGCCGTTCCCATGCGGGACGTTGTGCCATTTACTCAACGTCACTTGGCACACAGCCACATGCTCCACCCTCTTGGAATATCATCTGGAGCTTGCGGCTTTCCTGACAGCTGAATTTGCCAGCGGAGTCAACTGAGTTGCCACAACCAAATAGACAGACATTCCGCGAAGAGCTGGGCTGCTGGCCAAGGAGGGCCATATTACTCCGTTTCAATGCTGCAATATTTATCAATGAAAGACGGCGTTATTTGTCTGTTTCGCGTTCCAGCAGAAACACAGAGACCAAAGTTCACTAAAGAGTCGACCTGTAGGAAAAATGAAGTCCTCCAGAAAAGGGTGGGTACCTGTCTTGTCTCGTTCGCGACCGGGGCACGAGTGAAGACCCCATAACGCAAATCAGGTAAGAGTGGAACTATTCATGTTGTAATTTGACGGCTTGCACGCTTGTCTGCTGCACCCGCTCCATGTGATACACGGACGGGTGGTATTATTTCCTACTTTACATACATATAATCTGTCTAGTAGCTCCAGCTTAGCTAACACGACCGTTCTTTGGTTGTTGCAGTCTAGCGGTGTTTACAGTCTTCACGCGAAAATGTGTGTTGGAGCTTGACGGCTTGCAGGCTTGTCTGCTTCACCCTTCTATTTTGTATACGGACGGGCGGAATTATTATCTAATTTACATACTGGGGTACTCCATTCAAATCAACAGTCACGGGTCACGGACCCCTGTATCGATATCGAAATTTGGGGAGGTCTTTGTCGAACCTGCCGCTACTAACGGCGCGGCCAAAAATGCCTGAAAGACGCAAAAATTCAGCGGGCGTTACGCTAAGTTTTGGCCGGTGTCGAAATGTCGAATTTGAAAAAAGGGTCACACATCACCCCCAGTACATGCTGTCTGTCCACTGGCGTAGCGAATACGGCCGTTCTTTTCGCATCTTCGTCTTGCAGTTCGCCACCTTCAATGATGGTAGTGGTTTCCACGGTTTACGGAAGTGGAGTGGTCGATGCTGGGTTCATTGCAACTTACTTTTGAATTAACCGTATTTCTAGATGCTTACTCGATTATCAATTCCAATCTTAGTTGACTTATACTATCAGTCCATCTTGATTCTTTGCAAGTGTGCCACAGACTAAGTATGGTTGGGCTACTGGTTGTTCAGATTCCGAAGCGGTGTGCGCTTGTACTTGCCTGCGATATCCAATCGTCAAGGGCCGTTATATGTTGGAATGTACCGATGTTGAACGAGGTGGCAGCTAGGGTTATTTAAACGGTGTGGTGGCGGCGGATGCCGCCGGTGCGTGCACGTGGTGTCGTAGATATACATGTTTGTCGTTGTGTACATGCATATACATCTCTTGGCCTGCTTTCTGCCATTGAGGATCTCTGCCGCCGCGGTCCGCTCTGATCCGTCTTGTCCAGCCGGGCCCACTCCAACGGGCTATGTGGACGGAAGCGACTCTTGATAGGGCCTTGACAACCAAAACTCTATTTCAAAGGGGCGATGCTAGTTCATAAGGCCCTCCGGGCATCCCCTGGTACCTCTCAGTACGACCTGGACACACTTACTAGACTACTGTATGCCATATATTTCACAATTCAGTTCCTGTATCATCGGAGTTAAAAGCATCATTGAACGCAACTAGGGAGACCTAGAGTATACTAAATTGCACCCGCAGTCAATCATCGTTATCCTGAGACCTTCCTACCATGTTCACAGAACCGATTAAGGCACCTGAACCCTGTGCGCTATAGAATCCGTTCGTTACCCATTCGGGCCAAGGCAGGATCGATTTCCCCGACACCGTCTCCTTCCACACCACCCCAATTCCAGTGCCAGACGCCTCGGAGACCGTGCATTGTTCGCCACCTTTCCAGGAAGTAGATGCTGCAAGCCTCATTGCAGTCCCCCGTGTCATGTTGAGGAGGGACTGAACCAGCAAAAGAGGTGCGTACAGTTTCCAACAAGACTCTCTAGCCCTCGACAACAGTCTGATCTGCGATAGGATGAATACTGAAGGATATCAGTGTATGGGCGCTAATCACATTCAGCTGGCCCATAGGGGTGCCGGCCAAAATCAATTCGAAGATTTCGGAGTGTCTCAACGTAGTGGATCTAATTTTTTCCCCCATTCAACAGCTCAGTCATCGCCTAAGGAAAATCGGGATGTACTTACCGGGACATTGTCATGGGTGAAGGTCATGTACCTTTGTCTGACAATATCCCATCTACCAGAGCTCCTCACACAAGAAGCAAGACAAAAGCCTAGCAGTTCGATCATAGTCCTCGCCCACTCATGCTCGTGGATGTGAGATGTCAAAATGTTGAGATTGTCAGGTACTTCTGGGCGACTCTGCAGCGACAGGGCAGCAAGAGGCACAGAGCCGTTAATTCAGCTCTCAAATGCCTTTAGATGGACGAAAAAAGCGGTCCAGCTGGCCTCAGTAGCAAAGAAAGGTAAAGTGTAGTGTTTAACCCTCTCTTTCAGCAGGAGTTGGGCGGTGGCGGCGTGTCTCTTGGATAAAAGGCCGTAGCACGACAGCGCGATGATGTCAGGTCAGTGGAGGATTTCTGCTAGTACGTTGTCTTGAGTAGGAATTGGTATGGCGCGTCGGAGGGGTCATGAACAACCGCGAAAGGGTCAGGCAGTTGACGAGCGAGAGTAGACCGTTTCACCTGTATGAGAATAGGCATTGGTTGTATGTGGAAGCTTCGAGATTCCTTGTACAGTGTAATATAGTTCAAATAAGTTCGTAATCCACATGGGTTCGCAAATCTGAAACTAATAAATAACCAATTGCAGCACCGAGTTGAGCTCGTGGGTCGACCAATCATTTGTAAGCTCCGAGAAGTCCGTTACGTATCACTCTGAAAATGATATTCAATTTGAGGGCAGAAAGTTCGATATCAATACGCACCGAATAAGGATGCATCTCACAAGGGCGCCATCCTCGCGACCCATGTTGATTATTTTTTTAGCCCGTGCTTGAATACTAGCACATTTCCCCTCCACGGCGTCACAAGGCCAGGCACCATGTGGTTGATCATGTTATTGAGGGGTTGTATGTTATGGCCTGATGAGCGCTGAGAAGCGACGACGATGGTGTAGGAATGCAACAGGTCGTTGGGTTCATCGAAAGGAAATCGGTCCACATGCAGTGAGGTCTGTCCTACATTCAGGGATGTTTCAATGCCATTGTGGTAGCAATCCGTGAAGTGCGTGGTGTCCATTTCGTCCGCGCAACTTGTTCCTTAAAAAGCTGCGTAGTCAGGTTGTGCTGGCACGATTGGTTGAAAGGCATCACGCTCAGGGGGTATTGAATGCGTGCAATTGGAATCCCAGAGTGAGCCAAGGCATGTGGTGGTGACTAGCTGCAAGTTTTTTCAAGTGGTGAAGTGGTTGTAAAAAAATTGCGATAGGTTTTGGTTGGGAGCGAGGGACCGGCATACATCTGGGAAGGAGTTGTTTTTGCGATGGATGAGCTTTGAAGCCGCTGATAGGTTCAAACTTTAGGTACCTGTTCATAAGTATCATGGTACTCAAGGATCTGTCTTTTTCAGTCGAACCGCTGTTGATCAGCCATCAGGTTTGACAGGCGTGAGAGGATTTAGAGTCGGAGTTCGGACCGACATGATCGAGATGTTTTATTTCTGGTTTGGAGACCTGGTACCTGAGTCGGTACCAGGAATTTATCACTGTTCCTGTCCCTGAATGCTTATTTTGATCCCTCTCCCGCCCCCGCCTTCTACGCGCCCCGCCTCATGAGCTCGGGAGCTCCGTCCATCAGCCGTCTCATTCGGCGATGTTCCTGGTACCCACTTAGGTTCCAGATCTGAAAGTTGAAACCATTAATTAGATCTGCCGCAAATTTGTACACTGCACCCGAGACCGGCAGTTGCCGATATCGGCAGCAAATGCCGTCTTTGTCTGATCCGTCATTTTCCGTCCGGCCCTACCCAATACTGCACAAGAAACCAGCAATCACAGCGCTGGCTCCTCAATTAAGTAGGCTTTTTGTTTAGCTACGCATCTCCAAATATTGTAAAACAAATGAGGCGGCCCGAAACTGAATTTAATATATCTGATTTGGGACTTGGTACAATCTAATTGCTAATCTAATCTATCAAAGTCCAAATGAAAGTCCACGAAACTTCAAGTGTCGCCGCGCCTTTCGCCAGTGATAAAATTCAATTCGAAAAATGGGGAATAAACACTCTTGACATGAGTTCCAAAATTCAAGATATCAGGCCTGTTGATATCCCTGTCGATACTTGAGATTTTGAATTAGATTTAGAGGAAGCTGAAATGAGAAAAATGAAATCTCGTTTAAATGGGTTTGAAACTGGATGAGAAACTTCAGGATTAAAACACCACTAAACCCATCCGCAGATCGTCTGCAGATGCTCATCGTCGCTCATTTTCGCGTCAAGACGAGTTGGACGGATACAAGGCGGTGATCTGATTTCATCGCCGTGTAATCAATGCTTCAGTTGCGCAACGATTCAAAAAGTGAGTGCACAACATATATCCTATAATTAAGGCAGGCAAGGAAAAGTAAGTCTAAGTTGTAGTAGGTAGATGCGACGAGTGATGATCAGAGGAAGGCGGCCTTTCCGGGTTTTGCGTTCCCCTTCCTTCCCTCCAGATCCAGGCAGGCAGACACTCACGCCTGATACACGAAGCAGTCATCAAGATAGATCCACCACGGCGCTTGGCCCCCAACAAAGGACAGTAGATCGTTGCCCTGCGCGACGACGGTCGCATGCACGAATGTCCACGGGGCGGTCCCGCTCACGCCCCCAACGCGGACGCCATTCCACATAATATCCACCTTCGCGGGGGACTCGAGCGTCTGGCTGAAAGTGCCGCCCATGAAGCACTGGATATCGTATGTCACGCCCGCCTTGGTGTCAAGTGGCTTGGCGGGCTTGAGCGTCCCAGACTGCGTGTTGTCATCAAAGATCGCGCCGAACAGCGCGGCGCTGTGTCCCGAGTGCGGGAAGGGTGCATCGTCGAAGAATATCGTAGCGTCATGGCCGCCGGCAGGGGAAGAGCCGATCCAGTTGGCGTTGGACTCGGTGAAGCAGAAGCCATCGCAATCGTTGCCGTCAAAGCTCTCGAACCCGCCGTCGGGGAGGACCGATTTGCGCGCATAGCCGCGCGAGTAGGTCACGACGAGGTCACCCTGGCCGAAGTTGACGGCGGTGGATTCGTTGGCAACGAGATAGTACTGCGGGGCGGGGTGTCAGTCAGCAGAGAGGGAGGAGGAGAGCACGAAACGCACCATGGAGCAAGTGTAGGTCGTAGGGATGCCGCTCACAACCGCGCGCCAGATGTTAAAGTAGGCGCAGCCACCGCCATTAGGGTCCGCGCCCCGGGCATTGCAGAGCTGAGCGCAGGCGTCGACGTCGTATTTGTCGAGGAAGGCAAAGCCCATGTACTGGGGGAATGGGTTAGCCTTCGACAGGCATTCAAAAGTTGGAAGAAAGAGCCACTCACCCCAGGTGCATTATTCGCCCCCCCAGTCGGCCCAAACACGAGGTCGTACCCATCAGGAACGGTGGGGTCCACGAGGCTGTCGAGTCCCCAGCCGCTGGATTGGGTGATGTAAGTGAGGGGAACGGTCTCGTTGTCAACCTGCGAAGAAAAAAGGGAATTTTAGTGTTATGCGAGTGAAAGGTGAGTTTTAGGGAGGGAGGCAGAGAGCGAGGTGGGGCTATGAGAAGCGCAAGGGTGGGGACTAGGGTGGGTTCAGAGGATTCGGGTACACGGGGCCGGATGGGTGAAGGGAACGAGGCGAGGGCAGGAAGGAAACGGACCTGGGGGTAGGACGCCTGCCCGCCAAAGTTGGTCTTCTCAGCAGCAGCGTGGATGTCACCGTACGCGGCGCACTTGAGGTTTGAGTGCTCGCCAAAGACAAAGTCGAGGAGGTAGTTGTTGAATTCGTAGTAAACGTTGACGAACACTAGGGAGGGCGTTAGCCCGAGTGTCCATCCACAAAAAATGAAGAAAGAAAAGGTGAACAGGGCAAGCGGAAACACGCACCACACCCGTCAATCCCAGCACACCAGTCCAAGCAGGCCCGGACGTTGTAGGTCGCATTGTTCACGACTGTGTACGTGAGGTAGGCCGTGCCCTGGATGGACGCGTCATGCTCCCCAGCAGGCTTCCCGTCAAACACCTTCTCGAACCCCGGCTGGCGCTTCCCAAAACGTCCGACGTCGCGGCGGCGCGTGGGCCCGGACGCGGTGTCGGCAACAGTGGTGTTGGTGAGCGTGCCGTCGATGGCGGTGACGGTGGTGGGCGGGACGTCGGCGTTTGGGAGCGCGTCAACGGCGGGGCCGCTCTTCTGGTCGACTTGACCGGCGGTCTCCGCGATGGCGGCGTTGTCGGGCATCGGGGCGGGTTTGTCGTCCGGAGCTGTCCCGTTCACCCGGAAGGCGGGTGGGACAAGGGCAGTCGCAGCTGCCGGTCGATCAGTTCAGTCGAAAATGAAAGTAGCAGGATGAGAATAGCGCACAAACGAGCAGGGCAGCGAGTGCCAGGAGACGCGATGGAGAAGGCATTTGGGAAAGCGCACTGGTAGATGAATGTGGATAGTGCTGGTCTTACCTGCTTATAAGTAGGCGAAAACATACACATGGCGTAAGCTCTTTGTTGTTTGCGTCTGGAACAGGGGCACTGATGCTGTTGGTGCCTGCGGCTTTACAATATTAACATTGTACTTTTTGAAAATGCCGATGCCACTTGTCCAAGCCCAGACGCTTATGAAGACATTGTCATCGGCCACAGCGTGCGCCCGACATAACTGAATCGAGGGGGACACTCGGAGTGAATGTGAATGGGCCTTGTCAGGTTCAGGTCATGGTGGCAGGACGAGGAAGACATTTGTCCATGTTTTCTCATGTTTCTTTCTACCGGTGTTGGCCCTCGCGTAACATTTCTCTGTCCACAGTACTAGTGTTGACTGCCAATCCAATCCACGGCCCTACGTCTTCCATGGCGCCATTTCCGCCTTTTTTATCAGTGCATCACGGTATTCTTACTTCTGATGCACTCTGCGCTTTGGTGACTCCTTTTGACCTGGACTTGGAGCCAGAATTTGCGCTGCACATTGCCGCAAGAGAGGGAGCCAAGAGGTACCCTGCAAAGAAATCTCCTACACTGGGTCCAAAAAGTGAACTAAGGGCTCGGCCCCCACCCCATTAGCCGAGGGCTCACGGTCACATGGAGTACCCAATATGGCTGCGAAAGTCGACCCAAATCAATTTTTTTGGCGGTTTGTGGCCTTTTCTCGCAGAGGCAGCCAGGCAAATACGGCCAGCGAAACAACCCTGAACATGGTTTACTTCCTAAAACTCGATGCTAAGCCCCCAAAAAATCTCATTTTACAACGAAATTACCCTCCAAACACGTTTTTGAGAGGTTCTAAGAAAAGTCCAAGAAGTGATTTAAGACTGCCCGGACACCGCTCACCTCATTAGCCGATGTCTCGGCATTCTCGGGCGGGTACCTCGTGGAGTGAGGAATTAATTTCCGAGCACACGCAGCACACGGGATTCAAGTTCAAGCGTGATGGAGGGGTGCATTGGTCCCAGAGCCGCTTGAGGGTTTGGGCACGAACAACGGTGAAACGTTCTGTACTAGTCGACGGCGAAATGTACCTGAGCGCCAACCTGGCGCTCGTGGCGAAAAGTTTCAGGGTCCGCTCGTCGGGTGTATGCAGGTACGTAGCGCTCAGGACCCAAGGTACATCACTTACATTCCCGCTGCCTGTCTCTGTCTAAAGAAAAGCAAATTCCGACCAGGATTATGAATATGTTTCGTCAAACCCGGAGAATGTACCTACCGGTCGCGCAGGCGGATCATAGCCTCTAGTATTGCATACCCGCTGTCAAGGGATAAATCCTGACGAGGAGCGTTGCACATGCGCAGTATTAATTTCCGGGCGTGAATCCGGTTTTATCTTCCTGTCTCTGGTCCCAGTCCGTGCCGTGGCTTCGGCGGGCAGATAAAAATGGGTGTACTTGTAGAAGGTGAAGGTGGATGACCTTGAAGGGGCGGATCCAGGTTTAGCATGATGAATGCTTCATTCAACTTGACTTGCCGACGGGCCGCCCATAATAATAACGGCATGTTATTCCGGGGCGGTCCAGCGGAGCAGGAGCTCAAGGCCTAGAGTCGTATTATACTTCCTGGAATTAATCCGGCACCGGTCGAGAGGGAATGTAGAGCCAGGCATCTGGGAGCAAAGAAAAAAAAATACTACGGTCCACAAATTCAGCCAAAGCGAACGCGGTGGCTTCGTAACTATGCACCACTCAGGGGGGGATTCGAGGTCTACACATTATCTGCGTCAAGATGCCGCATAAGGAATCCACAAACATCTGACCGGGTGCATTGCAGTTCGCGGCGGGCCAACGTGACTGAATTTCTTAGATTCTACGACTATTGGTATAGACACTTTCAATTCCGCGGCCGTAAACCGTTTACCTATTGGCTGAAGTTTATTTCGTGACCTTTTTTTACCGACTGCATTTTAATTCGTGAGCTTTACCTCACAACTCGCCTTGAAAATCAGAGTGGCTGTGATCCTGGAGGTGCGTGCTTATCCTGGCGTATGATTGCCAAGGGTCCGCCAGGTTCTTAATATCCTTGATGCCCGACTTTCCCACTTGAACGCAACTCCGCTCGGCATCACCCCCGCCGGCTCTTCATGAAATGTTGGCGAATCGGCGCGAGTACACACCGTTGAAGTCCCAGAAGGCCATGGAAGACAACGGAATTCCTTTTGGGGTGCTTTTTGAGCTTTTTTTTTTGTCTTCGAAAATCTGCGATAAAAAGAAGTAGAGAGAGGGAAGGCATCTAAAAGAAAATCGACCTAAATTTTGAGTAATGATTCGAGATCAAGGAAGCCCCGTGACTTGAGGGAGGAGTGTCGGAAGACCAAAAAAAAGCGAAGAAAACGGAAGTTCAAGGAATTGATTTTGGAGTGCGTGTTTCAGCTTCCTGCGAAAAATCTTCGATAGATCCAGGAAGGTTGCTGTGCTCACAGATTGAAAAAAAAGTCGAAATCATGTCTTGGACGTCCAGAAAGCGTGGGGGTCTATCTGAAGTCGTAATCGCGCTCATAAGAGCTCTAGATTGATTCAATTCTGCCCACAAAATACGCACAGACTCTGTCAATAATGCCCGGGAAGCGGAAATTTCATGCCAAAAAAATCTAATGTTCCACTGCGCCATTTTTGAAGAGAGCCATAAAGCGGCAGCGTTAACTCTGTCGAAGCGACATTCCTGGTTCCGGAGGTAACCAGGTCTCAAATCGCTAATGTCTGTCCGCCTCGATCGCACCCTCTTTTTACCAAGCTCCGATTGGCTGCATCAGCTCCACAATATCCCACGCACTTCGGCATCTTGATAGCGCATCAAATACAGCGGACGCAACACCATTGAATTCCTGTAGGCTCCAGGTCTGGACTGATTTAATTTTGGTGCTGGTTTTTCCACATGTATCGTGATCCGAAAGTTGCCGCACTATGTTACCCGAAACACGATGAAAAAAACCTCAACTGCGATTTAGATAGTCTCGTTCCCGCCGTTACAGGGCAGTCGCTCCCTGCGCTCACGGGGAGCGGGAGAGAGCGGTCCAACGGACCGGGCTGAAAGATCCGAGGCAGAAGTTTTGATGAAATATGTCAAGTTATCACTGCCCTATAACGTCTGGTGCAAGTTGTGCAAGAAACGGGCGATCGCGTCACGCTTTTGTCAATCCACTTCATTTTCCAAACTCTTCGCAATTTATGGACCCAAATCACTTTCTATCATAAGGTAGCCGCCATCCACCCTCGACAAACGTCACGTGAAATTTCCATATTCGGCACTGCAAAGAATGAATGTGTAGAATAATGTACACCGCTAATTGGCTCAAATCCCCCGACCAGCTTTTAGACAAGAAGCATATCTAATGCATAGAACCAACAGTAGGGAGCCAGGGTCCCAACATGTGTTGGAATTACTGATCCATCAAAGACATTGGCCCAGATCACAAAATGATGGCTTTTGACAGGTCCCAACACAGCTCACTTGTTATCGAAATTACTGGGTCCAGAGATGCTGGGGAGCTTCAAGTTTTTGTTTGTAGCTTCATTGTATGTATATACAGAGTATTGTCGGAGGAATTTTGCCCAGCTTCATTTTTTATCCCAATATCGGTTGACTTTCTTCGGTGTCGCTGAATATGGAAATTCCACGTGACGTTTGTCGAGGGTGGATGGCGGCTACCTTATTACACTGCATCTTCCATAAATTTTGGTACCCATATATAGCCCGCACGGCCCCCCAATGCACTCAGGATTGGAGGTAGATCAGAAGTGCATATATATCGGTTTACTGTAGACTGTTGACTCTGATAATTATTTTTATAGGCCTGGCATTAATGGTTCGCCATTGTACATGAAATCGAGCCCGCTCAAGAGGGGTAGAGGTCAGGGAACTTATTCTTTGAGGATGTGGTCAAAATGTTCACTTGTTGAAACTCACTCATCTGTCGATTTTTCCGCACGTTTCTTTCCCTCAATGGCCACCATTTTTATTCTAAGTGGATCTGATGTATAATTTCCGAGTCAATGTCTACATATTGCCTATATTCTCAAAAGCTGAGGGCAATCGGGGAATGTGACAACTGTGACGAGATAAGAGCGATCGCCCGATTGCTACACGGGATGCACCAGATGTCGCTTAGGGTATGGTGTCTTTTTCACCATTTGATCTTCCCCAAATTTTAAACCCCGCCCATACCCGAAACATCTGGAGCCGAGATTACGATTTAGATAGCCATGCTGGAATTCCAAATTGTGAAGCATCGAGATGAAAGGGAATCCTCACGAGAGCTCAGAGTAGCCATGATTTCTGGCACCTTGTACATTTTTTTTTTTGCCTGCGCGTGCGCCAAGTTCACCACATGCGCGAACACAAAACTACTGTGCACCCTCTAAAATACAAGATATATATTAGATTTTACAAGTTAACTATCACTAGCGGTGGAGCAGTGGTATAGGAATGAACTCTCCGACTTCTCCAAAAAACATGGAATAAAATTCAAGTGCCAGACAGCCAGTGTGGCCTGAGGTAGGTAGGTAGGTAGGATTACACGGCACGGTCCCGCTCAGGAACGCCGGGCCCAGGAAGTATCTAATGTACAAAGGCACTGCGTACACTAGTCCCTGGACTTCACTGTATCTCCATGGCCGAACTCGCGATACGAACCGCTGTAGAACCACTTTAACACACCGAAGCAAGTTAGTCACCAAAAACAGGGGTACCAGAGCATCTGTCAAACGAAACACGGGGCGTGCATAGAGCAATTCAAGGACATCATATACATACTTTGCCACAAGTGCGATGGTTGGGCGGTTATAGATCATGGCTTTGACAAATTCAGTATTTGTCAAATCAGCCATGCGGAGTTGCAAGGATGGCGCGTCTGAGAAGAGCTTCGTGAGAAACGTGGAACGTAATTGATTCAGCGCGTCAAGTGCGTCGCATGAGATCAGTGCATGTTCTGGAGTTTCCACCTCGTCTTTACACATCCTGCAAAGCCGTTCCGCCCGGGGCACGGGAGCGTATGCGTGGTCAACGTAGCGCAATACTTCCACGGCAAGTAGATGGGTAGAGAGCAGCAGGGAGGTAATTGCCTCCCGGTGCTTCTGTACTCTGACCATACTTAAATAATGCCGCATAATAGAAGTGATTTGGGCCGGACCCTCATCCTTTTGTGGTTCTAGACGTCCGTGAAGTAGATAGAGCTTCTCTGACGAGTTAATTTCTTCCTGTAACCATTCCTGTAGTAATTTGCTGACCATTTTTTGAGTAATCTTGAACATATTCAACCTCAGTTGTGGTGTTCAGAACAAAAATGGGGCAAGGGAATGGGAGACCTTGGGCCGCTTTTATGACATCCTGTGCCCAACTCTTTTTACCCTTGAGTGCCAGTTCAATCGAACTGTTCAGTGCGGCTCGGGCAAAGTGGGTGTTTTTTAGGCTCAGGAAGTAGCATAAGTGGCCGAGGACAATTTGGAAGCGTCGAACTCGCAGTGGGACCAATCCAGTTTCAATGAATAGAGGCGCTATCATAGAGCAAGCATGCAAGTTGAGCATGTGGCGGATGAAGCTTACTTGAACTTTACACAATTTCTTCACATGGATTGATTCACTGTCCGGGGAGACTTCGCATCCGTGGATCAGATGGCAATCAATTCTGGCCATGTATAGATTCTTAAGTTCTTTCGGCGTAAGCCTTCCTGTCATGTCTTCTAAACCCGTGATTCTATGCCCGCAATATCGCGCCGTTTTGCCTTTAGAGTATAATGATCTGCAAACATGTGACGGGTTTCCGTGTTCATATTCATGCCGACATATTTCTCTTTAACTTTGACTTTTAGGAGCGCAGTTCCAAGACGGAACTCTGGGAGTGGTAACCGGCACGGCCCAAAGATCAAAATAATTGTCTTGATCAAATTGATCAGGATAAAATTTGAGGCACACCATTTTTCCAGAGTTAACAGCTTTGTGCACATCCCATGAAGTGAAAGCGAGATAATAAGGTCATCTGCCTGGGCCATGAGAGAAATTCGGACCCCAGCGAGGAACACATCATCCCTTTAGGTTCGGGAGCTAAGTCACGGGAGCAAGAATGAGCTTGTACGTGGCAAGAAGGATTGTTAGCATGGAGTTTAAACGTGGTCGGATTTGTGGTCTTCACAATGGCCAAGTTATGTAAAATATTTCCATTTCAATCTTTCATTCAAGCCTACTCAGTCATATTTCCAACCACTAACCAATTGTGACAGCACTCGTGTTTGTGCCTTCATGATATGGTTTTTTTTTTTTTTTTTTTTGAACAAGAATTAATGGTATGTCCTTGCGGCCGTTTTGACAACTCTCAATGAAGCCAAACTGGAACTTTAAAATGCTTGCCCTTCAAATTCAGACTTAAGCCAGTGTTCGTTGATGGTAGGCAGCTACCTGAGTTCCTACGGCGTCAGCCTTGAACACCCTGTTGACCCGTGTTTATTGCAGTTTAGGACTGATGGCCGGCATCAAGTTAGCCGGTTAGCCGGTGGCAGTGCATACACAGAAGGGACGAGGGAGTGGGGCAGCGAGTCGCGGGCGGCGGTGGGCATGCTTATATGGTAGATACTGGAAGCTGAGGTGCCTCAGAGGAGTCAGCTCGAGTGTTTTCGAAGCATAATGTATGTGAATTAGCTCAAACTGAGCTGGATGCAAGTCCACCAGACTGGATGTCGTTTTTCAGCACTGCGTCTTTCAGAGTACCACGATATCCATCTATTGCGGTGCCTCCAGCTATGGGAATATGTACATTGAAAAGAAGTGGATAGGAAAGCAGCCAGCACTTGCTAGCACCTCAATGGGTGGGCAGAGGTGAAGGGGGCAGTCGTATCAGACCTTCTCGGAATCCTTTCTTTCTCCAGCACCAATCAATCTAGATTAAAGATATGGCCATAGGAAAGCAGTCCAACACTTGCTAGCACCTCTATTGGGTGGGCAGAGGTGAAGGAGGCAGTCGTCTCGGGCATTCTGAAAATAGATGATGGTGGGAGGAAGAAGCCGGATTTGAGAATGACATTAATTTCACCTTTGGAATAGGCCCATCTGTAAGAAATAAACTACTGTTGTTAGTTTTTTTTTTTCAGCAGCCGACTGGAGGCCTACTATCATCTGATTTTCTACAATAATAAACTGCCCACTCTCAATGAAAAATGACCTAGCTGCAATGGCCGGTGTGGATGAAAATTTGGTCCAGTCGAAGCTGGCCGGAGGCGTATCGCCAGAGCATGCTTTATCAAAAATAGAGGCGAGGGCTGCGCGGCTTGCGGAATGGATGAAAATATGAGGCACATCTATTATTTACATATGGTAACAAGAAAAGGGTGGTCTCCCATCGACTGTCGACCGGAGGAACCAGGTCTGCCCGGAGGGCTATACTATTATCACGTCACAGAATGACTTCAATGAGGTTCCTGTCACTGGCTGTCAGAAAGTTCTCACGAGTCACGATCTTCGTTCAGGGTTAAGTAAGTACTTGGTTAAACAGAATGTAGACCATTGTTGAAAAATTGGAGAGCCATAAAAAAGGGCAATCTGTAAGAATGAGACAACAAGGTGCGCGAGAGTTATTCACCTCAGTCTTCGCGCACACAATGGTAAGCGGAAGTCTGAGGAGAGGCGACTCAAGTTTACTGAATATATATTCGATGTGAGTGCCCAAATATAACTAAACGGATATTTACGAGTACTTTAGTATAACTAGAAGGAAAAAAATAAAAATGCACTTTGACAATAGTGTCCGTCTACCCTGCGTATATTGTGGCGGCACAAGGTCCCGTCGAGCCTGCAGACCAAGATCGCCGTCTGCCAACACAATCACAGTCTCATGTTGCATTGCCTACAGCCACCTCATCTCTTAAGCTCAAGGCATTCGAACTCACAGACGAACAGTGGCATCTTTCCGACGAAGTTACAGATGTTCTTTGGTACGATACTTTGCTTGCTGGTTTTACATATTCTGATCGCAGTTATCTCAGCTGTTTGATGATATAACACTCTATTTCTCTCAGGCTGAGACTCCTCTCATCGCAAACGTGGTTGGCGCGCTCCAAGACTTGATCATAGCACTGAAAGGCGTTCGGGATGACCCCGAAACCTCTAATGTAGTTCGTGTCGCTGCGTGTGCAGCGGTTTTGGTGGCGGAAAAATATTTCTCGTTAATTGAAGAATGCGAGGCCTACGCCATTGCCATCTGTGACGTTTCTCTTCGTGGTTTAGGTGGGTTCTTACTGATATGTTCTACAGTTATCTCTCCCGACAAGAAACTGGGCTGGTTCAAGAAGCGAGGATGGGACGACAAGGCTATTGCCCGTATCAAGGATCGGGTACTTCGTCGCTGGGAGGAAACCTACAAGAAATTTAGTCTGACGCCTCCAACCGCCATGACTGCCCCCCCCAGCTCCAATTCCGGGCTCTCGGCCATTTTTTCCTACTCTTCTTCGCAAGCACACGACTGTTCAAGCGAGGCGACAAATGGAAGGTAAAACCCGATGATGCACCCACTCCTGGTGGGACCGACACCATTAAAGCCTACTTGAATGCGCCGGCGATGGATTCTACTCTTCTCAAGACAGTCGGAGGCTCTATCAAATGCTGGCACCACCAGGAAGCCTTACGCCCAGCCTCGTGCGTATGGGGTCAGATTTCTGCTCAGCACCTGGTACGCTGCAGTACCCCGCGGCTTTCTCGATCCTTACTGAATTTGGCGCCATTTTAGCAACATCCGTGAACGGGGAGCGGCCATTCTCCGTCGGGCGTCGAAAGCTCAGGTTCGTGCAGCACAACACCTCCGACCAGATGGCAGATGTTCCGTGGCATATGCCGGGGCTCTCATTATTTTGTCTTAGGCCCTTTTCCCAGAGTTCGATACTTTGTTAGAGCAGACTATGTAAAATGTTCATTTCTAGCGGGACTAATGCTGCGCCTTTTTTGCCCACGCCATTCGCACGGCAGACGTCATTGGTTGGTTTCTTGGCAGCATAGATGGAATAAGTGAAAAAAAAAATGTGGAGGGCTAAACTACACGATAAGCACAAATCGAGCACCAACATTTTACTCCACCCGTAAATTTGGAAAACGGCTGTAATAGCGAGGTCTCATGAGGTGTATCCGCTTAGATGCGCCCGGCTACATAAGAAATTTACCCTTAGGGTATGAAAAATTCCAAACAAAAATAAGACCCTTTTAAATACATTTTTGGAGCATTCTGAGTCGAAGCCCAAGAGTGGATTAAGGTGCCCCAGACTCATTAAGCGTGTGTCTCGGCATCTTCCGGCGGGTGCCCCTTGATGGAAATAGTATAAATACAGAACTGCTTTATGAATACATCATCCCCCCTCCTTTGAGTGCAGGATATCAAGTCATATATCTGACCTATTTCCCATACTGACATAACCACCCACCAAAAAGAAAAGAAAGAAAGGAGGCTTTTAGTTGCTATGGGTTCTATGGGCAGTTACATAGACCCACACAGAGATTCATAAACGCCAAACAACGCTACTATGGCGTCCATAGCATCTATGGTGTCTTTGTCGGTCTAATAGCAATTTGCGTTTTTCCTGGAGACATACACTTGAGCGCGCTGGAATGCACGTCCACGGAACGAGGGAGACGGGTGACGACCCGACTACACAAATTGGACCCATACGGCACAACTTCACCATGTCGCTCTCATCCACCGTGCCACATGAAAGGGAGACATAGGGGAAAACAATGCATTGAGAAAGAGTGGAAAGAATGATTGCCCAGCCATTCTGACCTTAAACAATGGCTGTGTTCGTGCTAGGCCGCCATTTCCTTGTCTCTAGGTGATTTCCTGGCATCCTCCTGTATGCGAATTATTTAAAATGCAACAGACATTATTGGATGCTGTACACTATTATATGAGTTGCTAGCTTCATTATACTAAGTGGTTGTTATCGATTGCTCATCTCAGGTTTATCTAATATTCAGATTGTTCACTGTGCAGTGGGTAGGAAAGGGAGGCGGAGATATTAGGATGCGCAGTCTAGCAGAAGTTGTTAGTGTCGAAAGAGCGGCGGTGACAGCGGTGGTGGCGATGGCGGAAGACGAGGAGGAGGCGGTGGTAGCTGAGATGGGGGTGCCGGCATTAGCTGCGGGTTGTCCGTGGGGTGCAAATATGGGACAGCAAGCTGATCAGGTCGCTGAGAGATATCACAGACGATGAGTGTGCTGTGGACTTTAAATGGAAGATATAAATGGAAGATTTACTCACCTCACCGTGCACGCCACGAATAGAGGTGTGATCTTCCAGGACCCCGCTAGCCTGCCGAGTTAGATTACGCTTGTCCGGATGCAACTGGCGGTATCCAGGTATGAGGGTCGGCGGGTGCTGTAGTGGTCGCATCTGGACTTGCGTACCCTCTGGCTCGCTCTCTGCCTCAGGGACGGGAGCACGTGCGTGTGAGGTCTGGATCGTTGTTGCCGGCGTGCCATGATGCCGAAAGCTGCCGGGCAGCGGATGCCGTGCCCATGGCAGCGGCGGCGGACTCTGTTATGCATGATCAACTCAAGTCACGAGTGCGGAGACGCGCAATATTTACCCAAGAGAGTGTAGCCTTCTCTAAATCCCGTCCAGGAACAGTGCACTGCAGATCCAGCCATGTCTGCTGTTTTGCGATTGTCGTAGGCTGGCCGGAACAATCACGACCTGGTATCAGGACTGTCGGGTGCTGCAGCGGTGACCGCCAGTGGCGGCTCCTACCCTGCTTAATAGCGTGGTTCATCACGACCGGCAGCACTGTCGTTGATCCCGGCATTGCCCGACTAGGGTTCATTGCGGCTTTGATGGCTGCCGCCGCGCGGTGCACTCGGCGAACCCGGAAGCCCGCGAGAATCAACAACACAAAGAAGGACCCTGGAGAGATGTGAGATTTAGAAGGACAAAGTCAAGGATACAGTGGAGTAGAGTTAGATTTGAAAGTGCGTACCAACCGCAATGGCGGCAATAGCGCCTACGTTGAGGCTCCCGTTCTCTAACATCAGCACGTCATGCGCGGAAGCGGCTGAGACAAGGCTCGCGATGGTGAGAAGTGCGGCCGAGGTTGTCGGAAATGCCATGACGGTTGAGCTAGCCCTCGAACAAAGAGTGGTGGGTGTGAATCGAGCGCAATTTGTACCACTAAACTCAATTTAGCTAATTTACCGAATTAGGAAAGATGGAGTCTGGACCACATGGGATTCAATAAAGCACTGTTTACCATGTATACGTCTAAGTGTAGCAGACATTCTGCCATATTTTCTCCCTCTGATGGATGTGTAGAATCAAGTCCCTTTATATACCTTTACTAGGTTTTATCCGGTTTCCCGTCCTCTTCGAGTCATTCTGCCTGCAAAGTAACATGCCCGCAGCATCTCCGTCGCTCACAACCGCCGTGCCTCCACACTTCGCTTAGTACGTCTCCCATCGAAGCCGCACAGGCGTTAGTGGCTGCGAGTTCGCAGTTCACCCCTTGTGTGCGGCTTAAAAACGGGTCTCTTCTCACCCCCTCAGACCACCATGGCGTTATTTTGTGCTATGGGACACAGATCGGGCAGTGAGTAGATAGCGCAGTGAGTAGTAGTGATTCGTTTCCGCCCGCGAGGCTGTCATCCTACTGAGATACTTGCAGGGTGCGAAGAGTAACAAGAAAGAAGGCAAAAGCGCCGAGACACATGAGTATCTACATAATATATTCCAAAACTAACTCATTGTTTGTGCTGGTAGAAACCATCGCCTGGTCATCTGGTAAATCGCAGCTGCGGGTCACTTTAGTTACGAGTCCTAAATTTATTTAGGTAATCATTCTTTATCAATCACTTCCTACCCACTTTTCTTCACATCATTCAGACAAAAAAGATTGACTCACCGTGGGATTACTGTACCTGTGGTTTTGATGCAGGTGACTTTTCTTTCGTGTCCTTGATTACGCCCAACTTGTTGCGAAGTCTCGTAATGATCGTGAGTCCATTTCCCGTTTGTTCATTTTGCTGATGGTGTCGCATGAATGTCGGATTTTAAATTCTATAAGATTAGAACTTGTCGTGCAGGGTAGATATTCTGCGATGTTGTCTTATCGATTTTCCAGTGTTGGAAGGTGGGTTTCATCCTTGTGGCGGACCGCTAGACTGATTTATTTGGGTGGGTAGGTTTCAAGTTCGCAGTTTTAATCCGAGGAAATCGTTGCTATGGACCACCGACCGTCTCATCGTCTTCAGCGCCACCGCACCAAATGCGTCGCGGTCCATACCCCTCTTCACGACGGAATATCTGTCGATTCCTAGCTGTGATCCGTCTGACATGTCTATAACCAGTGTCAGAATACGCAGAAACGCGGGTTCATATTTACAGCGACCTCTCGAGGTCTCGTCTGCTTCCATCCGGGCAGTGTTGTCTGAGGCCAGGCCGAGAGTCAAAAAGGTCTGACCCATTTGACCCTTTGACCGGGGTCTGACCGGGTCTGACCCTCGGCCTGACCCTTTCCAAATTTGGAAAAGTCCTTCGTTACAGCTGTTAAGGGTCGTGTGCAATGCTAGCAAGCCTTACCCGACCGTAATCCGATGTTCTGAGTGGTCAGGACAAATATCTCCTGCCTACAGTATCAATATTGAAAGGTAGTCAGATTTACCGGTATGGAAAACTGCTATGTGAACAACAGGGCAACCCCATATCCAAATGCACCCCGAATGGCCTGTGAAAAGATTCATAGTGATACTGATGTCAGATCATGAATTAATATAACATGTGTATGGCTCAAAACTGCGGCGGGACGGTCAGATCAAAATCGGTCAAAGGAATTAAGGTTGTCTTTGCAATGAGAAATGTGGTATAATCTGACAATGCACAGAAAAGACCATCTGTTCAATTGTACTAACACTACACGCCCGAAGGTGACTTTGAACATCCAAAGAATGACGCGGAGAGCTTCAAAGTAAGTTCAAACACGGTCATGGTCAGGGTGGGATAAATATTTTTTCCGAATGGGTTCGCATTATAGGACCGCTTGGTACAATATCGACTGGTATATCCATTCTCTCAACGGTCCGATTTTTCCCTGATTTTTCCGGTGGTTCTACGAGTTTAAAACAGGTATTCCAAAAAAGGAAATCCGGCCTTGACGAAACGGTCAAAGGCCAGTCAAAGGGTCTTGACGCCCGGTCAGACCCCGTCAGACCCCGTCAAAGACAACACTGCATCCGGGCAGCCATCCGATCGATCTGGGTGTGTCTGTCTTGATTGACGATAGGCAGCAGAATATGTTCTGTTCGGGTCGCCCTCACCATTGCTGCTCGTACTCCGTACCACGGACTTAAAGAGGGTATGCCAAGACAATTAGTCTCGGCGAATCGGGATGACTAATATCCCCTGAGTCATGACATTCTCTTGGCACTCAAACTAGGCATAAATAGTTGCTTCGGCCAAAAAACAAGTCTCGCTTCCTTTGCACACATCGCGTATCGCTAAGCACAACTCTCTCTTCAATGTGTCTCTCTTACTCCTTGCTCTGCTTGTGGCTGGTTCTAGCGTTCGCGCAGGCCAGTTTTCTCGAATCTCTCGGCGACTCTCCAGATGATTCTCTGGCGCTGTCGAACATGTCGTTATCCGGCGCCAATGGATCGTCGGATTCGCGTGATATCGGTGAGTGTACCTTTCTGTTGTGCTGTGCCATTTAATTATGTTTTGTAGATATTGTCTCTCCATCGCCGGTGGGCCTTCCTGCCCCATTTTATATGTATTATGATGATGAATGGACCTGCTCGCTTGGTGGAATGTTGTCGGCAGTGCCCTCTAATATGAATGATGTCTTATGTCCTTTGAGTGCTCGCGATATGTGCTCGCGTTTTCGTTTGCTTGATATGCATTATTTCTATGGTATCTCCATTTATATGGTCTATGAATATGTGAATAATTCGAATGTTAGTGTGCTTCGGGTACCTGGTAATATGATTGGTTTAGACGAGCCGGGTCTGTCTGTCGCGCCGGTCATCGCCTGTGGTTATCCTACGTGTTGGGGTCTGACCCGTCTTGGTATACGCAGCGGTCTCAATTCCGTTCTTCAGGGTATGCGGAGGAGCTCTACTTCAATGATGGGTGGGGTGGGTTCTTATTATTGCAGGTTTTCTGCTGCATCCATGCGTCAGCTTGGCTACCCCGTTTTATTTGGGCGACGCTGTGAACCGTTGCCATCTGATCGTTTGTTGATTTTCCTTTGGCTGCTAGGTTATTCGGTCTGCTGTGCCGTCTTCTGCGTTTGTATCGGTGGCAAGCGGCCGTATGACTCGTTCTGGGTAATTACTGATTTGACGAGAGGTGTTGATGATTTTTTTCCCTCTAGAGGCGCCGTGTTTAACGCACATAACGGGCACCCTGACCCTGATGCGTTCCCTAACCTGATCGTCGTCAGGGTACACAAAAGCCGTTTGGAGGCGAGGGAAGCGCTAAAGATGGGTCTCAGTAGTCCGTCGGGAATGGGATCAGGTGTTCGATCCAGCATACGGGAATAGCGCGCGCAATATTGTACCGAACGTGGTCCAACATAGCCCATCCCATCGAGACCAGGATGGTAGTGGGTGGGGCCGGCAGTTCAGGCAGGAGTAGAGATTCTTGGTTGTCAGACATTGTTGGGCGGCAAGGGGCGGTCCGTTACTTTAAAATATTGCAACTTCTTTTGACAATTTTGAGCAGAGCGACGACTGCAGCCGCAGCACTGCATCTCTGGAACGGACTTGTGTATGGTTGGCAGGCAGACATTGTCAATTGAAATATAGCAAGGAGATCCACGGTGCAGATGAAATGTACGAAACAACCGCATGAGCCCTAAGTCTGTTGCATGTGGGTACTCTGAGACGAAATGAATCAGGGATATGGAATCCACTTCTTGGAAATGAACGATGCAAATTTGTGGAGGAGGAGGAGGAGGAGGAGGATTGCTGGTGCGCGGTCCCAAATTGAAACGGCATGTGGTTCGAAATCATAATATGGGATGAACTGTATTAAGAATATGGAATTCATTTCTAGGAGAGGAATGTTGCAAATAGAAGCACGCGAGCACGGACATTTCACAGAAGTTGGTATTAGCGGATTACACCGGTTGGAAACAGAAGAGCGCGACCTATTTCCAATTATGGTACGTAAACAGCGGGATACAACTGTTGCATGTGCAGAGCGCAGACATCATGGTGAGTGAAAACGAACGATGGTACTCCCTAGATGTTCACCGTCCACAACTGCGCAGTGGAATGTACATTCCAACACAAAGGTCCGGCCTTGCCAATGATGAAACTCGGAGCCCGCTTGATGGACCCTAGACGTAGCCAGTACCCCTGGCTGGACAGGCCACGAGTAGATAGTGCTGGGCAAGACATTCACTTTGATCCTAGCTTTCGAGGACCAAGACTCAATGCGCGGTGACTGTAATTTGCATTGAGACGCCAAGTTCCCCCCAGGAATACGCATCAGAACTTACCAGTTTTTGCAGCCATGCTCTAATCTCGATGACCTTTTCTGTCATGTTGAGCACTCCCAACTGGCGAGCCCACAGGTCATGGAAGACAGAAATTTCCCAGCCTTGGGCGGTCCAATCCGGAGCCTAAAGCATGAAGGTGTGATGGTCATTCAATGATTGCTTTAGACGAGGACGGTCAGTCACCGAACCCAAATGGCGGGCACATCTTACAATGGGTTCGGCGAGTTGTCCAATAATCCTCGCCCTGAAGTCACTCAATACGATGGGTTGTGCGGAAGCAGTCATTGGGAGACTGCGGTGGGAAAAAGTCAGCACGATACTCCAAGAGAGTGAGGAAATCAGGGTGCTGTTCCAGGTGGTGGATAAAGTCAGGCGGCGTCATTTGCGCTCTAAATTCAACGCACACCATGAGAGGTAGAATGTGAGAGGCAAGATGTGAATTACTGATGCAGTATTTATTGTGTCACTAACGTTGCGCTCATATAAACTGTTGCCGAGGCAATATTGTTGTAATGTGTACCTCGGGAAGCATGGAGTCAACAATAAAACTAATTATATTAGGAGGTATATGTAGTTATAGTTCGCAGCTCGCAAGTTAGTTGGTGTCAGCATTTTGATCTACAAGGCACCTGTAACACAGTTAGAGTGTATATGTGAAAGGAGTCAATGGACCTACCCTGTCGGGTGCGGCTTAGGCCCGGGTCCGCAGCTCATGCGAAAGCCTCGATGTCGTACAGGGGTCTTGGGAGGCCTGTACTACTCTCAACGAGGCACCGGGCTCATGGAAAGCGAACGAGGAAGATACAGCCGTACCCTCTTCGAGCGAAGTGTGGGCTAAGGTGCGTGCCGGTAAGCTACACGCTCTATTTAAGCGCTGAATGGAAACTGATTGTTTTTTCTGTCAGCTTTTTTTCTCTTTTTTTTTTTTTTTTTTTTTTGGAGCGTTTGAAATAATATTACTCGGTCTGCAAAGCATTCCAAGATATCCGCTTGTTCAATTGGGTTTTGATCCAATATAGCCGGGTAGTTGTCCAGGAGGAAATGCCGTTACGCACAGGTTTCAAGCCTTTGTGTGGGACTCTGGCCCTAGCCTACTCCATGTTTTCGAGTAGCCGGCCATATACCCACTAAAACCCCCTTGGTATTTATCCAGTTGTCCGGCAGGGAATCTTCGTCAAGGAGCACTCCGCTCCAGGTGTTGAGTACCAACTGTTTCTTTGTTGCAAGGGATCCAAATCGAACTTGACTTGAGAGGAGTTGGTCTCGCTTGAGGGTAGAGTTCATAAGTGATACCCAACGGTTCTGGATCTCAGTATTTGTTGCAATAGTGAATGTCTGTAAAATTCTCTCATTTCTCAGTTTCCAGATCAGATGCATCGATGTTGAAACAAGAATGGTAAAGAAGCGGTTCTTGGCAATGATTGGTTTGCCTTTGGGAGATCTGAATCCAGCAAGGCCGCAACCAAGCAGAAGGCCCCAACTTAATTTGGGCCAGCAAGGATATCTAAGTTTCCAGATTTTTTCTGCAAGTTGCCAAATTTGTTGTTGGCCTGCTGCGCTACATTCTAGCAGAATGTGTTCAAGTGATTCTGGAACTCCGCACACTGGGCATTGTCCGAGAATCTCAAGATTTGGAACATGGTCCCAGAAAGAACCAACATGAAATATGTTGTGCATGCATTTCCATAAGAAATTGCGTGTCAATCGCAGAATATTGCTTGATCTAAGGGACATCCAAATTGCATTTTCAGTAGGATCTTTTTTCTCAGCAAACGTCGACATTTTCCAGTGCTGCATATGCTTTTCGACGCCTAACAAGCCGGTCATGTAAGTTTCGGGCAAAGTCTGAGCAGCTACTAACGTCTGAGTAGGCTCATATATTTTGCTACTACTATATTCACAGAAATTTGGGCATTCATTGGGCATTCGGAACTGCTGCCCCGTGTGCAGAGCGCCTATCTATGAGGCCCCGATCAGAGATAACGCATACGAAATGGAGTTGTCAGATGCAGTTCGCGAAGGGTTGGTGGAACCATCCGTGTCCGACACACCAAAGAAGTTATATGACTGGGACGGAGTTGTATTTGTGACAGACTAAGTCCAAACTGATTCTGTGTTGAACTATGTGTAAACTACGGTGTCCATTTTGTGCAGCGTTTAATCCCCACCATTGCGGGTCCGGTCCGGACCTGTCAGCAGGTACATAATAAGCGGTCCGGCTGATCCGGTAAAAATGCGCATGCAATAGACAAGTTTTAATTCTGATTCTGAGACCTGGTACCTGAGTCGGTACCAGGAAAACCTTATTTCAAACCGGGCATTCGGCGGTAGTCCAAAAGGAGTAAAAATTAAAACACTGTAGCGGGAATTAAGACACTGGCTGATATATTAAAATGGCTAGTAATATCAATAGTATCGGCACCGATATGTTCCGGTTTCTGCTACTTAAACGCGGCCTAAAGATCCCGGGAGTGTAAATGTACAAGAAGTAAAACCATTCCCTTACCCTTTTAGCAGACATATAAATCACCACTCAAAATTCCCAAAACCGCTCTATGCACCTGCATTGCAGAAAATGCTCAGAAAAGTATATCTCGACACCGTCAGGGATGTTGAACAATTGAGGATGCGCAGCTTACCATAGTCTTCGGACCACCAGAACCCCAATAAAAAATCGACACATGCAAGAAAATGTAGCTTCAACTGTAACGGGTTGGTGATCAACGGAGATTTGCGTCGTAGATGATTTTTAAAACAAAGAAAAAAGTCAGTATGTGAATTAATCGAAGCTGGTATGCCAAGGCTTTGTCTCAGCTGCCCAGCTGTATTATAACAGCAAAGGCTATTAAACTATGTAAACCGTGTATTGAGCCGCATTGAGTGTCCCCAATTCAGCTCGAGAAATAAAAAAGTACGTACCTGGTTTGAGCTCTTGGGGCCCTGTGACTCCCAAGGAGGCGCTCATGGAAAATAGACGTGGAGAGTCTCAGCTCGACTTATAAGGGAAGAATACCAGGGAATACTCAAGGCACGCTGCTAAACGACGTACCGTGGGCAGATTGAACCATGTTGCACCTTGTGCTCTTGAGTTTTTGTGTAAATGAACAGTGTAAATGGTGAATTTGAGGTGAATCATATGCGTAATAGGTGCTGCATTCTCGATTTGAGTCAACGGTGTCTCGGGAGGTCTGAACATGCTCAGCAGTTGATATGAATTCGGACCCCATGCTCTGAAATTAGTCGGAATATTTGAAGAAGAATTAGTTACGCGCCTAACTTGCGTGGATTCGGAGACCGCTGCCTCAGGCTGCAGAATATTGTACAGCAGTACTGAACGGACACTTTTGATGCAGGTGCAGTGATTTGTAGCCTAAGTTCTGGCCAGGATTTGAGTGGATTGTGCCCAATATATGTATGGTGCATTTTCCACATTCCAGGGGGGATTCAAACGAACGGCGGAGGGAGCGCAAAGAAGTGTTGACAGTTGTTATGAGAGGAACGATGGACGCGTTTGATGCGGCGATGGAAGTCTCGTGAAGGAGCTATTTTTATCTTCGTTACTATTGGCTTGCACGATGTCTGTTAGAGGATTTCGATCCGGATGGACATAAATCTTGAAACCGGTTATCACTTCCAAGCACGGTGGCTGATCTTAGATAAACCAAGATACAAAATGCATTTATTCTCTGTACTCCGATAAGTTTACAGCTTAGATCTTTGGCTGTAGCACTTTGCTAAATATCCTGAATCTCCCACTCTTTTCTCAACTTGAAAAACTTGAGAAAATGTAATCTCTCCACAGACATAATCCCTGAGCCTTATATTTTGCAAAGAGAGTGGTACATGTTGATCATAAGTTCAGAACACTTCAGAACATGCATCTCATATGGATAAGCATAAGAGAAATAAAATGTGCAAATTTGGCACTGGGTAGACCACCCAACTGAAGTAACTTATTGTGTGAACCAAGCAATTGACTTCGGGATAAAATTCACTAAGTCCAATCCCTACGTTGAGCTGGTGTTGCGTCCAACATCAATCCCAGGTCGGAGATTTTTGGTCAATCCCATGATAACCCCGGCTGATTCCCGTCAGTGTTGTCAAGGTCAGACAAAAAGGGTCAGAAAAAGTCAGAAATTTATGACTGGACAAACAACTGACCGGTCCGCGATCCCGTCAGACCAGGTCGATCAATTTTTCTGTCCTCATCAAATACGGTAAAAAAACCTCTAAACAAAATGTGACGCGGCGATGACGCAATGACACATCGTTGGGTGAAAATTAAAGAAACGGTCAGAAGAGTCGATCAATGACTCGACAACCATTGACTTTTGTCCTGTCTCGCTTGACTGAACCCGTCAGACCGGGTCAGTGACAACACTGATTCCCGTACCGATATGTTATTGTTCCCACAACAAAACAGACCCCCTGAATCGAGCCCGATTCTGTGATGGTCCTGGAGATTTGATGCTACATATATCCCACCCAAAATTGGGCTCAATCTTTTCCAATTTTGGCCCTGTTTTGACCTCGGCCTTTTCTCAAGCAATCAACATGGGATGACAATCGGTAGTGTATCCTCTGACCCTTTCTGTCCTGCCACAGGCGATGTTTTGATCGGCGCCGATGGCATAAGATGAACTGTGACTCAGTGTGAGCTCACGAACTTTCATTAGAATTTACTCACCTGATGAACTTTCACAGAAAATCATTGGAAGTAATGAACTTTCCCTAAATGCGATCAAAGTGACGATGTTTCGTGAAAATAAGCGACGAAGAAGGCTACTACCCAGTTTCGGGCACACTTCCAACCGTTCCCAAATTTGCACCCGAAACTGTAAAATTAAGCATGCCTGAAATTCATCTGCAGATCATCCCTGTATATTTTAGGCTGAGTTCTGTGGGCAGAGTATGCCAATTGGTGGCAGTACATCTTAAATAATGATGGCCGAGGTTTTCAAAACCCTATTATATACCACTCCAATTTGTGTATACAAAAGGTGATCACAAAGGTCAGATCTACCTCCAAAATTTTCTTGGATTTTTTTAAATTTTGTTCTCTTCTACTCAAAAGCGTATAGCCACCCCGCTTCTCTCGGAGTGTACAGCCACGACTCTGCCCCCAGAACTCAGCCTAAATGTACAGGAAAGTCAGTTTCCCAGCCAGTCAACCATCAATTCTTGCGTGCAAGATTAAATTGAATATTGATTGAGTATGGCTTAGTAGCGGGAGGTCCCACCTGCATTATGTGGAGGGCTAGTTTCGCTTCATGCAGGCCCGCCCGATCGATTCGGGACTAGGCAATAAGGGAGATCCACATATCTTCTTTCCCTTTCTTCGTTTCGGTTCCAATTTACGACGCATCGCTGGAACTCTCATTTAAATTATACCTTCTAAGGGTTTCGCAATATTTTGCACTCACCTATCTGAATAGTCGCACGGTTAAACTTACAACCACACAGGAAGTTACTTGTTAAAGTCTGTTAGTGATTGCGGGTGTCCGATCGGAGTGCGCCGTTATGACATAATCTTCGGAGTTTGAAAACTGATCCCACGGCTGCATGCGAGAGATTCCGACACCCTAAGGCCATAGAGGGATTAGCTCTCTTGTATACATATCTAATTATGCTTCAGTCAATGTTTCAGATTTTTTCTGGCGTCTCCACCGAATCCTGAACCTTTCGTGTTCAAACGGTGATAGTTCGGTCACCATCAGTCACTTCGTCACTTCATTTTCTGGGTCTATTTCCAGCCAGCTACAGGTGATTTATTCCACTTCTAAAGAGACAATTTATCCGCAATAGATATTCATAAGGCCCTCCGGGCATCCCCTGGTACCTCCCAGTATGACCTGAACGCACTCAACCGACTGCTGGATGCCATATATATCACAATTCAGATACAATGCCACACTAGAGCACAAATTGTTCCTTCCATGTTCACAGAAACGACTAAGACATCTGAACCCTGTACACCACAGAAGCCGTTCCTGCCCCACTTGGGCCAAGGTAAGATTGATTTGTTCGTCATGTCCCTCCACACCACCCCACTTCCAGTGCCCGAAGCCGCGGAGACTGGGTTGTAGACTCGTAACCAGTCTGTAAAACAAATGCCGAAAAAATGCGGCGAGCGCTTCGGTGTTTTACAGACTGGTACATCTCGGGAAAGGGGATTGAGCTGCCAACGGAGTTTGAAAAAATTGGCAGGTGCCGCGATCGGCCGATAAGCGAGCCATCAAAATCGATCAATTCTGCCCCAAACTCGATGACCTTTCCTGCTCTTCCATCCGCAATGAAAAAAAATCTGAAGAAGCAAATGTACTTATTTCTAGCATATAAAGGTTCATGACAATTTGAATTTCCTTAAATTTCAAAGTGCAAGAGAGAACACGGGCCTCAGCCAAATTTTAAACTCCGCTGTCAGCCCGATGCAAGATCCCGAGACGTACCAGTCTGTATACAACGGAAGTACTTGCCACATATTTTCGGTATTTTGTATACAGACTGGTCACGAGTCTATGTGGGTTGTACGCTACCCTCGCCGGGTAGTAGATGCCGCACGGTTGCGTCCATTCCGCGGTGTTAGGCTGATGCGTTACTGCCCCTTCAAAAGGGGTGCGTACAGCATCCGCGGAGACTCCCCAGCCGTTCACGACAGTCTGATCTACAGTAGGATGAACATTGAAACATGCCAGGGTATTGGCAAGTAATCGCATTCAGCTGGCCCGTATGGGTGCCGGCTAAAAACAATTCGAAAATCTCGGATCATCTGGACGTCGTGAACGTGATTTTTTCCCCCTGTCAACAGTTCAGCCATCGTACAAGAAGAGTTGGGAACGCCTTACTGGGACACTCTCGTGAGTGAAGGTCATGTACCTTTGTCCAACGACATCCCATCTACCAGAGTTTCTTCCAGAAGCAGAAAGTTGAAAGCCCAGCAGCTCTATCATAGTCTTCGCCCATTCCTTCTCGTGAGTGTGGGATGTTAGAACATTGGAATTGTCGGGCACGTCAGCGCGACTCTGCAGGGACAGGGCGGCGAGAGCACCAGAGCCTGGCAGTGTATTATAGAAAAGCCTGTAATGAGAGAAAGTGCAAACATTAATAAGCTCTAGTTAGAGGTGCGTCCTTCTATATAAAAGCAGAGCCATCCACCCAGGGGCTATCAGTGACCAGGACATTCTCGACGACGATCAAGAGCATTGGCTTGTTTGGCCTACTGTACCATTTCGACCAAAGGTTCGTGACGGTGACACCCATTTTTTTTTGATGTGTGCAAAAATCACCTTAAATCAAAAGAAAATTTATCGGCCATCCCGGACATCGAAAATTTCCAAATTGATGAACCTTTGGTCGAAATGGTACAGTATTTTGATCCCACAACGTCGACGACCTCTCGACGTTGCCATCAACGATGCGCACAAACCTCGCATTTTCGACCTGAAAATGGACAGGATAACTGAAGGCCTGGTCCTTGTATCTACCCCTACATTCTTGTCTGCCCCCAACCTGAAATACAGCCTCCAGGTGCCCCCAAAGCCATTTTTGGCCCAGGCTTCAGAACTGTCGATTCTTGGATCCGAGCGTGTGTCATTCATCGGACTGTCAACCAGTGTCATTAACAGTCTAACTAAATCGTTCCCCACCGTTTTCAAGCGGAGAGACGGCCTGGACGTCCCTCGCCGTCAGATCCGGCGCCACCCTCGCTCCCCGCCTGATTTCAGCCCTCCATGCTCTCGCAGCATCGTAAAACAGACACGGACAGGTGTCCCCCTCTCACTCTATCCCAGACCAATGTTCCCAGGCAGAAATTCGGCCTGTAGGCGCCGCTGCATCCAGATTTGGGACCCGACGCTCGCCACTTGTTTCGTGCCTCCGCGGTTGTGCAGAAGCTCGGATGGGTGTGTGCTCAATTGCTAGCACACTGTGTCATCCACCCTGCTTGGAGCGATAACCGCTGCCGCAGCTTTCGGCGCTCCTCGCTCCCCGGCCGGATTTCCGCCCCTTGTGCTCGCGCACCCTCTCGACCCAGCTGGGGACATGTGTTCCGTATCCAACGGACTAAAAACAGCGTCGTCCAGGGGCTTTGGCAGGCAGAGATTCGGCACGCTGGCGCTCCCCGCCTGATTTGCGCCGCCGGGGAAGCGGCTCGAGATGGTACCCGCACGCATCCCCCAGCCTGGTGAGTCATCCTGCTCGCTTCACAGACAAATGGCCGCCCGCACATCCCGCACCAAAAGGGTACTGTAATCGGCACAAGTGTACTGTGTACATACATATGATTTAAAAATATGCTTCACTCTCCCATTGTTTGCTCCCGTGCACCTCATTTGCTACAGCCTTGAATGTAGCCTCTAGATTTACAACTCACAACGGTCGACATGCGTTGAAACTCGTTGAAAGCGATCAGGTAATGAAAAATAAAATAAAGCGTGCACTACAGGATTCGAACAGGCGACCGAGCCAAGTAACGGCATGCAGTAGCCACACACTTCGCCAATTACAATTATAGGGAACACCTCAACAACTATATCACCAGCGTGTTTAAGTTTAATATTTAAAAATAGTTCACAACACAGAACGCGTCTTCTATGTACGTGTCGCACATGGCGGACCAGACTTGCGAGAAGACAGAAGGTCTTGAAACTAGACTCCGCTATCTCTGAGCGTGATATTGATATCAGAACATTGGGCACAAGATTTAAATACATCTGGGGACTGGAAAACCAAAAGTTGTATGGTGCAGGTGGATTTTGATATGGCTGATCATTCCAGAAGCGTGGCCCAGTTTAGGCATGTTGTCTTAGTCCGAAATACAGTAGACATAGTGTCTCAAGAAGATGGTGGGCGAAAGGTTCAGTTGAGCCGCAGGGGAACTGCATAAAGTTGCAGCATGATTCACAAGTGGTTGTACACAATATAGGGGACACAGCAGGACTCATATAAATGCGATATGTGCTCACCTCAATTTTGGATCTCCAGGCAACATTCCGTGGTACTGGAGAGAGAATAGCGCGAAGTGTCACGCTGTGACCCAGTGACAACGTGTTGACGAACAAAGAGGGACGCGTCTTTTACATGTCGTACAATGCCGAACCCAATTCTGAAGATTTAAAATAGACTCCATTGTGTTTGGATCGCGTTTTCCTTCCGGGAACCGATCGATACCTAAGTATGAATAAGATGAACTGGTTACGGAATAAAGTGGCCGGATGTATTGCTTTTTGCACCGGATATTCTCGGTTGCGATGGCGTTCCCATTGATTTTAATACAGCGACTAATATGTTGCGCCGGAGCTGGAATGCAGTGGTCACTCACGATCGGCATTTGGTGTGGGCGGGATTATATTAAAGAACTTAAGTGGCAGACCATCGGTATGCTCTGGATCCCAGCCAATGGCAACACTGCACTGCCAACATACTATCTTATTAATAAATGATTGAGTGGACACGGTAATGGGCGTGATCTAGGCGCCGGGCCCAGTCGGCAGTTTCACTGCAAGGAGCCTTAAAAAAAGGCAGGAACACAACAAATTGAAAGGTACGAGCAGATAGCGATATAAGTGGTGGTTCAAACTTGATGGAGTGATTTATGTGAGTTATCCCACCTGGGAAATAAATCTTCAGCGGTCGAGAAAAGAATGTGATTACTTGTGTTACTATGTCATAGGCTTACAATATCCGGCAAGGAGATGATCGGGGGGAGGGAATTAAATGCATGAAATAGGATACCTGAAACAGCGGAATATACTTGCTGCAAACAAAACACATGTAAAGGTGGCACATTTCCAATCAAGCCATGTGTACGGCGGCACACAGCCGTTGTATGTGGACAGCCCACATCTCCAGAACCTAGACCCTTGTCGACACGCAGATCGGCAAGGAACAGCAGTACAAACCTTATGTTCAGTGCCTAGATTTTCGCAATGGAGGGTACACTGCAGCACAAAGGTGTGTCCTTGATTCCCGTGGTCCAGCTCCAAGCGTGCTTGATTGGCGTATTCGGCCCATGTAGACTTGGAGAGGACAGCTGGATGGACAGGCCACGCGTAGATTGTGCTTGGCAAGACTTTTACTTTGATCCTAGCCCCTGAGGACCAAGAATCAATGTGGCGCGACTGTAAACTAGCTGAGAAAACTGTGGACCCCTGTTGATCAGTCATCAGGTTTGACAGGCGTGAGAGGATTTAGACTCGGACCGACACGATCGAGTGCATAAACGCGGCTGCAATAGACATGTTTTATTTCTGGTTTGGAAACCTGGTACCTGAGTCGGTACCAGGAATATGAAACCAGAATGCGGCGGTCCAGGGTGAAAAACGCGTCGAGGCTTTGATCTTAGCTCGCGACGGGATTTCAAATTCCGAAGATTACGTGATAAGCTTGCACTCCGAGCGGACCCCACAGGTGACAACAGGACTACAGTGTACCGCAGTAAAAGCCCATCGGTTTTTTATTCTGCCGTAGAGCCACGCAAGAGAACATGCTGCGTTTCCGGTATTGCACCACAGCTACGGCCACGTATTCTCGCAGCAGTCTCCGCCCCATAAAGATCCTACATTTTTCTTCAAGTCCTGCACAAGCTTACCTGCTCTTACCGCCTGCTTTTCCGGTTGCTTTTGTTTCTGTGTTTTCTACCCTGATGGATGCTGCAAAATCTTTGCGCCTCTGGACCAACAATTGCAATATCTCGCGCTTGCTGCTCGAAAAATCGCCTCGTCCACCCAGAACAATACTGCAAGGCCTAGCCCAAATCCTCGTGATATTTACACTCCTCTTTGGATGCTTCCACTGCTGGATTTTACATCAACGACCCTCCGCAGCATACCAGGTGTACGAGACTTGAAGCTCGAAAGCATCTTCGCTGGTTTTACCGTAGTTTATGAGGGTGATTAAAGTACCTATCTAGTTCATAAGTATTTGTCCTCAACGAGATCTCTCAATTAATGTTCTGCTGCTCCTTCATTTCCCGTTGCCGTAGCGTGGCGCAGGCGCATCTTGTGCTGCTGTAGCTTGCCTTCAATCCGGAACGGCAGCATCTCGGCTCGGCAACATTATGATGCCATCGTCACATCATGATCATCAACCGTGACCTTTTTTCTCTTACCACGTTCACCATGCATCCCCTCCATATCCAGGAGCTGTTGGACCGTTGTATCGGGATGCTCAGAGTCAGCGGCTCGAAAGCCGATTTGCTGGCCTGTGCGTTGGTCTCCCGAGCTTGGGTGCATCCGGCCCAATCTACTCTACTCAGGGAGGTATATCTCGCATATGGGAGGGAGAACGGTGGAAATTATTGGCCGCGACTACAGGAGACACTTGAAAATTCCCCGCATCTCATCCACCACGTCCGTCGCGTTGACGTTAATCCACATGTGCTTTCCACCGCAGCGTTCGCAGCACTCTGTAGCTTTCCGTTCACCCACTTGGAGTCCGTGCGACTGTGGTTCGGGGAAAATCTGTCGTTCCCATACGTGATGGCTTCGCATCAACTGCTCAGCCTGCCCACCCTCCGCGGTGTCGACATCGAGTGTGATACCGACTGGGATCCATCCGAATATCTGCAGATATGGACTCACTTGTTTCCTGGGATCAGGCACCTCTGTCTTATGGCCATCAAGCACACGGGCGTGACATTCCCACCCATACCCCCCCGGCGCCATTGTCAGCCCATCCCCCTAGAGTCGCTCCATATGCTTTGCGTTGGTGTCGACGACTGGCTTCAGCACGTTCACTTCCCTTTCGACCTCTTGCGCCTTAAAGCCCTAGCCATTCCCCTTGAAGATATGGTTCGCTTGGCACTTTCCACGCAAACTATCGAGACGCTCGACCTTCTCCCTCATGTGCGTATTTCAACTTCCTTACGACTCTGTTCACTCACATTGTGCATCCAAAGTACTCTGCAGCAACGCTGGACCTGTCCTCCCTACCAAACCTCACGCTGCTCCGCATCTCTCTATCCCCGAATCCCCAATCATGGGCAATGGTACTCGAGATCCTCCGTACAATCGCTCCTTGGAGCCGGATCCAGCGGATCATCGTCAATCCAATTAACACATACATCGACAAAGCAGCGCTCGAAACGCTCGACTCTATGCTGTCGGCTCTGCCTGCGCAGTATACCCCCGTTCTAGAGCTCGAGATGTCTTTCTCCCAGTATGCCAAATGCGTGACATACTGCAAGCAATTGCGATCGAAACGTCTGGTACGCCTCTTAACACCCATTCATTCGGTCCTGGCTCACCCATGCGTGGAATCTGTGCCGCGGGGATCCCGACGAGGACTGGTTCGAGGTAAGCTGTTGGATTTGAGGATTCACATTTGTGTGGCTTACAACAGATCTAGCATTTTCGTCGCAACATCTGATCGCTTGAGCCTGGGTGCCATCAGTATGAGCGAGTCCCAATTTAGCGCCAAGTGCACGACACCAGCTGTCTACTGAGTTAATCGAATTATCTTTGAAAGAATACAATACCTTCCTGAGCATTCACGTGTATGTGGCTTATACAAATTAACCAGGTTTTTTATCCGCCATGATAATGATGACAATTCCCCATTTCCCTCGCCTTTCTCGCCCTCCATCCTACCGCCTGGCGAAGGCGGGCGAAATAGAGCGAGGGAACAACCTGACGGGACCGTCATGAGAGGGGAAATGCCGCTAGACTCTATGGAAATGTTTCAGCAACATCGGGCCAACGGTTTGACCGTTATATTTGGACACTGTTCAACAAACATTTTGAAAACATATTTTCCGAATGGTGGTGTAGTACAGATGGTTCACTGTTCTCTCTCCAATCACCAGGTAGACGCTGTATGATCGGGTGGTGTATGCTTAGCTTGTTAAATCGTATGGCTGCGCGTCGATTCCCTGCATCCATTGCGAGCCGGATGGGCGGAATGAAAGCTTCGATCTCCATCGCGTGAGCGTGACATTGGCCAAGAACGTCTAAGAATGTTCTTATCAAACCCAGTGCGCGATCACGACGACGCACAACCCGAGCAGTCGGTGCATCTCCGCACAATCGCACTCTACATGCACGACGAAGTAGATTCGATGAGACGTGAGTGAAGTACATTGTAATTTGTAGGGCGTGCGCAGTCAAAAGCCGCACCGTCAGCTCCCGTTCGCCCGTCTGTGCGCGGTTTGGCGGCGTCCCCTCGCGCTGCACATACGCCTCCGGATCGCGTCCATCCATGTCCAGGTCCGCGTCCGCCTCGAGCTCGTCCACGGAGCGCTTCCGAGGGCCCGCGACCCACGTGGGGGGCGCCGGCCCCAGCACGTACCCGGCTCCGCCCACGCCCTCCTACGCCACGAAGCTTCCGTGCCCACTGTGCCCGTGCTCGAGAAGTGACTCGCACGCCCACTTGGTTTGTGGGCCATTGCTTCGCATGGCATTACGAGTCCTACTATTATGGAAAGGGGTGGGGGGGGGGTGGTTTTATATCAAAAGTGTGCTGGTAGGTAATAGTCTTAGTTCACTACTAACAGGACCCAGGTACAATTAATCACCTTGAGAATATAAAGGGCTCAATTGACAATAGTTGTTTTATGTAGTGTACTGTAATTTAAAAATCCTTCTGTGACAAAATGAATGTTTGGGTGTAAATATGTGGTACATGGAGCTAGATGCGGACAATGTTGGAAAATAGCATGGCCCTCCAGACAGACCTGGTTCCTCCAGTCGACGGTCGACAGGCAGGACTATTTTTCCACTCAATCTTATACTATAATATAAAACAATTCCTAAAGAACTTTTCCCTGATGTTCCAAATGCACAGTCACCCTTTCTTGGTGTCTTCCGCACTGTTTCCCACCCATATTTGGTTCTGTGCTCTCCCAACGTGCTGGGCCCACAGTCAACTCATCTGCCACAATCAACTTGGGCAGCACCCAGTTCAAGAGTACACCATTATTGGTCCATTAATTTGAGTTACTCTGCAAGCCCACTCAGTTTATTATGCCGTGATTAAAATACAGAAATGTGAGCAAGAGCCAAGCCAAAGAAGGAAAAGCTGATGAACCCGAACAATGAGGAGCCTCATGCTCAGTTTATTGTATTTTCAAAGCATAACCACAAATATTATGTCCTGGCAAAAGCACAAGTTTAAAATTAATTTATTCTGCCACTGTGTACAACTCAAACACAACTACAGTGAAAATGTGACAAGTCGAAAGTTGATGAAGCTATAGCAAGTCCAACATCACCAGCTACAAAAGGCTCATGTTGAACCTTATACTATTATGTGTGAGCATTTTTCATCAATTATTCTTAGTTAAACAAACTTGAGAACTGGACTCAGAATAAACAAGGTCTATTTTCCTCCATATCTGCAAGAATCGAAATGTAAATGCTGAGGGGGGGAGGCTTAAGCTGTAACAGCCTGAACTAAATTTAAATCCCGCCCATATGCAATTCAATCTATTCCAAGCTGTTGCACAGCGAGAAAATTCAAGTTGGTGAAGCTCAACCATATTTCAGTTTTTCAAATATCAATTCAACAATTGTTGAGATTATCTAGAGCAAGACTATATTATCCACGAATTTATTCACGGGCACATTCTAGTATATGATAATAGATGTGCCTCACATTATCTTTGATTCCACAATTTTTGCCTTTAACTATTGATAAAGCAGGTCTGGAGATGGCGCTCTGGCCAACTTCCACTGAACCAAAATTCCAACCATAACGGCCATCGCAGCTAAGTCATTGTTCACGTAGAGTGGGCAGTTTATGGAATATTCTTGCCTAAAATCAGATGTCATGATGGGCCTTCGGCTGGCTACTGGAAAAGGATAAACTAAATTCCAGCCACACTTACTACTGTGTCGTAGTTGAACTAAATATTTGTGGAGAAGGGCAGTTCATGTCTTATACATATCAGATAATGGGCCTCCAGCTGGGCTCCGAAAGCATAATTAAAGTCATTCCAGCCCACACTTGTCACTGGCACTTGGGAAAAAAATCAAGTTGCTGAAATGCATGGGATATTGAGAAGCTGATGCAGCCAATTAGAGTGTGGTAAAAGAGGGTACAATCGAGGAGGCCAGGAGTGAGAGGAGGAGCCCATCACTGCATTCCTGGGCACTGAGGCAAAGGTCTGCGGCCCTGTGCTGAGGTGTGCCGAGAGCCCGAGGCAGGCCATGTGGCGATGACGGTGCACCTCCGGCAGACCTCGGCACAGCCTGTGCCTCGGCGCCCAGGGAACGCAGTGCATAGGTGTATGAGAAAAGAAGGAGCTGCAGCAGCAAGTGCTATTTTAAAATTGGAAACGAAGGCACGGAAAGATCCAATAGTAACCCTGAGAATTTGTGGGCCCAATGCGGCCAATGGGGGAGTTTAACATTTTTGGAAACTCTCACTGGGTTCTCTCACAGTGGATAAATATTTTACCCTATCAGGATCTTCGCACCGTGCCAGACATTATTAGCGAAAAAAAAAACTATTCTAACTCAGACTCCCATGGACATGGGAATTGATGTCCATCCCATGTATTGGCGACATGATTCATACACTGCAACTTAAAATACATGAATGAATTTTTGTACATCCATCCTTGCATCCTGACCCATGGTACTAATGCAGTTCCTAATCACCACACAAAACTGCAGATCTGTATTGCCCGTCATTGATTCACATCCCGCTGCCTAGGGCTGCCACCCGTGCCCGTGACAGCAACGGCCGTCGATTCAACGGCTACTCGACGGCAACGGGCCGTCGAACAACGGCCCGTTGGGTGGGTTAAAAAATTCCTCACGGGACGGTACGGTCAACGGCACGGCCGTAACGGGTTGTTGACGGGCCCACGGGTTGAGAAAATATTGTTTAAGCTATTTTACAGGTAGAAGCGACCTTTAACATGTGTCCTAGAATTTCTTTGTCACAGCATACTGTTTTTGAATACAAGTGAACACATATACTAATTGTTAAGCCAATGTTAAGCACTGAGAAAGCTTCTCAACTGAATCAGTGAGTATGCCCACCTCATGATCAGAACTAAAATGCCCAAGGATTGCAAGGAAATTTTAACGGACAGATATTTGTCTAATGGGGGGAAAAACTCGCCGCCGACAGGTAGTTGAACTTGGGTTGGACATTGCCATCACAGTTATGGCAATTGCCGCGATGGAACAAAGACTTTGTATTGTGAAGATTGGAGGGAAGAGATGACGTAAATAATGAAAGAGAAACATATTAGAACACACATATGTCCTTCCTGGACCAGAACCGCACCTGGAATAATGTTTCTGCATGCGATAAAAATGAAGCCGTTGAACGGCCGTGACGGCCGTTTTTCAACGGGCCATAGCACTGCGAACCCGTACCGCGACCGTGCCGTTGAGGTCAAGGGGAAATGGTTGACGGAACGGGCACGGCACCCATTCGACGGGTGCCGTGGAACCGTCGCAACGGTCACGGGCGGCAGCCCTACCACTGCCGCTTCATTTGCTCCGTATTTTTTACTCCACAAGATGCACACAGAATCAATGCCCATACCAAGACCAATAATGGGAAATAACTAACATTAGGAAGATGAGAAGCAAAGGGAGTCAGGTCCGCCTGCCGAAAGGACCGAAGTCTGACCCAGTACAGTGGTAATTTCCACGCAAAGTCAAAATTAAGGGTCTGAAAAACGACCAAAATTTGAGGGTAAGAGGATGGAAATAGAATGATTACCTAAACAAGTTTAGGACTCGTAACCGCGCTGCGGGCCCTCCTCCTCTTCCATCTGGCGCCAGTACACCTCGCGCGCTGATCACCGAGCTCGCGTCGTCGTCATCGTCATCTGCGCCGCACGCCGTCCGCGCCGCACCCTGTGGTGTCGTCGTCCTCGGCGGGGAGAGGCACCACCCATGGGCCCTCCGTTTGTGTGTGCGTCTCTGGCTGCACGGAGGTGGTTTTGGCGAGGGTCGCGGATGTCGCTGCAGGTACAATGGTCGCCCTCGCAATGCCGCCCTGCACCGCCTACGCGCTCTCGCAGACGGTGCACCGGCAATGGTATAGTGGTGCGCACGCCTCGCGCCACACCTGAAGAGGAGTCAGTAAGAATGCTTCACAGTGTAGGAAAGTACATACCTGCTTCAGCGCCTCCAAGCTATATGGCGGGAGATGCTCGACTTTTGGTGTTTCTGCGAGAGGGAGATTAGCTCGGGCATAGGAATGAAGGGATAAGACAGACCTAATCTGCCAACGCCCACGCCCTAATATATATCTGCAGCTACAACCCAAGCGCCCTCGCCCAGTCGCCCAGCGCAAGCTCGCGCACGCTCGTCTCGAGTGCCACGGCTATCTGCACGTCGTCCTCCTCCAAATCGTCCTCGAGCTCCTCCGAATCCACCGCCGAGTCGAGGTCGTAATCCTCAAATTCCTCGTCGCCATAGTCGGCCGTGCATCCCGCGCGCGCATACGCCGCATTGTTCGCCGCGTTGTTGGCATCCGCGTTCGTAGTCCCACCGCCGCGCTTCCTCGGATCGTCCGGGTCGCAACTCTCCAGCGACACGCTCCGTGCCCTCCTGCTGTTCACCAGCTTCGTCATCGCATACCTGCTGTGATTCCGCCGTCCCCCGCGCTCTGCTCCCTCGTTAAACTTCCGCGCCGCGACCACCTGGCCCATCAGCGTCCCCCAGCGCGTCTCGTTCCTCAGCCGCGCGCCGCGACGACGAGCACATGCTGCACCGTGCCCCCCGAGCTCGACGAACGCGCCCACCGCGGCACGCACAAGCGCGTCCGCGTCGCGAGGTCCGCCACGCCCGCACACCGCCACAGCGCCTCGCCGCGACACGCGCGGCACGTCGCATGCACGCCGAGGAACACGCCCTTGTCCTCGTTGCCCGCGAACCCGTCCAACCCGCTCGTGTCCACCGCCCTCTGCGCGCGCACCAGCGCCTCCGTCACCGCCGTGGGCGCGGCCCACGCGGCCTCGACCACACCCGGGGTGCCCCCCCGCTTCGCGGCCCGCCGCGCGTCCTGCACGTTGCCCTCTGCGCGCTGGACGTCCTCGCGCGCGACGCGCACGTCCTCGTAGCGCACGCCGTGCGCGAGGTCGCCGTCCTTAATGCAGACACCCCACCAGCGAGCGCGGTGTACGGCGTAGTGGTCCTTGCAGAGCGCGACGGGGCCGAGGCGCAGGGCGATGACGGTGTGGCGGCCCTGGCCGAGGCCGTAGCCCGAACGCAGGGCGTTGACGCGGCAAGGAGGCACGCGTAGTTGAGGAGGGCGCAGAAGTGGCGGTAAGCGGTGATGCGCACGAACGCAGAAGCGGCGGCGGAGGAGTGCAGCGAGGGCTGCGTGACGGCGAGCCAGCCAAAATGCGTGTAGGCGGCGTGGAAGTCGAAGCATATGATTGTTGTGTGCCAGAAGTTGTGGGTCTCGACTGAGGGTGGTATCAGGACAATGGAAGAAGAGCGCCAACGCGACATACCCGCAACGCCCCTCTGGGGGCAGACGAGCATCAGCAGCTCGAGTTCGCGCGTGTCGTGAATGCACATGCTAAAATACTGCGCGAGCGAGAGGAGAGTGCGTGTCGCGGGCGAGAAAGTCGCCGCGACCGACATGGCGCGCGGGATAGCGATCGCGAAGAAAGGGAGAGGTCCACGTTCCCTGGGTGGAGCGTATGATCTTCACCGCCGTGCGGGTTGCACGCACAGTACGCCGCAGCGACGGCGGCGGGGCCGGGTGGGTCCCAGGTTGCGAGGAGCGCGACGGTGGTGGCGGCGGCGAGTAGGCGGTAGGTCACTATTAGGCTGCGGAGGACGTTAGACCGCGATCGAAGGATTTATAGGAAGAGATATAAAAAGTAAAGAGAGCAGAGAGAAGATGGGATCGCGGGCACAAAAAAATAAGGATGAAGAAGTGAAGAAGTGAGAGGCAGGGTGTGTATGTGGACATGGAATCTAACCGTGGACGAACGCAACACGCGAGCGCCACATGGAAAGCAAAAGGGTACTGAGAAATCACATCGAGAACGCGTGGACGCCAGCGAGCGTTTAGCGGCGATGCTACTGCAGGTAATATCCTCCGAGCGATAGAAGCGCAGCTTAAGTGCAGAAGAGCACCAAGAGCAAACGAACTTCGAATGTGGCGTCTCGGGAAAGTGCCACCAAAGCCCCATCGCAGTCCCGGTGGCGCCTGATATCCGCAAGAAATGCTCTTGATATCCCAACGTGTCCAAGAGACATAGAACCAAGGGGACAGCAGAAACGAAAGCAAAGCCCTCGAAAAGAGCGCAAGAAACAACGGGAAAATGGAGTCAAGAAGACCAAGTAAATTGTTACGCACCGTATAACCTCTGGAGGCACCGAGGGCCAGGACCGCAGCGCCTTGCCCTTGTACATGGTCGCCCGCATCGACCCCCGGCTTGTCATCGTCTGCTCCTTCTCGCTTATCCTCAGCCCCGTCGGGCTCGTCGTCGATGCGGTCGTTGATCTCCCCCGCCTTCGTCAAGGTCGCCATTGTAGTGGCCATTGCGTCGGTGCTGCCTATGATTATCGTGGGCGTCGGGTTCGAGCTTTGTGGGGCCATCGCTGATGGCGAAAAATCGGTCATTCCGAGGGGTTGATTTGGCCCGAAAGGGCCTCAGATTGCCGAGGGTTTTTACCGAGCAGCAGGTTCGGATTTAATCGGTCTGTGACCGATTTGCCATCACCCTCGGAATGGCGGGGTTGCCAAACAGATACTGACGGTCCGACGGAACAAACCGACGTGTTAATTGTTATGGTCATTTAAATTGAAGGGCGAGCATTTCTAACTACACAAGCAGTATATACTGAAGCGGTCGGAACTTAGGAAAGATATATATAGGCATATGAACGTGGAAGAGCAGTTTACCCGATCGCAGGAGCAGGTGAAGCGTTCATGAAGTGTCAGTTGGGGCCGGTGATCACCGATGGAACAATCCGAAGTGTCTGAAAAAAAAATTTGTCTTGTTTACACAAGTTATGATTTTTCACCGAGTAGGGGGTATTTTTCACTGAGTAACAATAACAAGGACAACACCCAGCCACTATTTTCATTAGAACAATTTGAAGCATGTTTAGGCATGGCCACTAAAAAGGTCAAGCACAGCCACTAATAAGTCCCTCAACGAAATCGGTCTCTAATGAAAATTTGATCAAATTTGGGTGCCCTCGAGTTTTGAAAGGGACGATCCCCATTACATAAGTACTCATAATAAATCGAGAACCGTCGACAGAACTGACTGTCAGAACTGTCCAAATAATTACTCTGACTGCCCCTATTAGGTCATGTGCAAATTATTTGCAGAGCATGTTCATAAGTACAAGTTAAGGAGTCTGAAATGCAGCAATGTGTGCCTTCGGTCACACGGAAAATCATTCAGAGGTCATCACTCACCGGCATACCACTCGATGCCGAATTGCAGGGCGCGAAATAATGCGCTTATTAATACGATTTCTCAGTTTTTCTCATCCTTCCAATTTGCTGTGGAGAAGGGGCTGGCCAGGTTGTAATAATTTAGTAGAAACCAGCAGTGTTCAACGTGAGCCTTTCATACAGAGTGAGACATGCATCGTGAACTAGGTTTAGCTTCATCAACTTTTTCTCCCTAGGCCACTAGTGTTATTGTGCTTCATAAGGCTCCCCTGACAGAATAAAGTGATTTTGAACTTGGTTCAGCTTCTTCTTCTGCTTTGTTTTCTTGAGGCTTTATTTGTGGCTGTGATGCATCCTTTCACCCCTTTTCTGTGCCCTTCTGGTATACAATCATGAATTCAACTATATTTAGGACTACTCCAAAATACTTCAAGATGAGTCCCAACAAACCTGGCTGGGTCAATCCACCGCGAAGTCAAAATTCTGCATACCAAAAAAGGAAATTCCTGATACCGTTTTAGATTCCAGGTCTCCCGACGGTAAATAGCTTATGTCCGTGATATTATCTTGTGCTATTAGTCTGTATTTGTGCCTTTTATGTCCGTAGTTTTATGGTGTAACGAATCACGATTGATCTACATGAAATCTTCACCATGTGTCCCAATGACTCATCTACAGGCAAATATTTTTACATGATAGATGTCTGATTTTGCCCCTCTCCGAATCTTCCATGGAGCTTTGCTGCCTCAAGGGAGGCATGGAGCCCATGCCAGCTGATGAGCCTGGACAACCATTTGCAATGCGAGTGAAAGTCATAAAGTATGGGTCCGTCAGCAGTGTTCACGGACACGCCGTCAGTATTTCAGCTCGAACGAAGCTGATGGAAATTTTCAGCTTACACAGCTAGGCGTCCCAAGCACTGCCATATTCACCATCAACTGCTTTTTAGTCCAGGCTGCAACTGTAATGAGATATACAAGAGATGTATTTGTGAAAATCTTACAGATGAAAACAGTACCTAATTCTTGGATGGATAGAAGGGAAGACACCTGTCGTCAGGGTTGTCTCGACGCGAATGGGTTCCCGATCAAGAAATTTGGTAAGACAATACTATTTGCAGGTCATTATCTCTAACACATTCGCAGGCGCACCAAAACGATCATCACAGAGGCGCTGTGCTGCCGGCTGCTTGGATTCTGCTGGCAAACGAGCTATTAAATACGGAGAGCAATGCAGCCGTCTGGACCCGCGACGAAACGCGGGTATGTTTGCGACACTGGATTTGCACTCTTGACACTGTTCCAGGCTACTGTCTTTCCGCATGCACCTGTACAGGGCCATCTTGTGCACACCCTCTCAACTGCCCACCAGTGACAAACGCGTCAAAAATGCCCAAGCAAAGCGAATCGCGCGTGGCTTGGACCGAGAATTTCAGATACTAATACCATCTCTCGACTCTCTTCCACGAGACGAGTATGCTTGGATGCCGATCGAGACGCGTAAGTCAAGGGAGAAGACCGAGAAAAGTACTAGGGACCACTCATGGGCTACAAGATATGCTGTGGGCCGCGCGAACGTGTTGAATTATGTTGAGCCGGTATTTGTTTATCAATTTGAACTGTCATTTGAGATTCGGGCGTTCAAACATGCCAGAAATTTCTATCGGAAGCAACGCAAGTTCTTGAACCGATATACCCAGGTGGGCCGACCGGACTGTAATGAATTGCGGTGCGGCCCGGTTTATAAACTCGAGTCTGGACCGTTTAACCCCCCGCCGGTTTGCGGGGAAATTATCAATTTAAGGAAAATCTCGGACAAGATAGCACTGCGGTCTTCGATGGCCCTAATGGAGACGGAGTTCCGCGAAGTTTTTAACGAAACTATTTGCCTCCACATCCGCGAGCATATGAACCGGTTTGGACCTGATTTCAACTCCAATGCATGTATCCTTATGCCAATCCCTCGAGCTCAATTGCTAATCGCGACACAGGGCATCGGGTTGTCGAGGAATAATTGCCGAGATCTCGTACTTTATGTCCCTCCTTTGTTCCCGTGAATAACTCAGGCGGGTTGAGCCCCTAAATAATGTCTGTTTTGACGGCTTGGTTCCTCCTTGAAATCTTCCTTGTATTAGGTGCTCTCAAAGTTGAGAGCCGCACGCGGCTCGCGGCCGCGGTTGATCTTTGATGTTGATCTGATCAGAAGCCAGATATTAGTTCCGTTGTTACCCGAAACTTCCCGATAGCGATCAAAACCCCGGTGTCGAGGTCGGCGATACCAAGCACGACTCCCGCCGCGCAATAAACAACGGGTTGAGTCGAAACCACCATTTTCTGAACTTATTACTCTTGTCCGTACCAAATGGCTTCGATTGAGTTTGCTTGATATTACTGTGGGGCCCGACGACAGTGAGCGGGATGCCCGACACCAATGGGCGGGATCCCGACACCAACGCCGACAACTACCGACAGCTGCCAGGAACTTTCGGAATCAGCCGAAGAACAATTTGGCTTTTGATCTGATCAACATCAAAGATCAACCGCGGCCGCGAGCCGCGCGCGGCCCTCAACTTTGAGAGCACCTACTGTTTCCGGTGAATGGGCTTGGAGATCCATAATTTGTGTCCAGTGGATGCTGATGGAGTACCTGGCTGCCTTGGTCGTACCATTACAATCCCGGCAAACCGCTTCTTCCAACGAGTCAGCGAACTGCCCCTTCTACTTATCATCCGACTGTTTTTTTTCTTGGCCGACTTACTGTACAATTTTGACCAAAGGTTCGGGTGACGGATGGTCGTGAACTGAACAAATTGAGCTGGGTGACGGCGATTTTGTAGAGTCGTCGCCAATAAGCAAGAAATCTGTCAAAAACGCGGGCCGACTGTCCCCTTTTAGTGATTTCTCACGCTAAGCGGGGAATGAACACCTTCCAAAAAATGTCCACGAGGGTGACGGTGACATGGCGTGAACCTTTGGTCGAAATAGTACAGTATCTCTCTGAGCGTGGTTGAAAGTTCACAGCCAATAGGGGCAGTCAGAGTAGCGGGTTTCGGACGGTTCTGTAGTTGGTTCTGTCGACGGTTCTCAAAATTGATTTGGATCAAAACTTTGACAGAACCGACCAGAACCGACCCTTTTTGAAAGGCGGTTCTCGAGTCGGTTCTCATGTAGAAATATTATCCCGCACTTCTCCATTTTGTTTAAAAAATATACATTCAATTAAACACCCTCCTTGGTATATTCTACACATCCACTGGCTCCTCTGGCTTGATGGTCGGCACTGGCAACAGACAGCTTGTATTCCCAGGACGGCCACGCGGCTCGGGGGATTTTTTTTGGCTTCCCTATTTTTTTTTACGAGCCTCAGTGGCGGCGATGGTGGCACATTCATAGGGGACGTGTTTGCCAGATGCCATGTACAGATACGGCGACTGGATGACTCCGAACTATTATGTAATAATACTCAGCAAATAAATAATATTAATGAGAAGAGAGGCGAGAGAGGCGGAGAACCAGAACCGGAATCGGAACTGTCTGCAGAACCGCCTCCAGAGTCGGTTCTGCATTTCAAGTCGGTTCTGATTTATGGACGGTTCTCCCACGCTTTAATAAATGGAGAACCGTCGACAGAACCGACTGTCAGAACCGTCCAAAATAGTTACTCTGACTGCCCCTAATGTCTATTAAATGGTATTAAATATATTATCGGACAAATAGATGGGTAGACCATTTGGTGAGTTTGATAGACAACAGGAGGAGTGCCATTTACACGAATTGGATGTTTCATTATTAAGTTACATGTCTAGAGGTCAGCATTTGTTGCCGCACAAATCGAAAATTAGACCGTCACCCGGGCCTCTCGGTCACCCGCGCTGTAGATCGGGAGTCCACAGACCAGTCAGATCTCATACAGTCCCGGCCTACGCTAGCAGCTTCATTTGGAAATGCTACGAGTGACCACCAGCCGTAGATACATTGCTTGATGGTCAGAGAGGCAGGGATACAGAGATTGGTGTCTGGGTTGCAAACGAATTGTACTGTACCACAGTCATATCGAACCAAGTACGGGGCTAAGTGGAAGGCGCTTCAGTGGGGTACTGTAGTATTTCATTCAATTCGAACTGGCTGTGACCAGTGACCAAAATATTCGAACTTTGGATTTCGAAAATCGGCCGGACCGACCGTGACACCAAAATAAAGTTTGAATATTTCGCAAAAACTAGCCAGACACCTCCCAGACACCACAGAACTCACTTGGACTTTCAAAACCACTGAAAACCTGTGAAATGAATGTCCGACTCCCAATCAGAAAGCGGTGCAGATCAATCAAATTACATAAACTTTAGCGCTAAAATCCCGCCCTCAAGTCTTTCTGCTATGGATGGACTTCCCGACCGCCTCAAGGTCCCGGATGGCTCAGAAAAGCTGACGTTGTCCCCTGATATGCTTTCTGTGGCCAGCCTCCTCGCTGTTCAGCTACCGTCACAGTGCAAATCCACCGTCTTTGCTGAGCCCAGCATTCCACAACACGGTGTGCTTGCGCGCAGGGGGGAAAACAAGAGATTTTGGACCATTTTGGGGCTATTTTGTGACTTTTTGGGGACTTTCGAAAATCCCCAAGTGACCCGTGACAGGCTCGAATATTTTCGAATATTTCGACCGCTGTGACGCGTGACACTCAAATTGAATGAAATAGTACAGTATTGGTGAGATTTTAACCCTGGAGGCTTGCCCCATGCTGGTAGCTCCGGTAAAGGGAATACATTTCAACTTGCTCCTGGAACGTCTGGTAACAGTTCCCTATATGCTCCCATCTTAGGTAAGGTCCGATACAGGCACGGGTTGGACTCCATGGTACCTGGGATGCCCGGAGGGCGTTATGAGACATAGCTCGTGACCGTGCATGCGGACTCTTTTGATGTCTTGTGTCGACTGGCCCCTGCGAGTCTACTGTAAAGTAGTAGAAAACATAGGTGAATAAATATGTCATTGTCATTGTTGTTGTTCCTGCATTCTCATCCACTGTGTTCCCACCCCCTGTAGACGTGCGTCGACCTTATCTAAGGCTCCAACTATTTCCGTTCGCAAACGTTTACGAACGGTTAAAACCGTTTTTATTACCGTTTCGTTTCAGGCCTTTGGAAAACGGTTCTAGAAACGGTTTGCAAACTGTTTTCACCACATTAATTTATGCCCGGTTGGAGCAGCATTCACACACCTTGAGTACACTTCAACACTTCAAATAACCACTCTGACTGAGTCAGACTGACGCCAATGGCTCCAAAACCTCTCCATTGCACCTTGGGATGATACTGGGCCTTGATGTTGGCATCATCCCATCATCAGATCGTTGCAGATCAAAGTTGGACGCGTCTACCAGCAACCCACCGACGATTTGAGGGCGCCTGTGAACACGTGTGGGCACGACTAGGGGCATTCCCAACTTCTGCAGCACCAGGAAAAGCTATGTGCCCCTGATACAGGCCGGATGGTGCAATGGTACAAAATTACTGTTTGGAAACAGTTTTTAACCGTTTGTAACGGTTTCCATACCGTTTCCGTTTGGTTTTCCCAGATTCGCAAATGGAAACGGAACGGTTGGAGCCTTAACCTTATCAGTTATCTGACAGTGTCGAGATGCGGCGATCTTCGGCTACGTTCCGTAGATCATGTAGCCGAAGATCGCCACATGTCAACACATGTCAGATAAGGTCGACGCACGAGGGGGTGGGAACGCGGTGTATCTGTTGGTCTTCCGAATTGGCCGCATACGATCCCTGCTGCAGCTATGTTGTTCACTCGGGCTCTACGGGCCATCATTGGACTCTGTGGCTTTGCCAGTGCCATAAGCTCGCACAAATTGCCCAGCCCACCAGGAGAGTCCTTCTACACAAAGGAAATCGATGTCGTTGCGCAGCTCAAGAGCCGACTGACCGGCTCGACCAACCACACCAACTTCGTCGACTATCTGGAGCGCGAACTCAAGAGCTTGGACTTGAAGGTCATCTCGGAATACTTTGATTTCGACTATAACACCCCGCCGTCCTCGCTCGCCCTGTCGGTCAATGGCCAGTCCGTCCCACCGTCCGGGTACGTGCCGTATTCAGGCGATACTGGAGCCAGCGGCGTGAGCGGCTCGCTGGTGCAGATTGCAGACCCAGCCGGCGCGACCGTCTCGCCAGACTGGACGCCTGCCAAGGGCAAGATTGCCGTGGTCAACATTACAAACACGCTGACGAACGGCACCGCCGTGTTCCCCGTCTGGCCGGGCTCGCAGCAATGGGGCGCCATCCCCGGCATCCCGGCCACAAACGCGGGCGTCAAGAACCTGACTGCCGCGGCGGCAGCAGGCGTTAAGGGCGTTATCTACAACTGGCTCAACATTTCCTCGCTCAATGCCTTCGGCCAGTACGGCCCCTTTAAGATCAACTACCAGGGCGTGCCCGCGCTCTATGTTACCAACCAGGCGCTGGAGAGCGCGCAGGCCAAGGCAGGCCAGAGCAGCACGCTCACGTCGACGGGCACGCTAATCCACAAGCGCCGGACGCGCACGCTGTATGTCGTCGTCGAAGGGACACACTACAAAACGGAGTCGGTCATCATCAGCACGCACACCGACGGCACCAACGCCGTCGAGGAGAACGGGCACATTGCGCTGCTGGCCAAGGCGCGCGAGCTCGCCGCCTCGCGCCCCAAGCGCACCACCGTCCTCGTGTTCCTGACGGGCCACCTGCACACGTCGGGCTTCACAGGTACGGGCCGTGTCTTCGAGCGCTGGTTCCAGGACCACCCGGAGCTGTGGGCGGGAAATACATCTACGGCACTCAAGGCCGTGTTCGGGTCGTGCGTCGAGCACCTCGGCGCCAAGCACTGGCGCGAGGACCCAGTCAACAACGTCTACTACCCGACCGGTGGCCTCGAGCCCGAGTGGCTGTTCGCCGCGACGTCGCAGCTGGCCGCGCTGCTTGGCAAGGTGTGGAACGGCGCGCAGCCAGGTGTGCTGCGCGCCATCAACCCGAACAAGAGTCTGATTGAGCAGTTGGGCGAGGGCCTACCGCTGCTGTGGAACAACATCCCCGAGATCTCGCTATGCACGGGGCCAGACTGGCTGCTCAAGATTTGGCCTGGCGACTTTGACGAGCGGCAGTTGGCCGACGTGCCGGCTGTCAAGCGGCAGACGGAGAGCTTCTTGAAGATTTGGCAGACCATTGACGGGTGGTCGGCCAAGGAGTTTGGGACCGTCGATTACGCGAGGATCCCGGCCGGACTGTAGATGGGAGTGATGGTTGCATATAGCTTTGAGTAATAATCCACCATCAGTAATCCCGCAGCTCCGGCGCCTTTCTGTACGTCGAGTTGAGTTCGGACGGTGCTGTCTTCGCATAGCCGGCAAGTGTTCATTTAGCAGTTGAATTGGCCACCTTCACCGAGATATGATCACTTTCATTTTTGAACGTGCTACTTCCTTGTATTATAAATCAAAGAGGATAGAGAAATGTATATAGACTTTGTCTGTTTGCAGGTCCAATTGAAGAATAAAGTGACCCGAGCCAAGATAATCACTCCCACAAAGGAAGTGCCAGTTTGAATCCATGTTCACCGAATGAATTAGGCTCGTTACCAGCCTGCCTACCAGCGAGCACGTTGCTGTAGGCACATGCTCGCCACATTTTTTTTGGCCATTTTTAGGCAGGCTGGTTACAAGCCTGCGAATGTATAAGGGTTGAGCAATGAGAACTGACCTAACATGAACAATAATAGGAATAGAGATAATCCCGAGCGAAAACAGCCAGCCAAACACAAATACGACCACCAACTCAGGGACAGCAAGGGACGCCGAGAACGCAGATGCGAGCCGGGCCACAACCCCCACCGTCCCAACAGAGAGCGCGCACACCCACACAGAGGAGCCAAGATACGCAGCCGCCGCAGCAACAGCAAGACTAAACGGACGGTAGAATCCCTGACCACGACTACCCGAGCGCAAATGCGCCTAAGAAAAATGAGGGGAGGAAGAATATGAAAGCGGCGATACAAGTAACGGCGCTAAACATATCAGGACACGGTAACCTGAACGTCCAGCACCACAGTAATAAATGGACCAACATCTGGCAAATGATGAGAGACCAGAAAATTGGAGTGCTCATTACCGGCGAGGCGCATTTGAACGATAAACGACGAGGTAATATTCTGCGCTTATTTGACAAATTCATAGGTTTAGAATACTCCAAAGACCCTAGAACGGCCAACGCAGCAGGGGTAGCCTTCGTCCTAAACAAAAGGCTAGTTAGAACAGACGGAATAAAAACAATAGAGATTATACCCGGAAGGGCACTAGTGCTGGAAATGCAAAACGCAGACGGAACCCCCCTATCGATCTTGGGCGCATATGCGCCGAATGCCCCAGCAGAAAATGAGAAATTCTGGAGAGATATACAAGCATGGTATGAGGCAAGACCCAGAGTACGTAGGCCAGATATCCTAGGCGGCGATACGAACATTGTCGAGGACCCGATAGACCGTCTTCCCTCGAGGAAAGAGCCCACTACAGCAGTGACAGCACTTGACGAGCTCAAAACCTACCTATGACTAGTAGACGGATGGAGAGAAACATACCCAACGACAAGGGCTTACACGTACCTGCAAGTACAAACCGGATCGCAATCGCGACTTGACCGCTTTTATGTACGCCGAGGGGTCTTCGACCACACCTTCGAGTGGGGTATCAAAACTCCCCCCATCCATACGGATCATAAAATGATAACGATGAAAATCACGACGGAGAGCGCCCCCACCATTGGACATGGGTGATGGGTGTGGCCGACACACCTTAACAAGGACAAGGTATTGACAGAATACATCCACGAACGCGGAATCAGACTCCAGACAGAACTGGAAGGAGCATCCCTCCAGGGGGAGAGAGAGCCTGTACGAAATGCCCAGACATTGTGGGCAGACTTCAAGGTTGACATAGTCGCGAAAGCGCGGGAAAGGGCGAAGATTCTCGTCCCAAAGATCATAAAGGAGATTGCGGAGCTTGAGACAAAGCTAGACACGATCATGGATGACACTAGCCTGAGCGAGGATGAGCGAAAAACCGCTGGGGCCATGATCACACAACAACTGACCAAGTTACAACTGAAAAGATACAATGCGACGAGAATGAGCGTACAAATTAGGAATAAACTTGAGGGCGAAATCATAGGACGATACTGGTCCAGGACAAACAAGCCCAACAAACCCCGCGAAATCATACACCGACTCCGGAAGACCGCAGACACGCCGGCCGATGCACCAACCCAGTACGAGACGAACTCAAAGAAGATGGCGAATATGGCAAGAACTTACCACAATAAGCTACAATCAGATAGGAAGGAAGTAGAACCTGGAGAACGTGAAGAAACAATCAATCGTGTCCTAAGCCGAACTGCGACAAAGGTTTCTGATGAGAAAGCGGAGAAATTGAAAGCAAGACTAACCCTGGACGACGTGAGGAACGCACTGAAGCTATCGGCCAACTTCAAGGCACCTGGCCTGAACGGGATAACATATGAGATATGGAAAACCCTAGCAGCGAGGTTTGAAACAGCCGTTTCCCTTAGAAAACCAGGCTTCGATGTGCTCAAAACGATGACAACGGTGTTCAATGACATAGAAAAACATGGAGTAGTCCCTGGAACCGGGTTCTCGGAGAGCTGGATGTGCCCTCTCTACAAGAAAAACGATAAATCGAATATAGCAAACTATAGACCGATATCACTCCTAAATACCGACTACAAGATATTCACAAAAGCCTTAACAATCAAGCTAGCAGCAGTAGCTCCTGACTTGATCCACCAGAGCTAAGCAGGCTTCGTGCCAGGCAGACACATTTACGACCAAATCTGGCTGACAAAGCGCATCATTGAGCTGGCGGAAGCGTCAGAAATGTGTGGAGTAATCGTAGCCCTGGACCAAGAAAAAGTTTACGATAAAATTGAACACGACTATCTCTGGCGAGCACTTGAAAGCTATGGAATACCCAACGAATTTGTGAACACGGTCAAGGCCTTATCAGTGATGCGTTCACGTATGTGATGGTGAACGGCGAGAAAAGTAACAAACCGTTCAAAGTAACTAGAGGTGTACGCCAGTGAGACCCCTTGTGTTCTTGCTGTTCGACCTGGCCATAGAGCCACTCGCAGAATCACTGAGGAAATCCGGGCTGAACGGCCTCATGATCCCCGGCGCAGAAGAACGGCTAATAGCTACCCTCTTCGTGGACGACACGCTAGTATACCTCGATTGGAGAGATGATTTCGACCACCTCATAGATATCCTTGATGAATGGTGTACGGCTTCCAGAGCCAAATTCAATATCAATAAGACAGAAATCATAGCAATAGGGAAGGAAGATTACCGCGATGAAGTACGTGAATCACGCTGCGTAAACGGCATGAACGGCGGGAAAATACCCCCCCACATTAAAATCGCTGCTGAAGGCGAGCCCATCCGCACCCTGGGTGCATGGGTCGGGAATGACGTGGTCCAAGTAGATACATGGGCACGTACCCTGGAAAAAATAGATGCAGCCCTAGACCAATGGGAGCTTGGCCATCCGACAATGGAAGGTAGAAGGCTCATTGTGCTGATGGTGGTCGGGGGAATGACCCAATACTTAACAAAAGTCTAGGGAATGCCAGACGAGGTCGAAGAGCGCCTTGAAAAGAGGATAAGAAACTTTCTATGGGCCGAGAAGGTCAGGGTAACCGTTAACAAAGAGACAGTGTACGTACCTAGAGATGTTGGGGGCCGGAACCTCCTAGACATAGTGGCTCGGAATGAGGCAATATCGATCACTTGGCTCAGAGCATACCTCACCTTCGGAAAAGACAGACCGCTGTGGGCGTATGTGACGGATGAAATATTATCAATCAAGGCGCTGGGAGAAGCCGCTAATGTAGATAAGTTGCTGAGAACGTGCCCTTACCTCCAATCATGGCGGCCCAAGATATCAGACCTCAGCGAGGACCTACAACGCATGCTTAAAGTGGGCAAGAAGTACGATGTTACAATGGACGGAATAGCAATTACACGTACCATACAACGAGATATGCCCATATGGTATCATACCAAATCAACGGCGAACAAGAACCTCTTTAACAAGGGAGTCGAAGTGCGCTGCCTGAAATATAACCACAAAATGAGACTAGTAGGGGACGCAGAAACGCTAGCACGCCGCTTAGGTCATAACCGACATGTTGGCAGAAGGAACTGTAAATGCGGTGCATGCAAAAACACGAGGGAAGAATGCCGCCCAAGGGGCTGCGCGAACCCGCACAAATGTTACATGCGAGCCCGTGAGATGCTGGATTCGTTGCATAACAAATGGAACCCAATGATGGACCAGCCAGAGGACTATGAAGACAGTGAGACACAGGAAGATCCTGACGACCCAGACTGGGTGGAATTCAACCCGAAAGTGACCACCGAGGGAAACATAGGCGATACATTCCGCATATTTACCGAGCCTGAGGGGAATCCAGTAATAGCGACGACAGCTCCCAACACAAGGCACCAGCCAGACCAGAACATGAACAAGGTAGTCGTGTACACGGATGGCTCGGCGACGAGGGACAAGACGGGTGACACCATAGCTGGGGCCGGGATTTTCTTCGGCGAGGACGACCCAAGGAACAGGGCAATAAAAGTCCCCAATGAACTAAGTCCCTCGAATCAGGTAGCAGAGCTTCTAGCCGTGAAGGAAGCGGTTGAGGACACACCAGAGGACGTCCCGATGGACATCGTAAGCGACTCAAAATACACCATAGAGGGCCTGACCAAGAACCTCCCAAGATGGGAAAATGAAGGCTACCGGAACATAGCAAACGGCGAACTTATAAAAATCACGGTCGCCAAAATCAGAGGCCGTAAAGCTCGGACCCGCTTCAAATGGGTTAAAGGCCACTCGGGGATCCGAGGAAATGAGGCCGCAGACGCACTAGCGGCGGAAGGCGCGGCGAAACCCCAACCCGACATAGTGAGCAACAGGAGGAGAATAAACAGGGTCCTCCGCGGGGCCAAATTAAGCGCGATGACCCAATCCGTGGCATACAGGATAATTAGACAAGTTAAAATGGAAAAAGATAACTACCGAGATGCCCTTGACCGAAGAGGAACAAAACGCAACCTGGAATATGTACGGGGAGCGGCGGAAGAAGCGAACGGTGAAGTCCCATCAGACAAACAAATATGGAAATCGACCAGACATCCCGACTTCTCAAGAAGTGTCCATTTCTTCATGTGGATGATTATGATTATACACGAAGGCTACAAGGTTGGGAGACATTGGGAGCACATACCAGGGCATGAACAGAAAGGGATCTGTCCACACTGTGGTATAACGGAGTCTATGGATCACATATTAACAGTATGCGAAGCGCCGGGCCAAAGTCAAGTGTGGGAGCTAGCAGATGAGATCTGGAAGCTCAAGACAGGCGAAGAAATAAGACCGACGCTCGGCCAAATAATGGCCAGCGGTTTAATCTCTAAAGGTGAAAAAGGAAAGAGCAGACTATTCAGGATAATAATCTCAGAGTCTGCACACCTGATATGGAGGCTCCGGAACGAGCGGGTCATCCAGGAAAAACCCGCCGCATCAAACCAGGAAATAAGGAACCGATGGTGTAAGGCAGTGAACGGAAGACTGCAACTGGACTGCGCGCTCACAAATAAAGATCAATACGGGAAAAAAGCTATGGAAAAGACGCTAGTCAAATCGACATGGAAAAAAGTCCTGAAGGACGAAGACAATCTCCCTAAAGAATGGTATAAGGAGACCGGGGTTTTAATGGGTATCAGTTAATGATGGAGCAGAGCGGGATTGGGAAACTAATTTTGCCGAGCTCCTGAAATTGAAGTCCCACACGCGGCGTTGAAATAGCACCAGTGTCTAGGAGACATTTCCCCGGGTGGTTATATACGTCTGGCCTGGTTTGAAGTCCATGGCCTAAATTAGCAGGTGGGGGTAGACAACTATGTCGGCTTTAGGTGTATGGAAGCACGCAAGCGCTAAACAGCACCAGAGGGAGAAAAAATCAAGCAAGCTCTTACCGCACCACATTAACGCTCCACAAAAAAAAAAAAAAAAAAAAAAAAAAAAATGAGAACTGACCTACTTGAACAATCTTTCTTAATCCTTTTGCTCTAAAAGAATTTCTCCCTCCACAATCTGGGGTCCTCATTATCTACGAGCCGTAATTGTGATTCCATTGCTCACCTATCCAGGCTTGTGCTCACTGAGGTAATTGCCGCTTTGTGACGTGCTGGTTGCTCCCGATGTCCCGGCTCATTGGACGGGATTCCAAATGGACATTTCAAAAGAGTCCCCCTAAAAGGCGGGGTTTCCTGTTAAATACGGGTTCCTCAATAGAATAATCCTCGTTTCCGGCTTCAACAACTTGAATGGCACCAAATCCTAGTGGTATTGCCCCTCCGAGCGCCGTCTGGCGGCTGCCGGTTGATATGCGTGTTCCGTACCATTTCACTTCCAATTCACACCCTGTTATTCACACCCTGTTATGCACAGCCGTTCCCCCACTGCCCTGCGCACTGGTGCCCTCCGTTGCTTTGGAAATTTCTTAGCAAGTTCGTAGCTTATGCACAAGACAACTCTCCGTTTCGCTCCGGTATTCAAGAGCGCAAGAAATTCACACTCCATCCTAGTGCGTCACCCCGCCCTTCGAGCGGTCAATGCCCCACCGTCGCGTCATTGTTGTCCTGGACTTGGGCTGCACACCGTCCCGTCAACGGTTACGGCCGTAAATTCCGAAAGCCGAGACGGCAGTGGCCCGCCAAAATGACGGCCGTTTTTTCCGGTCCAGAGCCCAGGTGAGGGGACAGACGGTAAAAAAGACGGCCACCAGCGGCTAGACGGCATGTTTCGTGTGGTTTAAATCTCCAAAAGTCGTCCCGAGGTCCACACAACACTCAAAGCCACGGCGGAGATCAGTCGAAACAACACAAAAACGATGGATTGCCACAAACAGGAGAGTAAGTATGTACGAACACCACTCGATGCGCGTGCACTAGCCCTCGCGTGGTCGAAGGGCGGATATACGGCGATAAAAATGGTGGACCATGACATTGGGAACGTGCCCACAGTAGACGCTGGCGGATCCGCCTCGGGGTATCGTGCTTGCAGTGCGAACTGGAACGGAAGCGGGAATGGGAGCGGCAGCGGGACCTATCGGCGCTCTGGACGACGTAAATAGTGTCGCAAAATTCTATGCTCCTGGAGTAGTACTACATCTCCCAATACGATGTACTGGAACCTCGCTTTACGGATCATCCTGCAGATGGGGTGATTTTGTGATCTCTCCTCTGCCCTGTTTCTCAGGAGACAGGTGCTTAGTTGTGGTCTGTCTCTTATGAGGCAGATCCTCCAACTGTGGCAGTCGCACGCATCTGCAAAGGGATGACTTACGACAATATTCTTGAGACTGGTGGACACTGGGGATTTTTACCTGGGAGGAGAGTCAAGCTCCTCCTGTACACTTGCGTACTCCGCTTGTGGTCAGGTCCCACGAGGTTCTAACCAGATGTCCTGCCATACAAGCGGTCGGCCAGTCTCAGGTTTATCAGCGTCTTGTGATGATCTACCCCCTGGAATGATGTTGTGTTCGGTTGGCTTCTTGTAGTTTCTTGGACGGATAACCACCCTTACAATACTGCTTGTTAGTCTTCTGTAAACTCGTTGTTCACTTGTTGGACCAAGCGAGTATAATACATCCCCCCCTCCACTACATTGCACTAAGCTCATCAATCGCCGTGCGTGAGAGAGTTTGAGATGCCGTTTTACGATCATCAGAGTGATGGTCTCGGCCGACAAGCTTGCGCGACGAAGGGAAATGGTATCACGCCCACTGGAGAATATGCGTTCCACAGCCACGGCAGAACCTGAAGACACAAGTTCAGTTCAGCTATAATACGAGGAGACTGAACACTTACCAGGTATAGCCAGAAAATCCCGTGCAAATCGATAGAGGCGGGGGGACTGAAAGCGCCGTGCAAACCACCACGCGATGGGATCACAGGTGTCAAAGTCCTCCTGCGGCAGCTTGGAGTATGTCTCAATCTCGTCAACAACCTCTCGCCGCGATTGCTAATACCGTTGTGTGAAGTTGGGCTTCTGCGGAGATGCCCGATGCGTCGAATAAGACGCAATCGGCGCGGCGGGCACGACGGCAGTGGGTGCAGGTGCGGTGCGACCAGGGTAATGTCCATCGAAATAGGAACGCATCTTACTCGTAGACGTAATGAGAGCGACAAGGAGCTCCGGGTCTTCTGCAAAATCCCTTTGCAAACCTTCGTATGAGATACGAGGGTCCAGAACTTCGGAGCAACGTCAGAATTGCAAGAAGAAATGAACAAACACGTATAATATGGGGACTCGTCGGACTTGTGGTAGTAGTCCGAGAGCTTTCGAATCCTGAGCTTCTTGGAGACTTTTTTTATTACCATTCTTGGCGGCGGAATCCCTATCCGTGTTCGGAACTCACTTTATTAGATTCCGGCAAGTTGACTCGGCAGTCTATATTTGCTATGCAGCCAATATGTAGCCCAACTTATTTGGTCCCCTGGCAGACTGCATTTTGGCAGGCAAGGATCTATGCCCAGTCCCCGCGAGAAAGGGTGGGGTGTGTGCTGCCGGATGGGTGCTCTTCCGGAAGTACAAATCGTACTTCCGCGGGATTTTCCCCCAGTGTCACGCTCAATTGAAGGGCAGCGAAGCACAGCCTCAACAGAACGCACGCCTAGATTTTGGCAGATAGGCGTGGCCGAAGCGCGGCGCCCAATCAGGCAATTAGCTGACAGCTTGCAACCAACTTCCCCGTTCTTCACGACAATCAGTCTGTCTTGTGCGCCTCGTAAAATAACGGCCGCCGGTTCCCAGCATGATCTTTAGGCCATGTACTCCTGCTTGGACACATTTGACCACTGGACGCTCTCAGATCTGAATTGCGGTCGGACTCCCACCAGGAGATATTTTTCACCGCCTTCCGTCGCCGTATGCTTGTTAACTTCGTGCTCCATCTGTCGATTTTATGAATGAACCTTCCTTCTCGCCAGGCTCCATGAACTGGGGCTAATATCGCACCTGTGAACCTGTCGGTTAGCCACATTCTTTCTCGCAAACATCCACTGCGTTGAGGCCGTTTGTAGTCAGAGGCTGGCTACATTGGTTCACATTGGGTCACATTGGTCTACCCATGGCCTACCCCTGGTAGACGAGGGGATCGACATATGTGTTTGGCTACGCTTGGGTAGCCTGGTACACAGGAGGTAGTCACATGCTGTCACAGTGTGACTACATTGGGCTACATCGGGTAGCCGGACCCAATGTGGACCCACCGCGACATACCATATCCTGCCCGAGGATTCCACGATGAGGCTGTCATACTATGAGAGCGTGTCCGAAAAGGTCTGAAATGGCGCGCCGCCAGTGCCACATGCGGCTTGTGCCGCATCAGAGAGCCAAACATGCCATACTTAACTTTGGTAATCATGGCCACATCAGAATTGACGTTGAGAATCATTGCACAAAGACTTACTTGGAAATACCGCTACAAGCCTATCAATGTAAATTGGAGCTTCTCCAACTTGGCATACCTGGGTCTACCCTGGGCAAACCCTGGGTCTACCAAGGTACCCCCAAGTAGACACAGTTTGGGTAGGGTGGACCATGCGGCAACAACTGTGTTTACACCGTTATTCCCAGGTACACATATGCCCATGTCTACCCCCTTGTCTACCCCCGTAGCCATACCCTGTGACTACGAAGGGCTTCAACGCAGTGATCATTTTAAACCGCTTTCCGGTCGACCACGTTAAATATTCGCTGGCAACAACCTTCCTTGGGATGTGGGATATTGTGCACTGTGTCTTCCCAACTGGCAGTTGGACATAAGTGACAATTCTTCTAGCCCTTCCTCAATTCTAAAATGGATGGATCATCCCATCATTTGCCATCGGTTGTCAGGCGGTGATTCCCTTATAATCCCACTTCAATCCCGGGAACTCATCATCTCTCCATCAGCCCCTCTCGCCATATCCACGGACTCCCACATGCAGACGCAGTCCATCCTCAACTCCACTGAATTTAATTTATACTGGGATCAATTGGCTCAGGGTTCCGTCTTGCTCGTGGTAGGTGGCAAGCAGCGTGATCATCAATGTGCAATGTCTGTTAATACCTGGGCTAGATCGAAATATTTTTTTATGGCAAGGAGTCTGCATCCTGTACAGCTAAACCCTGAGCGTTGGCCCGAAGGCTTCTACCTCAATCTCTTCATGGTCGCCATCTATACCCTCTTTCATCGCAAAATAGCAGCAAGGCGAGTTCTTCTCGCTTTCACCTGGGCGATGGCCGTCTTGGGCACGACGCAGATGGTTTTGCGACTCATAACGAATTTCACGGAAGCACACTTGTTCCTCCGAGTCATCCGACATAGCATGGTCCCCGATGCCGCCTCAACATTTTCACCATCAATGAAGGGGACTCTCAATTCACTGAACCTAGCCCAAAATGCGATCTTTGGGATCAACAAGTTTGTTATTTTGGCTTTTGTTTGTTCTAAATAATCATCTACATTGAATGTCAGCTTAGTGACGGATTCACTCTTTGTTGAGTTTTTCTTTTGTTGAACAATAACTTGAACCAGCTGACCGGGTTCTGCAGTTGTATCGCTGCTATATGATATGGGGATCTCAATGGAAAGTTGTTGTGTTCCCTAGGTTGCTCGTCGTGTCTACCTTTGGCGAGTTGCTCCACATTTTTGGCATGCCATGCAGCACAGTGACATGGGTGCTCTGAAAATACAGTTGCAGGATGTGTTACAGGTCCAAATGTTCAGTTTTTTCAACAAACACCATACATAATGGCTGCGATAACAAATATCGTTCTCCTATTTCTCACTGGTGAGACAGTTCTGCTGGGCTTTGTTCAATTTGTCCCCACTGAAAGTACATACAGCCGGCCGCATATGGTGGATCCGGAGAGACGCCCGGCACATTGGTATCACCGCACTGAAAGATCGCTACAGCAAAGTCATAGCAATGATGTATGTGCAAAGAGTCTTGTGAACTCTCATCTAACGACCACTTGTTTCTGTAAGACTTGAATCCGGCGCCATATACTGCGTCTTCACAATATTGCTCATTATCACCTATCCGCTGGGCTTCTCATACGCCGTCTTGAAAGCCATTGCGACGCACGGGGTCGTCAGCAAAGCTTGATCTTCAATTCAGACCTGTGCTAACGTATCCTGTCCGTAGAACATAGTGCCAACGCTCATTATTGTGTGGGTCGGACTGGGTCAACACACGCGGCCCACGCTCAAAAACTCAGAAGGCCGAGCCGCCATCGACTGGACGAATCATTCGGCTCACTTCCAACTTGAAGCTGAGGAGGCATCGACATCGCAAAGTCGGCCGGTTGAGAATGAGATGGGTCAGCAGCGCCGGCGGACGGAAATGACCCAGGAGAGGACTCCGACAGTTTTGAACCGTTATCCGCATTGTCAATAACTCTGGAAAGAGTGCGATTTCGTTTTGATATCAGGTTCATTGAACTGTTGAATAAGATGTACTCATTTTAGGCCCGTCCTCCCACTGTATCTACCATCGCCTCTTCATAAGATTGGGCCTGTCCGTCCAAAGTCTTTCCAACACTTTGTTTTCGGCCCTCCGGCATAGAACTCCTCAAAGTCCTCGATAAATAATAAAATTATTAGCCGGCTCACTCTGTGCACGCAGACGAATCATCATTATTAGTCTTTACTTAAATTTCGCGGTTTGGGGAATCTGCGACCGGCCGAGCAGCCGTTGATACCTACCTTGGCATGTTGGTAGGTCTTAGGCTGGAAATTTAAGGGGCCTTGACTAGACACCAACCAGAGAATGCATTTTGAGATGTTGAAACCCCCACTCACATATTATGCCGCTACAATCCAAGCAGAGCATACAAAGTGAAATTAAATACCAGCGAACAGAAAAACACCATGAACAGACAGAATCAACAGTCCCCAAGTATCCGCCTGACCAGTGGTCTCTCCTCGCATACTCACAAAAATAGAACGCACATTGGACCCTCAAAGTTCGTACCACACCGAGATCCCCAACAAACAGCAGGACCGTGGGAGATCCAGGGTCTTGCTGGCGACTTGAATGATTATCATGGAGTTCCTGTCATATAGATTCTTTCGGCAGTGATTTTCTTCCTAGTCCCCCACTCCATCATCACCCCATCCTTTCTCCCACCATCTCCATGGAATCCAACAGGCAGACGCAATGCGTGCTCAATTCAACTGCTTTCAGTGTATACTGGGATGACATGGCGGCAGGTTCAGCAACGGTCGTGGTGGGTGGAGAACATCATGAAAATCGATGCGCAGCTTCCATTAACGCCTGGGCTAGATAGCAATGTTCTTATATGGCAAGGAGTTTCCCTCTTGCACATTGGTATAACTGCACTGAAAACTCGCTATAGTAGGGTTTTAGTATTGATGTACAGTTGAGTATATCATTACTCTATCTATCTAATCTCAAAAGGTGGTGCCACATTCTGGGATTAGATAACTAGGGCGGTTAGTTGGGCTGTATGGAGCAATGAAATGCACGAGGCAAGCGCAGAAAAAATCCAAACAAGGCCTGCGCGGAAAAGTGAGATGGCACAGCGAAGTCCACAGAAGATGTGATGGCATTGAGGGATGAGCGCCGCAGAGAGAACCGAGGAGGGGTTCTCGTTGAACCAATTATATATATCAGGTCATGGTGGCCTAACGGTGGATGTTACTACCTATCAGCTATTCGCCGCTTTGACTGTAAGGATGCAGAAATAATTCTGCGGGTCTCGAGGTCCTATTTCGCTTGGTACGAAAGATTGTGCGCGCTCCGGACAGGGAGTGGTACTAGGAAGAACATTGCTCAGTAAAAGCGAAAAACGTTTGAATGAATGGGAACTTCGGCGAAATTTGAAAGCCTTCGCCGAATAGAAATGGCCACCAAAAAAGAGCGATGAAATAGGTATTGGGAGCGCGCAAGGAATGAGATTTGCCCCATCTCAAGCACGACCGAGCCGAGACTAGCAGAGAATGCGAAGGTAAAAAGCTATTTATGTTCATCCGCCGTTCCCGAGTCGATGAGCATGAGGTGGAACTTGGAAAGGATCAGGATTACTCGTTCTCGGCGTCGCATATTGATGTCTTGACCGAGCGGGAGCGTCTTGAGACGGGAAGGCCGCTGGACGAATCCTGACCAGCCTTGAAGCAGTTGATCAGGAGTGTAAAAGAAAGAAAGTACGTGTGCGGCAGGATATGGGGATTGGCTTGAAAAAACATCGCAGCTTGCAGCCTTGCACGATGTAATACTTATACGGCACCAACGACGGACAAGGTGCAGCGCGTCTGTGGTATTGCGGTATAAGTTAGAAAACACTGATATAGATTCCGATGGCGCGCGCTCGTTGTGGTATCAGTTGGGATCGCGAGAGTCAAACGAAGGAACAGGCGGGTTTGTGACACACAGGTGGAGATCTTGATCCAGTCCACGAGATATCAAGACAACGGAACGAAAGTATGTGAGCCGAGACGCGATGGGGTGTGCGCAAGACAGGACGAGGTGAATAGGATGCGTAGAATTGTTCGCGAGAGGAATTATTCCGACAAAAGTAGCCGTGGAATGAGTAAGTAACGGGCGCGGCACGAAGACGAAAAATTGAGTGTGCGCCGTGGTCCAAAAAAGTCCTGCGACGCCGATGGGGAGAAGTTCGACATCAAACTGCACCCTCAGATAGAATTTGTTTACTTCAAACGTGCCGGTTTATGTTCCCGTATATGGGAGTGCCCAGAATGTCCGTTTAAAGACTGTGGGCGGATAGCAATTCCGAATTGCAGCGCGAGTGGCAGGGAAACAGGTTGATTGTGGGGGGGAGAAACAAGACTCGGGAAGGGGTGGATGCACACGGAGGATCAGCACTAGTCCAGTATGGTTGGAAGAGGAGACGAGAAGCACGTAGTCGGTACTGTGTTACATATATTATGCGGGTGTAGAGCGAGGGTAACGAGAAGTGCACAGCCGTGGAATGGGATGGGTGCGGGGGAGCGAGGCGTGGATGGAATGGAATCTGATGTGATGCAGTGCGCAGGATGTGAGGGTGCGAAGAGGATGAGCCACAGGGAGGCGCATGCGGGATATGCGGAGGGGCGGAGGGATGTAGTATCGACGATGATTGATGGGAGAGAAGGGAAGATAGTGCAAAGGGCGGATGGATGGTGACGTGGTGCGCGGTATAACGACCGCGCCAGGCCCTTGAGCGCCGTGGGATGGATGATCTGAGAAGCGGAACGTAGAGCGCAGGAAGGGAACCACGAAAGGTGGGGTGTTTATTAACGTGGGGAGCCAGCGGAATGGGAATAGTGGAAGGTGAACTGGGGTAGCAAAGGGATCCGCACAGATCAGCACAATGCAAGGAGAAAGAAAATTGGGAGGGAAGATGCCAGGGAAGGACGCGACAGAATGCAGCGAGGAGGGGCACAGAGAGAGACCGCGCAATAAATAATGACGATTGACGGCCATTCCGACGAGGAGGAGATCCCGCGTAGATTGCGGGCAATGAGTGGGATATAGAAGTACGCCACGAACCTCGCACTTCTTCTGGTGCTGCCAGGTCCCGCTCTCCTTCTCTTCCATCGTCGCCGCTGTTCCTCCCGCAGCGTCGTGTGTCGTAGCCTGCATATCAGGTCAGTTGTAGTCACACCAGCGGCGCAACGAATAGGACACCGCCGGGCGCTCCACGTTGATGGAGGCAAGAACAGGCGCTCCCTTTCACCTGCTGAGCTGCCCGTCCGAGTGCGAGGGGCACCTCTGACTAGGCGCCAGGGTCAGCATTATCGTCGCATAAGACGATGTAGTGTGGCACAGGTCGACACAGAGCAGAAGAGGCGTGGCGGTGCATCTCCGATCTCGGCAGCAGTCGGCGCAGTCAGCCCGACTCACCCGACAAGCCTCATGCGCGAACCACGTCGTTCTCGGCGGAGTCGGACACGGGATGGATACGCCGGAGATTTCTCGCACCGAAGACGGCACTCAAATTTATGCAAATAAAATACTCCCTCAAGTCACTGCGCACTGGTACCATAGGTAGGTAGGTAGGTAGGTATTGAGAATGAATATTAATTTACGAGGGATATTTTCCTTACCTGTGCTTGAATTCTAAAACAGAAGAGGAAGAAAAAAATGTCTGACGGCCGGATGTCTCAAACTGCGTCGCAGCTTGACCAGTGAAGAAGAAAAAGACCACTGTCAACGTACACCCTCATGAGGATTCGAACCTCGCCTTCCATCGACACGGGTGTATATACCACAGCACAGCTGATGGGTGATGTACTAGTTCATCCATGAAGGCTGCTGTCCTTTATTGTAAGCATAGATATGGCTGAATATCTCGTGTTTCAAATCTTAAGTACCATTTTCACTTCTACTTACGCCTTCAATAGCCTCCTCCTCGACTAATGCAGCCCATGGTACCGTGCCGTCTTATATACATTACGCGACATCATAATTTCGATCTATTTGGCCTATGCTTCAGCCTAGAGCGCACGGCGACTTGGCAATATCGCGGGTTTACTTGGCACTAAGTAATGGAAGAAAAACCACAGCTTCACACCGTCATGCACTCGGTCAGTCCGGAGGCCTGAAGCCCTCGGATGTGACGAAGCGCAAAACAGGGAGTCAAATGGTCGCCCTGGGACTCTGGGAGTACATTTGTGATTTCCCCGGCAGCTGAGACTGCGCATTGATCGATCCGGGAAATATAGGCGCTCATCGCGCCTCTTCATACGCCACACCGGCCCAAGTGGGCGCCTCATTTATGCAGAGGATTTAAACGCCTGGAAGAATCAAGTTCAGGCAAGCATGATATGACAGAACAAGTACCTCGAAGATGCCTCGGGGACGTCTCAAAGGAATTCGCGCTCCGTAGCTCCGAATCGCGCTTCACCGAAATACTCCAAAGCGGGCACTAAAATGAAGCTGTCATGCATTTCGATGCAAGGACCACCGAGGAAGGCGCCGTCGACCGCAGTTCCCTCGCACGCGATAAGATGACGTCATCGTCGATGTAGGGAGCGAGCGCGAGTCTACGGCGGCGAGGAACAACGGCAAGGCCAGGGGTTCCAGCGGGTTCCAGAAGGGACGATAGTCTCCCTCATCGAAACGCTCGAAGTCGAGGGCGTGGTCTGAGCCTATTGGGCGAACGCGTTTTGAGTACGATGAGATCTAAATCGAATCGAGTCATCAAGAGGAAGTGGATAAGAGGAGCAAGCTCGCCCGGCCTAAAACGGAGATGTGGCGAACATCCGGTCCTCTCTCCTCATCCTGCACCGCCTACGTCCAAGCATGAGGCTGCGGGGATAACCTCAGCGTACGAAGGACGGAGCCAGACTCGCCTACCCCGAGCGAAAAAGGTGGCCAGTAGCACCGGTCGGCGCCTTCGCACTGAACGTTCGCGCGCACCCTGACATGACACTACCACCTCGTTCCCGACCATCTCCTCGAGCACCGGCAGGCGAAAGGAGAAGGAGGCTCTACAGCGCCGATATCAGCACGAAGAGGAGCGGCGGAGCGGATCGATACACACCAGAATCATTCGCCAAACGCGACCGCGCCGCCCATCTCCCGGTGCGTCAATATACATCCGCGCATCGCTTGTCTTCAGTGAGCACGTCAGCCACTACGCCGTCGACGCGTCTCCCAAGGTCACGCGTTCCGCGCAAGGATGACTTCGTAGGGGCCCCTCGTATGTCCTTCCGCGCCTCGCCCACCTCAGCCCAACGCGCCCACCCCCGTCCCACGCGGCTCCCTGTGCTGGTCATCGGACCTCCTCACTCGACCGCGCGCGCTCGACAACGCGCTGCACCTCGACAAGGCGTCCGATGTGCGCCATGTCCACCATAGATTGAAGGCGCTCGAAGCGAAGGACGTCTACAACGACGATATGAGAACGAGGAGCGCGGACAGGGATCGATCCTCACCAGAATGCGAGGCGCTTCCCCCCGCGGCCCACGGCGGGCGCCAACGTTCTGGACTGCCAGACACCTCCCCGCACAGGACTGCGATCGGCCGCGATCGTCCCCGCAACAAGGCCGCGGCGGGCTCCGGGAGCAGGGCAGCCCGATCTTGGGAGGAACGGCGTGGCGTAAATGGCGCGCAGATGGCCGCCCCGCCCATCCACGCCCGCCAAGGAAGACGTACTCGGGAGGCTCGACGGCCAAGAAGCAAGTAAGCATGAGAAGGAGAGGATGTCCAGCTCGTAAACTCACCGATGCACGCCGCCATCCAGCGCTCGCACCCCACCCCCACGCAGTACGTCCTGCTGTTCGCCCTGCTCTCACCCGTGTAGACTGCGCGCGGCGAGGTGGCGAAATCCCCTCCCATCCACAGCACCTCCACCGGCGATAGAAAGCGCACGACGCGAGGAAGAGCTACAGCCGCATGAAGTCAAGAATTGAATAGCGCACCGAGCCCCCTCCACAAGGTGTCGGGGAAGGGGACAAAGGCGATCTTTGGAGGCGCGTCAGCTGGACTGGAGTGCCTGACGAGGTATTGCGTACCCGCAGAGTATAATAGACGTCCCATGCAAAGAAGGATGGATGAGAGCTGGGCAGTCGGCGTCGACGAGCGCGTTCCGTGGCATCACGCAGTGGGCGGAAGGCCGATTTGGGATCGCGCTGGAGGGACAAGGGGTTAGCGCAGCCTGCACGATGGCACAATCGTGGTGGTGGCTAAGACAGGACCGCGAACGACTCGGCCGAAGTGGCGGTGCAATCACGGTCACGAGGTGTTCCCACCGCTAGCGAGTCATTATTAAATTGTACTTGCAAGCTTGATTCTCGCGCGACACGGAGGGACTGAGTACAAGCTCAAGACACAGGGAGGATAACCCAGATTTTCGGGTCAAAACATGAAGAAGATATGAAGAAAATAGTTACAATGAGTTTTCCATGTTCCCATGCACAAATATGAAAGACATCTCTGAACAATATTCTTTATTGAAGATATTCTTTGAAGAGGTGTAGCATATTCGTCTCTGCAGATATGCAAAAGTTATTGTGACTATTTCTTTCATATATTCCCAATGTTCCGGCTCGGTATTTTTGGTTATCCTACCAGTGGGTGACTTTCCATAAGCATAAAATATTCTGAGGGAATATCTGAACCATTTCCGCCGCGATGCCGAGTCAGCTGTCAGGACCCCATCAATTTGATGTGCCAAAAACGTACACGATTTAATGCAGATTTATTCAAATCTATAGAAATCTGAAGAGGGGGTACCTACCCCCTGTACAGACTTTCATATCCTCAACATTTATGAGAATATAACGAATTCGGTTGCTACTCCCATCATCGTTCCCAATTGGGATTCGTGTCACATCTGGTCGCATCATTGGCTTTACCTCCACTCCGCTCTTCTTCCTTCGCCACGACATACCTCAGCCCGCCGGATCCTGCGCCAGGGCTGGATAGCTCCCTTCCGGCTTACTCTCTGGCAACGATTTACATATTCCTGCTCTACGTTGCTATCCACTATGGCGTCTCCCTCTCAACAAAAGTTTACTTGACCTGACGCCTCCCCGACGAGTCCGAACCTCTGTACCATAAAGACCACAAAGTTGCGTCCGTACTCAGTGTGTTTCGTTCTCTATATTTCGTTCTCTCCCTTCAGCTCCCTCCTCTACATCTTCCTCTCTAATTTCTGTTCTCAGTCATGTCAGATCCTAATCGCCCTCCCTTCACTCAACCCCCCAACCCAGCTATCCCTGGCGTACACTACGATACCGAGGGCAAAGGTTGGTGCCTCAACAACGGCACATGGGTCCCGTATAATCCAATGCCCCCCGTACGTATTCAGTCTGACTTTCAGTTCCCGTGCTTATGGCAATTATTGTAGCCTGCTAGCGCACAGCCAAATACCATGCCGTTTGCTCCCTTCCAAGCCTCTCAAGCTCATCTATCTCAAGTATGTTTGCAACAATCTCCACCACCATAAACAGAACTAATTTGGTGTAGGACTACGATCACTCCATGCGCCCGTCTTCGTCTTCGGCTGCCGCTTCTACCTCGTGCTCTACCAACACTGGTTTCGACCTTCGCCTCCCCCCTCTTCCCGACTCCGATGATGGCGATCTCACCGAACCTGCTACCATTGCGCGTGCTCGTGGCCTTCAGCCCGCCAAGAAGGTTGCGGGCGTTCGACGCAAGACGAAGGAGAAGAAGGGGAAAGGGAAGGAGAAGGAGAAGAAGAGACGTTATGTGTCCGACTCAGGGGATGAGAGTGACGAGCGTGTAGCGAAGCGTGGTCGCCCTTCGGGGTCGGGCAACTACTCGAAGGAAGATCAGAAGATGCTGCTTGACCTCACCGAGGAGGAGCTTCCATTGGGTCACAAGGGCTGGTTGGTTATTGCTTCGAAGTTCAAGAAGTACGCGCGCAAGGCAGGGCGCCCGGAGCGGGGGTTGAAGTCTTTGGAAACAAAGTACAAGCAGGTGCGCAGTATTATTACAACTCTTATCACTTCTAACATCGTCTTGTAGTATCTCAAGACAAAGAAACCGACCGGCGATGCAGCTTGTCCTCCAGAGATCAAACGTGCTCATCAGATCGAGGAGTTGATCAACCAGCGCGCCGGCACCCGCGATATCGACGACTCCGACTTCGATGAAGATGCTGGTGATGATAGCTCTTCGGACGTTGAGCTCGTTGAACGACCCACCGTGCGCACTGCGGTTGCTCGGCGCGTTCCCACTCCCCCCCTCCGTCGTAATCAACGTCGCGACGCCCCCGACATGCTCAACCAGCTCTCACGTGCCTTTGACCCTGATCTCCAGCGACAGCGTGACGACGAGCGCTCTCAACGCTCCCTCCACACCACCCAGCTTCTTGCTGTTAACCAACAACTTCGTGACTCCCAGGCGACGATCGAATCTCTGCGCTCCCAAATCACCATCATGACCGGTCGTATCCACGACGTGGAGCGCGCTCGGGATCGCGCGGAACTCTTGCTTGAGATGTCGGATATAGGAGCACGGAGGGATTCTCGTGGGCGCCCCCGTTCTGCAGCGTGCCGTGAGAAGGAGAACAGCAAGAGGACTCGTTGTGAGATGATTTACAGAGACGGCGGTGCATGTACTTATTGGCTCTCTGGTTCTTCAGACAGTGACGATTCCGACAAGGAGAACCTGGATCCCAGCTCTGATCCGGTTGCTTCATCGAGTTCCCGCGACATCATGGCCAGCTCCACACGCCCTCGCTCGAACTCCACCATGGGGGCCAACTATCTGGCTTTCCCTTCGTCTTCGTCCCCCCTTGGCCCTGTCACTCCCGTGAACGATGCTGTCTACCCTTTGTTATCTGGTCCAGGAGTCAAGCCCTATGCCGATGCTGACTGAACATACATCTCATACTCATACACACACTCATTTACTTCATCTCTCCGCCTCATCTACAATATATCTCACCTAGTACAACTCTTATTTCACCTTCCGCTCTTTCTTGTCGTGTCTAGCTACATCATGTTCCATCTAATAGTGTCTACGAGGTCAATAAACTACTTTGTTTACTCGTAAACCGGGTACGTATGGAAACGAGCAACCCGGTCAGATCTCCTTTGTTCCGAGAACATCATGTTCTCGAAATTCCTCCACACCTCTTCTTCTGCCGCGTTCTCCTGCCACAGTGGCATGTAAACCGTGCGGATCTGGTTAAGACCAACACGCTCTGCACGCAAATTGTGTAAGCGAACACATATTTCGAGTAAATCCCCGCGGCGACTTTGATGCGCAATTTCAAGTGGGATCCTGAGCCGCCCAAAAGATCCCTGGAGCCCACGATTACCCCACTCTGCAGTTTGGCGATACGACAACAACTGCCGATCGAAGTGCAGCCTCTCCTCAATCTCCGCCGTGGTTCCTCGTATCTCTTGCCCAGTTTTGATGGGAGCGCGGATTTTACCGTCAATACGCTCTGAGCCACGAGGAAACGCGGTATCCGCAATGAGATAAAAGTCGTCCGGTGTGTTATTGAGAAGCTTGTCGTAAATCGGCTGTGCGAGTCGGGAATCATGCCAGCTACCCGGAGCATTGAGCTTTGCAGCAATTATAGTCCCTAAAGAGGGAGATCAGAGCCAGCAGGGACTGAATGAAATGATACTCACCCTTCGGTGAAAATACCAGAACAGAGCTCACAAAGTGCTCGCACAACCAGCCATTGTACGTTGCGTTTTCGATCTCCTCATCATTCGAAGTCTGACAAGGGAGTGGGTATCAGCGCAAATATTTGCTGCAAGCTGATCTCGCGCATTGTTGAATTGAGATAGTGCAAAACCAGACCGAGGGCTCCACACTCATCCAGGGAACGTGCGCCCGGACGCGGAGCACTGGTTCGAGAAACACCAACACGAGGTATGGGGAGGGTTTTCCACGCGTCACCAAAACCTGCGGCAACAATGGCGTGAAATGTTCTGACATCGAAGCCCATCGTGGTTATGTAGGCACGATCACTGCGGCTCGCATAGAGCACTTGCCAGGGAGTTGTTCCACGAGGGTTTCGAAGAAGCTGAGGCCGACAAAGATATAGTCTGCTTGGTTTGCGCCTCTCGGCGCGTCGCCTCCGCACCTCCTCTGCTCCAAGTAGGATGAGAGTGATTGCGGACCCTATCAGCCTCTGTCCATGCTCCATCTCATCTTCCTCCATCTCCTTGTTGTGTTGAAGCAGTATCAGGGTGTCAAGATCCATAGTTGTTGGATTGTGTGAGGAAGAGCGTGTTTGTTGACGCGTTATTTGGCACGAACCTGAGCTTCAAACAGCTGTCAATCCCAATTGAATTCGGAGCGCAAAGTAAAAAAGCTTGGACTAAATAAATTCATCTGAGGGGTTTCCCATAAGAAAACGGCGATTAAATCGATTGATGCCATCACTGGCACTCTCAAAGAAGCTCGGATATTCCCCAGAATAAAATATGCTTATGGACAGTCACCCAGTGAGATTGATTGGTTGTATATTGTTTATCTGTGCGTTCAATCAGCGATTACTCGAAGACTAGGCTCGACATCATGTTCGGGTATAGAAATATGGAATCCGAATCCACGGCTAGATTCTTGATCCGTGAGCGAGTTTTTGTTTCAGTTTGGTTTACAGAGTCCCATAAACAGTTAATAAAATCAGCTGGGCTCCATTCTAGTGTTTAAAGCTGTTTCAAACCAAATTTTTCCCCCAAAGTTGCGGGACTGAGCTGAGCAGGATGGTTGCGAACATGCGGGAGATTCCCGAGCACGGATTAGCACTCCCTTGCCGAACACCGCATGAACGACCTTCTTGCTGTCCCACTCGCCTGAACCCGCTGGAATGATGGGAATGTGACTCCCAGCATCCAAAAGGATGTGAAAACACCTAAATTCAACCTCATTGCAAGGTCCCGCAACCCACAAGTAATTTCCCTCAAAATACCGCTTATAAAACCATTTTAAACAGTTTATAAGCGTTTCCACCCACTGCCGTCAGTTTGCCGGTTTTCGTAAACAGAATTTAAATGACTGGAGCCTTATGCAGCTACAGCTCGTCAATATACTTTAATGATTATCAGGGTGACCGCGTTGTTGACCCGGACCACGGCGTGTCCTTCCTCCTCAACAACGCTCCAACAGGCTCCAACGGCTTGGTGTTGAGTGCCTTGTTATAAGTCAGATTCAAATCTGGGTTCTTTTCTAGAAGTACCGAGCTTAACTGGCACTTATTCAGCTCTTTCTCGGACTTTCTCCTAGCACTAGGAGCGACTCCCGGCGTGAACATCACTTCATATATTCCGAGAGAAGAGCTGAGATGGCACAATTCCAAGAAAAAAACCAAATACATGTGGAAAAAAAAACCAATGCATTTCACAGGCTCAAAATCTTGGCTGCGACTTAATCCTGGGCGCGCCGTTTTCATCGTCTTTTGTGGACTTGTTTTACTTCACGGCCACGGCCATCAATCCGTTGATCAGCCAAAGCACATCGCACAACCCCTGTCGCCACACAAGTATGTTCGAGAACTCACAATTTGAAGCTGGGAACGTGTTATTCAGGATATTCAGGATGTGTAAAAGCCGCCACACCACTTGGTCTGAGCTTCACAATTAATACATGTGAAAGAAGAACAAGTTCTGTGAATGCGGCGCAGCTCAGAAATAGAAATAACACGGTTCAATGTGATATGAGAGGCATTTCAACAAGACATATATGTAGAGAGCAAGTATAGGAAATGATGGTATGCAGGTACTTTTTGAGAAGAGAAGCGGCAAAATAATCCACATACTGATGGTCCAGGCTCCAGGAATTCCCCCAATTGCCTCTTTCAGATCTTGATAACTTTTACAGTTAGTTCATCTGGCTACGCTGCCGTGATGTAACATTATCTTTCTCAAATATCCGAGGACGTGCATAGATCCCCGACGTTTGTGGCAAGATTCCATGTAAGCTGCGATTTGAAAGCATTGATGCCGCTCCCATGAACAGCAAGCCAGGGAGAACGCGTCGCGAGACTTATATTGGGCGGTTTTCGGGTATTTACCCTCGTGATCCATCCACATTTGGCTAAGGATCATTGAGCCGGCGCATTTTTTTTTTCTCTTCAGATGTAAATAGAGAGCTCTAAATGAGAGACAAGTGAAATTTTGTTTTTTTCCAGCGGGCGCGCAGCAGCAGTCGAGCGACGCGCCGCTGTCGCCGTCATCGTACTACCCACCTGGGCAGACACAGACACTGTCAAGCGCGGGGTCGTCAGGCATGTACAGAAGCCTCAGAATAAGGAATGGCGTCACACACCTGAAATCCGGCTGCGCTCGTCGCCATGTGGGGCGTCACCTCCAGCCTCGCGCAGTTCGCGCTGATGGGCATGTTCGTGCCTTATGGCCGCGATGTCACATTGCTCGGGAGAGGCAGCGCGCGCCTGGACAGGGGTTAGAGTTAAAGTTGTATAGACCACGTCCTAGAGAACATCTGGTAGCAAGAGGAATATGTAAGTTGATGACCGGGACTTGATGGCAACGAACGGGCACCCCATTTATTAGGCGGCGGCACGGAGCAAAGGCGGAGGAAGTGAGGAAGTGGCCGAAAGCGTTACTATCGTCCCCCACCATCCCGGACAAACCTAGTACTCGGACAAACAAGCGTATCTCGCTCAATTCCTGGCCGTTTTCTTTGATTTTTGGTGTTATATATAATCTGCAGTAGGCCCTCTATGAATTTCTACCAAGAGATGCACCCAAGATCCTGTGGAACCCTATGAATAATTCGAAACGATTTGGTGTATGGGCTATTTTTAGATGGGTCCTGACAGCTGTCTCGAAATGTCCGAAAACGGCCTCAAAATAATCTGTAGGAATATATTTATCTTACAGGAAGTCACCCAATAACACCTCAGATAAGCCAGATTTTAACCCAAAGAAAAGGTTGCATTTTTGACCAAGAAATAACGAGTAGGAGTTTAACAGGAAAATGAGTAGGAGCCAAGTAGGAGCCAAGTAGGAGCAACTTTGAACGACACTATTAGTTCATCTAGCTACACTGCACTTAGCCACGATGTAACATTACCTCCCGAAAATCCTTCAAATATCCGAGGGTGTGCATAGATCCCCGACGTTTATGGCAAGATTCCATGTAAGTTGCCATTTGAAAGCATTGATGCCGTCCCATGAACAACAAGCCAGCGAGTCCGCGTCACGAGACTTACATTGGTTGGTTTTCGGTCGTGATATTTCTGCATTTGGCTAAGGATCATTGGGCCGGCGGATTTTGTTTTTGCTTTCTTCACATGTAAATAGAAGTGAGCTCTAAATGAGAGACAAGTGAAAATTTGGCTAACACATCTGCGTGACTGCGGGCCATCTCCGTTTAGCTCCGTTTCGCGCCTCGCTCGCTTCCCGTTCCGTCCAACCCGAAGCCCCGAGATCAACGGAGCTATGACAAAGGAGAAGAGTATCACCAAATCTATTCGCGGAATCCTTTTGCGCTGCCGTGAGAATCGCAGCCCGAAAAAAACCCTCTTCGTTTGGTTCAACTTATGCTATGTAGTCCTCCTCTAAATTTCGCATGTATGCCTCTTATCTTCCAAAGTGCCGGCGTAGGCAGTATCCGTTCCGTTACGGAACGAAGAAAACAATCCCAAGGCCCGGGGCTGTTCGACTGTTAACTCCGACGGATTTCGGAGATGCAGAAGCCCCGTGATCTAATATATAAGCAGCCGACGACTGTCAATCATTTCCTCTTGGTGAGATTTACACACCTGCTCTTCCAACCCCCGCCCCCTTTGGCCTCACTCCCAAAATGCCCGTCGGAAGTGAGGACCCATGCGCCTCCGATAACGAACGGTAATATGAATGCTTCCCACATCAGGCCACAGCTGACATGCCATAGATTAATTGCCGCACTCCAGCTGGGCTTCCAAGAGATGGCCCGACGGCAGGATGAGCAAACCAGGAGTCAGAATGAACAGGCTGGGAGGTAAATGATTCGCATCCGCTGCCGGAGACGTGCCTTACCGCCACAAGGCTTCAGAAGGCCATAGAGTCTCTCAAGCCGCAGGCCCCAATCCCTGACAAGAAAACCGCATTCTGGAACTCATATATGAAACTAGCTGACGAGCACGATAAGGAATTCCTGCGGAAGTACCTCAGCGACCTTGACACTGCTCTCATCTTTGTACGTGATGAATCTCAGGCCTCAAATCTTGTGATTCATTGAATTCCAGGCGGGTTTATTCTCGGCCGTCAGCTCTGCATTTATAATACAAATACAACCGGAGCTCAAGGTGGATCCGGAGTCTAAGGCACCAACCATCATTATCGTGGTGCAAAGTCTACTCTACGCCAGCTTGTTCACCACGCTTCTAGCGGCCCTTCTATCCGTCCTTGGGAAGCAATGGATCATGCACTACGAGGCTGCGGGAAGCAGAGGGGCAATTGAGGAGCGCGGGCTCGAGAGACAACGGAAACTTGACGGACTACGTCAATGGAAATTTGACACGGTCCTGCAAATGTTTCCGCTCCTGTTACAGCTTGCCCTCCTCCTCTTCTCAACTTCGCTCTCAGTGTATCTGTGGACAGTACACCACACAATTGCCATCATTGTCCAGACCCTGACGGTATTCGGTTTTGCTGCATACATCTTCCTGTTCTTGTCCGCCATCATCTCTGCCGATTCTCCATACCAAATCCCAGTTGTCCACTCCCTGCTTCCGCTCTTACGTCCTACCCTCGTTCGTCCCGCTTTAGGCATCGTAAAACTGGGGGAAATTGTTGCCAATGTGCTCATCTCTTGGTCTCGGTCCACCAGACCAATTTTACCTCGCTTTCTATCCCAAGGGGCCCCGTCGAGTCCTCAAGACTCGTCTTCAATTCCAGATTGGCTGTTCCAATCACCATCGCCGGAGGCACCGGCTGTGCTATGGGTCCTGGAAACCTCCACTGATCCTGGCATGATTGAAGTGGCATCGGAGATTGCGGTTGACCTCCAATGGCCATTGAAGTTTGATCCCACAACAACCATGAGCCATCTCTCAAGTGTTTTTAATTCCTGCTTCGATAACAACCTAGTTGGGAATGAAATTTCATTCAAAGTCCGGACCGGTATGGCATGTCGTGCCAGTCGTTACGGGGGAGCATATTGTTGGTTGAGGGCCGTTTCGGGACAAGATACCCAAGATCCATGGAGAAAACCCCTTTTGTTGTCGGGGATCCCTTTTCTTCATCCCGAAGGCGACGAAGCTGCTCATTTCCCACAACTTAGCAATCTGCGGAACATCATGCAAGGCTGGAACAAGCCAAGAACAAGTCTGAGGCTGGATTGGGATGACCCTTTGGCGGTGCACTTGGCGTTGCGAACATTTCCATCAGTTGAACCACATATCACACAGTCACTTGAGGACGACCTCGAACATTTTCTTGACCAATTTCCGCTGGACAAAATCAAGATTCTTGACTCATCAGACTTTGCAAATTTCCTTTGCTGTCTTACTTCCTTTTTCGCTCCTGTTGATCCCCAGGTCATAGGGCAGCTGAACAAGAGGTAAGGAAGCACTGTCCACAATTTATTAACTGACATCTCCTATAGGTACTTTGAAGATGACCTCATTGCCCAGCTATTCAAGGCACTACAAGTGAGTGCCATCAGGATCCAGACAATCACAAGAGTTGTCAACATCACTGCAAGATTGGCACACCGCGCCTTTTTCAAAATTGTATTTCCACAGCCCTCAATGGTGACCGAGACATTCCGATTCTGCAATACCCTCCTTCGTTTGGGAGCCTCCCTAGATGTGGCGGTGGATGCAGCTCTGCTTTGCAGAGCTGAAAACCACATATATCTGTACCGCCCAGCCCAAGAATACACAGATGCTGCGAAAGAGGACATGGGATGGGTATATGCTGCCCTGGATCATGTTCAGCACCAGTGGCAACATATTATGGGGTGTTCTCAGGAATGGGATGAGGACACCACTCAAGCCATTGAGAGTCTACTGAACCTCCTAATACTTCATTCCGGGTGCACCCTGCCACCCCCGCCGTCAGTTGCCCATACAATTGTGAAGGCGCTATCAGGCTCAGGTGTAATTTCAGTTACGGCATTTGTGCTTCTAACTAAAACTCCCACCTGGTTTATGGACCCGGACTTCAACACAATAATGCTCAGGTCTGGTGTATGGGCTCACCTTGGCCGGATTGCACTTCAATGGGGGGGTCAGAGACACTACATGGAATTTGGTCACCAGCTTGCAGAGATGGCCGAATGGAACTCAGTGATCTCCCATGATCTCACGACCTGGATCAGTGCATTCTCTTACGGAGAAGTTTGGACCGCACAATCTTCCACTATCGATATTTTCCGCACCGTCCTATACAAAATATGGATTCCCCAATTCACCACACAATATAAATTTCAGGATGACTCCGAGCAGAGCTGGGCTCTAGCGCTTGTGGCGCTATCAAATTTTTGGGAGGCTGTCGACCACAACAACATTGATGAGGTTTTGCGGTTGGCCCGCTGCACTGTCGAAACAGCATTGCAAGTGTGGTATATTGCTGATGACAATGTTGCTCTTCTCAGTAGTTTGAGTGCAAAAATTCTCATTACTGATAAGTGTAGGACCATCTTTGCTCCAAGGCTTGGCGAGGCAGTGGTCGTGGCAGCGGTGCATGCTAGAAACGGAAGCCAATTACAAGTTTCGGGGTTACCCGCTGGAGAGCGGCTTGGCCAATTCCTGCAGACACTGGGCCAGAAGATTGGGACTGAATTAAATCCAGGAGGTGGGGAGTTGCACATTTCTGACGTCACTAAGGTCTATCGAAACTGGACGGAGCTCAAAAACCAGTTGCTGGAGGAATTGAACAATTTGGAGGCGGATTTGAACGAAGCTAATGTAGTTGTTAAAAATCATTAACATCGATCACATTTATGTTCGTAATATTTTCAAATGTTCATGTCCACCCTTTGAGCAGGTTGATACTGGGTAATGTAATACTACTAAATGAGAGCAGATGAACGTGCCCTTCCTACAGCAGTGAAGCCCTCGTCAATGAATACCAACAGTTAAATTTTGGAGATGAAATTCCAAGGAAAAGCCCGGACATGTCAATGGAAGCTATTAAATTAACAGACTGAGAATGATAACTGATTGCATGGTGATGTTCGGGGGCATGCACTGATCCGAAATAGTAATAGAAAGCGTCGCCGCGAGCGTCATGACAAACAGCATACGTGGTCTGAGCCTAACAAGCGAGCGCGTTTTGTTTGAGTACGATGAGATCTAAATTCATCAAGAGGAAGTGGACAAACTCGCCTAAAACAGGGATGTGCCTAACATCCACATCTCTCTCCTATCTAGTTCTCTCTCCTTGTACATGTCCACCCGCGTGTAGAAGTCCCCGCAGATGTTCGACCTCCATGTACCCCGGCTTGTGTGGGCGAGCGCCGAGCAAGGTGCACAAAAGGCCTGCTCCGTGCGCGCGACGTCTAGATGGAGAAGAGAGCATCGATAACTCGCCTGTGGTGGACTCTGTGCCTTCTCACATCGTCTACATGGGAGAAGACGAGCACGGCGAGGAGAGCGGGCAGGGATAACCTCAGCGTACGAAGGCCAGGGAAGACATCCTGACTCGCCTACCCTCGCAAGCGGAGGACGAGAAGACTTGCCTGCGCGACCGAATCTCCGTATCTGACGTCATGCGCCAGAAGCGGCTACCGCGAGAAGGAGGCCTGCAGCGAGGATATCAGCACAGAGCCGCAGACGCGGCCGCGGATCGATGCCCACCAGAATGCGACTAAGTATTCCCAGCCTCCTTGCATAAGGCTGCGATCGTCCGGTCACCATTGTCCTCTTGCGCAAGGCCGCGGCAAGCTCCGGTCGCGACTCAGCCCGATCTTGGGTTGCGCGTCGTAGCGTAATGGGGTTGTCGGCCGCTGCGCCATCGCCCATCCCGACATGCGCCCGCTCAGCGAAGGAAGACGTACTCGGGAAGCTCTACGGCCAGGAAGCAAGCAAGCATGCAGAAGAACGAATATCAAGGCACGTAAACTCGCCGATGCGCGCCGCTCGTACCCACCCTCAAGCAGTACATGCTGCTGCTCGCCCGTGTCGCGCGCGGCGACGTGGGCGAGATCCGCTCCCATCTCCAGCGATCCAAAGGCGCACGACGCAAAAGGAGGGGCTACAGCAGCATGAAGAAGAGCTATTGGCCAAGAATCCAATAATAACGCACCGAAGCTTAGGATGTTCTCTCCCCGCGAGCGCAGACGGGACTACGGGAGCTCAAGCGTGCGCCCGCAGCGTCTTCCACAAGGTGTCGGAGAAGGGGACGAGGGCGATCTTGGGGAGGTGCGTCAGCCGGGACTGGACTCGAGGTATTGCGGACCCGCAGAGAATAATGGGCGCACCGTGATTCCCTTCCCATCCCGCGTCACCTTCGTAAAGAAGGAGAAAGAGCTGCGCGGTCGCCGGTGCACACCGCGACGAGCGCGTTCCGCTGCATCATGATCACGTAGTGGGCGGACGACGGGTTCGGGATGGCGCTGGAAGGACACAGAGAGTGCGTAGCCGGCACCTCGCAGACAATGAGCGCGCATCATGATCATCGGGTATGGAGTCGAAGCATGAATGAATACGTCAACGCACATCCGCAGGCAGGAAGACACCCACGCCGATGCTGGGAAGAGGTGGTAGCTTACAGGACCGCGAGAGCTCACCCCTCCATATCGCCGGCTCCATCTATTTCTCTCGGCGCTTTCGACATCCCATCGAAGACAGACCCCAGTTCGCGGACGGAAGATGATACGGTGTCGGCATAATTTGGCGTATACATCCCGACATCCACCCGCCCATCCACACCTGCGAAGTAAGACGCGCGGAGGGAGGCCCTACGGCTAGGTTATTAGTATCAGGAAGAACGAATATCTCAAGCTCGTAAACTCACCGATGCGCGTCGCCATCCACCACTCGCACCCCAGTATGCGGTGCTGCTCACTTTGCTCCTGCCCGTGCAGACTACTCGCCATCGTCTTGCCCCGTTTCCACAGCGATGTTGGGCGGACGCGGCGAGAGAGGTCCCAAGCGTGTCAGCATGGAGAGAAGCGGCTGGCGAATTCGAAGATGAATAATGCACCCAAGTGCGAAACGCCGCGCTCTGCTGTCCCGTCCTGTAAAGCACTGGAGCTTCCGACGCTGGTGGAGGCTTGGCCGCCCATCTGCTCGGCTGCGACACGGTCTTCCGCAAGGCTGCCACGGTCGCAGAGTGGGAGAGGAGGAGGAAGGTGCTCCGCAGCGCAGTCGTGGAGGCTCGTCAGAGTGAGGCTGAGAGTCGGCGTAGCGACTAACCATCCCGGTCCGAGGAGCGGCGTCCGAGCGTGTGTGGGCGTGTCACAAGCGCCGCGCGCCGAAAAGGACTGGAGACATGGGCGGGAGGCGAATCTGGGAAGAGCCGAGAAGATGCGAGAATGAGTACATCCAGAGTATGTAGTTGAGCAGTGGCTTTCTGTGTCAACGGAATAAAACGGCCGAAGTGGCGGTGCAATCACGGTCACGAGGTCCTCCCACCGTGTCGCATATTTGACAAGATTGAACACCCGTGCCTTCGGCGCGGAAGTTCGCTGTGAAAACTGGGATGCGACTCAGAGATGGCCGCCGCTCGCTGGCGCTCGCGGCGGAAGTTTCCGAAAGGATCACATGATTTTTCATGTGACTTTCTGTCAAGTGGCTGTGAAACTGTCTCTTAGTATAAAGGATTCTCGAACACCGAGGGAGTTAATACAAACTTAATTTCCGGTTGTCTGGATCTCGTTTATCTGTACATTCATCCCAAACAATAACTTGTAAATAGTCGACGAGCACAAGAGTAAGCTCGACATTATATGTGCAGCTATAGGAATATAGAATCCGTGTTTGGTTCTTGAGCTTGAACCGTCGGGGAGCCAACTCTCTCCAATTTTGATCAACTAGCCCCTTCCACTTGCATATTCACCCGTGCGTCGGACACCGTCAGGACAGCCAGCCTGAGAATCGCAATCCGCGCGGCATCCGTCTTGAGGATATCAAAGATGTCGTGTAATTCAGTTGTGAGCGCATGGAAAATCTGGGGAGCCGCCGGCAACAGAAAGAGCGAAGCGGAACTGAGAAAACTCTGAGATTCAGTGAAACATACGCGTTCAAGGGAACTAACCTATCACTCAAGAACGACACACTTCCGATCTGCGCACACGAGTTTATTATCTTTTGCGCGTAGGGGGCGACACGAAGAGGACCGATCGGAGTTCGTCAGATCTGGATGAGCTGCGAGCAAAGCCAGAAGCACATCGTGATTTCTCTCCATGTCGTATTTCATCTGCGTGGCGCCGGCCACGATTGACATGCCAGCCCGACGCTGTTTATCACTGACCCAGAATAAATTCATGCCACTCTAAACGTGCTGAGCGAATGCGCCAGATCGCTCCTGCAAATATCCAGCCGGGCCGAATTATCTGCCTGCTTGAAGAATTGCTTTGTTTTTCCCATCCCTTCCTGCGCCTTCATGAACGTGTAAATCTTCTGCAAGGTTCTGCGCATATCGGAATTAGTCCAAGCAACTGAAAATATATCCGCATACTCACTCGGTGAATTCCCCAGTTCATGCAACACTGCGGGTGGAAGTACTCTATCTCTCTCCGATTCCGAATACAGCGTCACATGGATCTGATCGACCATCTGCAGGCACTCTTCTCTGTATTTCGTGATAGACTACTTCTCCAGTCAGCCCGTTCATTGCACTACTCAAGATTTTTTTCCCGCACCTCAAGGCATCTCAAAATTGCCACACTCATTGCTGCGATAGGCTCCAGGAACGGGACTCTGGCCGCATTGGCAATTCCGTGGACTGTCTTCGCAGCGAGAATGACATACTCGATAACAGTGATGACACGAGATGGCGGCATTGGGGATCTGTCTGCCTCACATCGACGACAGCTTTGAGCTATAAAGACAGTGAGGCACTGTTCGCTTGGATAATTCATGGCACCTACTAAAATTTCAAACTTCAGGGACAGCTCAATTGTCATCAACGAATTGTACCGGTCTGTAGCCGCCGAAGTGCTTGGCACATATTTTCGGTATTTGGTTGCAGACTGTTTATGAGTCTACCAGGACTTTCGCGATTCCGAACAAATATTTGGGGTATAAAAAGTTGGAGTGTGCTGTAGTGCCCATTTCAGAGGTACCGCTCATAATTTGATCAGTATGAGCGCCCAATTTCGGCCTGGTCATAATACTCGACGCGCTGTTGCCCTTTGTTTACGCGCTTCCAGTCGCGCCTCGACCATGTGACTGATAGATCATTGGCTTAGTCAGAAACTCCGCATCAACCTGCGGAAGATGCGGGAGCCTATCCACCAACTTGGTTCCAGCCCCACAGAGATCTCGCTCTCAACTACGCTCTCGACTGGCAGATCTCGACGAGCTGATCGCCACACTGACTGCGGAACGCCGCCGTATTCAAGCTGAAATGGATTCCATCGTGTATCCTGTTCTGACTCTTCCTGCAGAAATTACCATGGAAATCTTTCGTCGGACACTGCCGGTCATACCCTGTCCATCACCAAGGGAATCCCCTTTGCTGTTGATCCAGATCTGTCGGCTCTGGCGAGACTTTGTTTTGAATGCGCCTCTTCTCTGGCAATTCTTCACCTGGAAGAAAAATGGCGCTGTGGAGCTTCTCCAGCTATGGCTCTCACGCTCCGGGAACGCTGGAATGCATTACTCGCTCTTAGATCACAGTGTTGACCCAACCGTTGCGGATGCATTGATGGATACGGTGCTCAACAATTCCCATCACTGGGAAGACGTGGCGTTAGGGCTCCCATTCTCTTCATTTCCGCGGCTGAACCTTCGGTCCTTTCTGTTGCTACGGAAAATCTATCTCAAGACAATTCAGCCTGGCGCTCCAGACGTTGTGCTGGATAGAATCGCCATCTGGAATGCACCATTGCTCCACAGCGTTCGCCTCGCGACTCCGCACATCGATTTGATCTCCGTTTCCCTCAATTAACATCCCTCACCCTCGACTCTAACATGCCGTTCGTAGAATGCATGGCCCTCTTATCCCTCTGCCCGCAGCTCGTCGACCTGGATGTCTCCATCCTGAATATCGAGTCCGCCACCCCACCCTCCACCATTGCGCTTACGCTCTATTTCCTGGAGTCGCTCTCTATACTCGTTTCCACTCCCTCTATTTTGCCGCACCTAACGCTTCCCCGTCTCGAAGCTTATACTGAAGGAATTACACCCAGAACACGCCACTGTGTTACAGGCATTACTTCAGCGATCATGCTGTAGCCTGGAGGCGCTTTGTATTTCGTGCTCCCACAGTCCCTCAGTAGAATCTGTGCGCGCATGGATAATCGTCCTCCCACGCAGTATCGCTAGCTTGGATATGACCTGGCGGCGTACAAAAGGTCTCACCTCGACCTTTGATCTGCTCAGCTCTACGGAAATTCTCCCGGGACTGAAAACGATGAAGCTTCGGGGCGGACGTATATCTGCTCATGAGTACGTAGCGTTGCCGAACATGCTTCGCGCACGACGCGAAGTGTCCGATTCACGGCCGGTGACACTCACATATTTCGACGCGAGCCTGGTGATGCCGACGTCGCCGATGGCGTCCTGGAACTCCGCCGCCGTCATCGCCGCTTTTAAGGCCCTCGCGGATGGTGGATTAAGGATGCATATCGAATTGATTACTAGGGGACCTAGGTCCTCCACTACCGCCGTCATTGAATCGCAAGGGAACGGTAAGTGTTCAGCCCTTTGCGTTCACCATTCTTACTCTCCTTGCTACATTTTCAGGTCTCACCTGGGGCTGAAGACCAGGCACCCCGAGCGCACGGCGTGTTTACTTATTCCCCTCGTTTTATTTCTGAACAATTGTAGTGCAAGATGATCGGTAGCACGACACGGGAGAGGTGCACTCATTGTAGCTACATCAATATGACTGGGTCCGTGTATAGCACGTCTTTTTTCTTTAAACTCTGGTATTTCCTTCCCATTCGTACGTCGATGCAGGACATTATCTTGAAATTCGTCTGGGAGCTCGTAGCCCATTAGTGGGAAATGTGAAATAAAATTGGCTCAAAATTCCCACTCTTTTGAAAAAGGGCTGTGTTTTTTTCAGCCCCCTCCCCCCCTTCCCCTTTCGAATACCAACATCTTATAGTTGAAATTAATTTGTTGCTTAGGTGTTCCGGTATCGCCGAAAAGACCACGGGTCATTCCTCTGAGTTTTTTAACTTGATGGATACCAAGAAGACCGATTTCGCCGTTCTAAAATATTCTGCGGTAAAAATCATCCCAGGAGTAAATAGCCTTGATATAGACTCTGAATGGCGTGGTGAATGCCCGGTTCACGCGACGGGACGGGAGTCATGGCAGATTGGCGCCCTCATTTATCGCGGACGCATTGGTGGGAGACGACTTTGAGAGTTCCATTAAAGTAAAAATGGTTAAAGAGAGAGCTCGGCCAAATGTCGCAATCGCCATAGTGCCACTCCATGTTGGCTGACAGAACGATCCTTATAAGATAGGCCTGGGCTGGCCACCAATAAATAGATATCGGTACACATAATATATACATCGTGAGTTACAAGGTCGATGCCGAAACGCGCCTAGGTTTGCGGAGGTACAATCTTTTCTGTCGAATCATCACTATTTTCCCCGCTATATGATCCCATCGGCTCAGAATATGAGCTGAGTCCCGATTCTAGCTGATTCCCGGAAGGAATTTGGGGGCGAGGGATAGCCCGCATATCAGCAACAGTTCCGAAGCTGGGCAGCCTGATTGACCCAGCAGGAAGTAGACGGCGGGTGCATGTGAAAAGTGTGACGTTGACCACTCCCGATAATAGAAATACCACATCACTACAGAAGTAATCACGATGACGCCCTGAACTGTGATTCACAGGAGACACGCACCTGAACATGGTCACTTCGAATGGAACGTCGTTGCCTGCCCAATCACTGAATCGTGCGGCTGCAATGGGAAGAATCACAATCGTGTATGCGACCTAGGATAATTGAGCATTGGGATGGAAGAGCGTAACGTGTCGAATTACCGGATACCTGCGACGACATGGGTCAGACATTCAGAGCAGACAAGAAGAATAGACCCACAGGAGCATTTTCTTGGCAACAGACATCGTCCTACTGTCCACCTGTTTTCCGATCCCTTGGCTGCCGTTGTTACTGGAGGTTTTCCGAAACGTGACTTTCCTCCCAGACGCAACAATATTTCCTCGCAAGCGAAGAAACACAAGGGTGTACAAAACGAAGCTGCCCGTTCCCGCCGTGAACATCTATCCTCCGTTAAAATACTATTTCTGCGAAATTTTCCATGGTGACTTACAAACATGTAATCCAGCCTACCCAAAGGTCAACAGGACTAATTGTGTAGATTGAGGTTCACCTACGTGGCTCTCTCTATGACATATGAGGGCGTAATCCAACACCAAAACCCTGAGATACCGTCTATGTGCGTGTTAACCGCCATGACACGACCTGGGATGGCAGCGTACTCACAGAACGGTCCACGGTGAGCGGTGTCAAGGAAAGTCGGGCCACTCATGGCGAGGATCCCGATACCTGACCAGCCCGTGACGAGAGTCACCCAGACTACGTAGGGCCGCGGCGTCATCCCGAGGAAAACCAAGCAAAACGTGTGGAGGGCAATCACGAAGGTCCAGAATGAGAGCCCCACATCCGATACCTGCTTCATTGCCCCTGTGCGCAGATGAGGCGAAGCAAAATGCGGAAATTTACAACCACATACCTTGAGCGACACAGAAAGAGCTAGTTTCGACCGCCATATTAATGATCCACTTTGCGTTCATTATTGAAGCGACCGATTGAATGGCATCACATATTAAAAGCGAAATCAAGTACGCTGCGGCCTGAAAAGTCCTGTGAGCATGTCGTAGCGGAGCCACAAAATTCCAGACGTGCGAGCGGAGAAAGAGTTGTTGCCGGGGCAAAGAACGAGTGTTGATGGCAGATAACTAAGTAGAATGAGAGTTAACGCTGCCTGACGAATGCCAAGCACGGCCATACCGTTATTGCTGTAAGAAGACCGAGAACTGCTATAAGTGAAAGACAAGAAACGACGACAAGCGCCTAGAAATATTGAGATGTAGCTGAGCAAAATTGAACTCGAGCAGTGAGCTCACCGTTATACCATGCGCCTCCCAGGATGTGTAAGCGACCCGAACCAACCCTTGCTTGCCGCCCGGCAACAGCTCTGTCTTTTCGTACATGGGGAAAAAAGAAGGGGCGAGAAGGGAAGAGCAATGGCAGAATCATGAGGAGCGCCAGCGATAAGTACATTCGGTGTGTGACCACAGCCTTCCCGAGAACAGACAGCCACCATCTTCATGCTGTTAGCTCGATATAGAGTGGCTGATCTTGTCAAACCAGGAACCAAAATACCGTACTATTACCAAACTATTACAATCAAATTGACACTCACGCGTCACGCGGGTACCTGGTTCGTCACCCGTCATCCGGGCCTTCCAGACGCTTCGTCACGCAAAAAATCGTCGTCCTCTCACAAAAAAAGTTCGATTTTGGCCAAAATTTTGTCGAATGCTTTCCCAGCGTCACGCCAAAATTTTGGGTTGTTGAATTGTTGAATCAGAAATTCAGGTCACGCGTCACCCCCCTGTCGATTTGATTGTAATAATGTAATAGTACGTACAGTACGGACATTCGAAACCCAGGCTGCCACACGAGAGGGAGTGTGAACCCCCTTGATCAGTATTTAAAAAATGAAAGACGTGCCCGGCGACATATTTTCCTTGAAAGACAACCAGACTTGGCAGCCACGAGTCCGTTAAATTTGGCGCTCCCTGGTTTGATTAATTCACTAATGGCGAGTGGGAGAGAAATGATGAGCGGACTAAGAGTGGTGGTCTTCGCCACAGTTGCTCAAGCGGAAAACCTGCATTGGGAGTGACAAAGATCGGATAATGCAAATTGAGATCGACGCACGGCACAGCAATTCAGTTGTTGACCCAAGCTGTCAAGATGCGCCACATGCGCAGCTCCGGTAGAAAAGCTGAAAAACACCCACATACTTATGCACGACTCGCGTGTTAACTATTAAGCAGGCAACATATGAAATAATAAGGGAATAGTGGACATGAAGGACGTACATATACCCCGATCAGCCACGGATTGCAATAGCCGTTTCATGACCTCACTAAGCTCCATCCGGATTGGATTCTGAAGTAAATATAAAAATGAAGTGACTGTGCGAATGACTCCGTAGATGCAAGGCCCTTACCGGGCTGCATTGGGGCGTACCTAAGAGAGTAAGTCGACGAGGGACGGTATCTGAATCTCGGACCGAGGTCGAAGTGCGGACATTAAGGCCGGCAGTGCAACTCGCCATGCGCGCGGACCGTGATAGGACAGCTGCGAAGAGAAGATGTCGGTGAGATGCGCACATAGAGAAGGGATACACACTGATTGTGAGCTATGGGGATTCGTGGCCGCCTCAGGCATGGGCCATCCCAGCTGGCAAAGTATTGCGATCCTATTTCCGTGAAAACTCGACGGAGAGTCTGTCCGACAGTAGCCGCAATTCGAAAGACCGACGCAGAAAGCGACACGAGCACGGCGTCGCGAACATATGGCACAAACGCCTGCGGATGCCGAGTGGGCTTGCAAGAAGGGTTGCCAGAGTACGTGGGTGCCAGTATCGGCGCGAGGATAGCTAGAACCAAGGGGACACCGACATTCAAAAGAAAAAGACCTCGGGCTGTGTTTTTTTTTTCGCACCTTGTCTCTGGACTAACTAACTAAGTGGCCGTGGGAATACTACCATATATAGTAATTCGCCCCTATGTTTTAGTGGAGTAGCACGAAACAGGCTGAACATCCACGAAACTACGATATAAAGAGTCGATTATGTAATGCTTTTCGTATAGTAATGTCTGATTGTTAGAAAGCATAAACTTTCAGTTTTTAGAGGCTCTTAGACTTCAGTGGAACACGCACTAACTTCGAACAATGTTTCAAAGTATAAAAGTACCATACAATAAACAAGGATCGGGAGTTCCCGATCCTAACACAAGACAACAACGTCGACTTTAGGTGTACTACTACTAGGTTCGGTACAAGCCCCGTTCTGACGAAGCTGCGCGATGCCGGACATGCCGATGACATGCCGGAGCGAACAAACAAGCCAAACACGCTTCCGTCAGAAGGGGCTTGCTGCAGAGTCCAGAAATTGAGGGGGTTGGAAATCACCTCCCAGCTATGCAACGCGGGCTCGGACACATGGGGTTAGTTAGTGTAGTTTTTAGTTCGTAAGTATGGCTACATTTGTTCCGCACCAGTATACCTAAAATTGACTGTGTTCTGGGGAGTGAAAAATGGACGAAAACACGGTTTTTTTGCGAAGCCTCCCAAATATTCATTTCTCCACAGATTCCCGGGAAACTAGCTCTTCCCAGATTACTTCTCTGGGATACATTTTAATTCTTGGCAGCAACTACCTTGGATGCCGAGCTGCATGATAATCTTCATCGCGTTCTGCTGTTGTGACGTGCTGTGACTCACAGCCAGAACGTGACAGTTTGTGAACACACACCTTTGCTCGTAGTACGACGAACCCCAGAAAATATACAGATATATAGAGAGCCTGTATAACCTCTATACCAACCCTTTCTGACAATTTCCAGACTTTCTGGACAGCCAAGACGACAAAGAGCCCCATTTACACTATATTTGGATCATCCAATTCTAATATTGTTTGCGCGATATTCTGCCAGCCCAAAGTCATTCGGGGCAAGTATGACATACTTATAAGTAGATTAAATACATAAAACATTGGTTTCTGCTTCAAAATCTGCGCTGCACGATGATATTGGACTATCACCTGTCACATGACTCTCACATTGACCCACCGTGTAAGCTCTCTGTTGGCCACATGAGATCTGACCACCATAGAAAAATTTATGACTGCACAGGCGACAGTACTGAACAATATATTCCCCTTGGACAAGTTAAAGGGGTTGCATCCTGGACATGCAGTGGGAAATTTAGAGAAATGTATGAAGCTGACATTGACATGACGATGGGGAATTACCTGGGTGCAGAAATATGCAGTAAAAATCGCTGAGGGACAGCCAGGGATACACTTTACAAGAAACGATTTACACCTCAGCATTCTGTGAAGAACTGAAAGTGGTGAAAGGCGATGAGTGAGTCCTTTGTTTGGCGGAGTTTGAAGCAAGCACCTTCAGCGAAGGGCCGGCTTGCCGGGCCGGAGCGGGCTTGCTCCGAACCTAGCCACGGGGTCCAACACCGGTCATCCAGCATTCAACTGAATAAACACTCGCCCATCTTTTTTTATCAGCCATATACTTTGATGGCAAGTATTCACAGAACACTTGCAGGGCACTGCAAAGCTTTTCGTAGATTGCTTGCACATTCTTTTTTTACAATGAATGAATTGCAAACCATCGCAAAACTTCGGACGTTGCCTGAGGGGTCGAGGCTACAAATAGGCCAACATTTATTGAGTGATGCGGTAACTGCCGGAGGAAAAGGTCAACTACCGAATTCCAGCACTTCTCCGACGCCGGGAAAATAGGAAATAATTCTCAGATCTTTGTACTACCCATTTTGTGGCCAAAGTTTTCTGTAATATACGCGGGTGCGGGCCGAAGGCCCGCAATAGCCGCCATCGATGTCTTTGATTCGCCGCTGGTCTCCACTGCAACTCCACTGGCTTCCACTGGCTGAGATCCACCACGAAATTTTTGTTAGTCAAAACAACTATACGCCGGCAACTCCCGACCGTACTACTCGCTGGTTAAAAGCTTCAGTCTCTTTTTAGCTTGCAAATTGCTCAACTGTCATCAATTTCTCGCTGGCCACACAAGATACTGGTTCGAGTCTATGAACGAAGCTAATGTAGTTGTTGAAATCATCACATTCATGTTTGTATGGTGGTGTTGCATAGGGTTGCATAGCCAAAAACAGAGTTGCACAGAGCTGCACAACATTTTCATCCAGTAAACACAGTCATATGTCCACACTTTGAGCAGGTTGACGCTGGATGACGTAAAAGAGAGCGGATTACGACAGTGAAACCTTCGTCAATGAAGACCAACAGCTAAATTTTGGAGATAAAATTCCAATTGATATGGGCCTTTTGCTGGAACTTCAATGGAAATGATATTTCGGCTATTAAAATGTCAGACTGAGACTGAGAACTGTGATTGCATGGGGTCATGCACTGAATCAGATGTAGTAATGGAAAGTACTGCCGCGAGCGTCACGAAAAACAGCATATGAGCTTAAAAACATTGAATGGAGGATAGCCACATATATACAGTATCATACTGGTGGTATGCACACCGGACCCGAAACTATTGCGGATTTACTCCCAAGGTTGACGGTAAAAGCGGCTCAGAGTGGATTGGTGGAATCAGAAACAAATGAGTAAGTTCAAATGCACGGCAGTTGACAAATCATTTCTAATGTTGGAAAGGTAATTTCTTTTGCGTTGACCGAGTTCAGTCGAATTCCAATGTCCACAGTCATCTAAGGCTTTTAATTGTGCCGGTGACTATGCGGGCAAGCGGCCAAAAGTTTGTGACTCACAAAGCCAGTTACTTCAGGTGCCGCTATTTCTTTTGTTAAGAGTCCAGGTTTTGCTCTACTTCTTTTGAGTGCGGCCTGGAAGCATGAGAAATGGGAAGGCTCAGAAAAGTTAGTTTCTTCAATGTTGCCAGTGCCAGAATGATTTTGCTACTCTGTGAATATTGATCATGCCCAGTAAAGGCGCCGGATTCAGGGCTAATTATTAATCCGGTTTTCTACATCTGTACGTGAATGTTGATGAGATATCCTGAATCATACCCTAAGGAATTAAAATAATTTACCAAAAGACTGACAGAGCGCGAGGTTTTAGTGGGTACTGAGCCTCCATCCTTCCGCAACGTTGCAAGTGAAACAATTGTTAATTGTGCTACGATCAATGTTGTACCACCAGAAAAGAAAAGAACAGAAATGCAGGAGTCCCTATTGTTACAGCTCGAGAGTTCTAGACATATCCTCCGCTGCTTCAATTCCTTCACCAGTTTTTCCCGTTTGGCCCCCTTTTTAACATTCCTCAACGGCTTCACCTCATCTGGCTCGAGATCCTTTGTGCTAACAGAGCGGAGTTTTCATAAACTTCATAGACGGCCTTTGCCTCTGAAGATCGCTCGAAAAGCGGTCGTACTCCCTTCCACAGCTCCACCGATTTTGAACATCGACCCCTGCGCTTCTCAAGCTCTGCCATATGGACCATGCAGTCTGCTGTCCAGCGGTGGACACCCATCGACGTGAAGCCATTTAGTGCAACAACAAATAGGTGGTGGGCTGTAACATCCCAGGGATACAAAAGTGATCCCAAGACAGCGGAGTGCTTTCATGGTGGTACCGTCTTATATGCATTCCGCGACATCATGATTTCGATTCATTTGGCCAACGCTTCACCATCAGAGCCTAGAGCGCGCGGCGACTTGGCAATATCGCGGGTGTACTTGGCACTAAGTAATGGAAGTCGTTCAACGGGCTAAAAAACCACAGCTTCACACCATCATGCACTCGGTCAGTCCGGAAGCCTGGAGCCCTCGGATGTGACGAAGCGCAAAACAGGGAGTCAAATGGTCGGGCGTCTGTCCTTGTGATTTCGGGGCAGATGCTAGAATTGTAGGCGCTCGTCAGCAGCGAGATTAGTAGTGCAGCGCCTCTTGATACACCGCACCGACACAAGTGGGCGCCTAATTTATGCAGAGGATTTACACGCCTGGAAAAATCGGGTTAACGTTTAGGCAAGCATGGTATCACAGAACAAGTACCTCGAAGATGCCTCGGGGACGTCCCAAAGGAATTGGGGCTCCGTAACTCCGAATCATGCTTCACCGAAACGCTCCAACGCGGGCACCAAAATGAAGCCGCCATGTATTCGATGCCAGGACCACCGAGTAAGGCGCCACGACCACAGTTCCCTCACGCTCGATAAGATGACGTCATCGTCGATGCAGGGAGCGAGCACGAGTCTACAGCGACGGGAAACAACGGCAAGACTAGGGGTTCCAGCAGGTTACAGACGGGACGATGGTCTCCCTCATCTAAACGCTCGAAGCCGAGGGCGAACGCGTTTTTGAGTACGATGAGATCTAAATTGAATCGAGTCATCAAGAGGAAGTGGATGAGACGGCGCAAACTCGCCTAAAACGGGGGTATGGCGAACATCCAGTTCTCTCTCTTATCTAGTTCTCCCTCCTCGTCCTACACACACCGCTTGCATCCAATCCACCCGCGCGTAGAAGTCCCCGTGTGGGCGAGGGCCGAGTCCTGCTCCCTGAGGCCCGAGCGCTCCATGAGGGGGAGGTCTGGATGGAGACAAGATGGGGAAGATCAGTACGCGGAGCGCGCCTGACAAGCGTCGCCAGCTCGCCTGTGGCTAACTCGTCATCTTGCGTCATCCCACATCGTATCCGCCCGACTTGCTGCATGGAACGCGAGCGTCGGTTCTGGAGCGGAAATCGCAGGCTTGCGCAACAAGAGTGAGGTCTACACCAAGAAGATCAGCACGGCGAGGAGGGCAGATCGATAGCTCGCCTGAATTGGGGATATGACACCAAATCTTTACGCTTTCTCTTCCGCGCCGCAGTGGGGGGCCAACTCGAGGAGGATAAGGATGAGCCCGACATGATGGGTATCGAAGAGCAGCTGCGGGGACCACGTCAGCGTATGATGGACGGGGAAGTCACTCAGACTCGCCTTCCCGCGCGGGCGGCTGCCACGAGCATCAAAGACGAGCGAAAAAGGTGACTGGTATAGCACCGCGGTACCGCCGGCGCCTTCGCACTGGACGTCCGCGCGCGTCCTGACATGACGCCACCACATCGTTCCCGACCATAGCACCAGCAGGCGAAAGGAGAAGGAGGCTCTACAGCGATGCCATCAGCACGGAGAGGAGCGGCGCGCCCGGCTCGGTACTCACCAGAATGCCAAACGCGGCCGCCCCGCCCGTCTCCCGACGCGTCAACGCCCATCCGCGCGCATCGCATGTCTTCGGTGAGCACGTCAAGCCACCACGCCCTCGACGTATCTCCCAAGAGCGCACCGCGTCACGCGTTCCGCCCCCGCGCTGCCTCTACGGTGCGCAAGGGCGACGACGTAAGGCCGCCATATTTACCCTCCCAGACCCCGCGCCTCGCCCACCAACGCGCGCGCCCCACCCCGAGTGGCTCCCCGTACTTGTCATCGGACCTCCTCACTCGACCGTGCGCGCTCGGGACACGGCCGCACTTCGACAAGGCATCGCACACCCTGATGTGCGCCATCTTCACCAGAGATCGAAGGGCTCGAAGCGAAGGAGGTCTACAACAACGATATGAGCACGAGGAGCGCGGACAGGGATTGATACCCACAGAATGCGAGGCGTTTCTCCCTGCGGCCCACGGCTGGGCACCACAGTTCTGGACTGCCTGACACCTCCCCGCACAGGACATCAATCGGCCGCTCGCGCAAGGCCGTGATCGTCCCCGCAACAAGCTGCGGCGGGCTCCGGGAGCAAGGGTCGCTACTCAGCCTGATCTTGGGAGGCATAGCGTAGCGTAAATGGGGTTGTCGGGGACGGCCGCTCGGTGCTCATGACAGACGCCGTCCACCCGGCATGCGCCAGCCCCTCCACACCCGCCAAGGAAGACGTACTCGGGTGGCTCTACGGCTAGGAAGCAAGTAAGCATGAGGAGGTGCGGATGTCAAGCTCGTAAGCTCATCGATGCGCGCGGTCTTCTTTCTGCCACGCCCCACCCCCAAGCAGTACACGCTGCTGCTCACCCTGCTCTTGCACGCAGACCGCGCGCGCTCGAAATCCCAGCGCGCGGTGACTTGGGCGAGATCCGCTTCCATCCTCAGCGGCTCCACCAGCGATAGAAGGCGCACGACGCAAGGAAGAGCTACGGCAGCATGAAGTAAAGTCGATGCCAAGAATCGAATAACGCACCGAAGCGCGGGATGCGGCGTGCTCTCCCCGTGAGCAGAGACGGGACTACAGGAGCTCAGGCGTCCGTCCGCGGCGACATCCTCCTCTGCGAGCTGGCGGGGAAGAGGACGAGGGCGATCTTGGGAGGCGCATTAGCCAAGGCTGTAGTGACTGACGAGGTATTGCGTACCCGCAGAGTCCAATGGGCGCTCCGTGGTTCCCTTCCCATGATCCCTGCCCCACCTTCGCAAAGAAGAACGGATGAAGAGCCGGGCGGTCGGCGTCGACGAGCGCGTTCCGTTTCATCACGCAGTGGGCGGAAGGCCGGTTTGGGATCGCGCTGGAAGGACAAAAGGAGTGCGCAACCGACAGGTTCACCGACAACAAGTAAGGGCGGGTATGGAGTCGAATCGTGAATACGCCAAGACTCCATCCGTAGTAAGATAACCGCTCTGGCAGCGGCTGACAGGACCGCGAGAGCTCTAACCCCGCGACTCCCTTCCGTCTCTCGCTGAATCTCGGCGCTTGTCGAAAGAGACCCGAGCGGCGCTCAAACCTTGCTCAAACCGAACGCGGAGGGCGACTTGGGGAGGGCGTCAGCATGGGGCGCAGCTGATTATGCCAAGAGCATGGATCATCATCCTCCACCAAGCGCCCCGGGTATGGGAGGTAAATCGAGTTCTCGCAAGAAGCGACCAACGTGGCGGTGCAATCACGGTCACGAGGTGTTCCCACCGCGTCGCACGTCATTATTAAATTGTACTCGCAAGCTTGATTCTCGCGCGACACTGAGGGAGTAAGTACAAGGTTAAGATTAATTGGTCGTATATTGTTTATCTGTGCATTCAATCAGTGATTACTCGAAGAGTAGGCTCAACATCATGTTCAGCTGTAGAAATATGGAATCCGAATCCACGGTTAGGTTCTTGAGCCGTCGACGAGTCCATAACCGTTTTTATCTCCGTTTAGTTTACGAAGTCCAATAAATGGTAAACAAACCGAAAACCAACGGTTGATAAACTCAGGGCTGGATACCGGTGTTTAAAGTTGTTTCAAACCAATTTTTTTTCCAAAGTTGCGGGACTGAACCAAGCAGGATGGTTGCGAAATGTGGGAGATTCCCGGGCACGGATTAGCACTCCGAACACTTGCCGAACACCGCATGAACGACCCTCTTGCTGTCCCACTCTCCTGAACCCATGGGAACGACGGGAATGTGACTCCCAGCATCCAAAAGGATGTGAAAAGACTAAACGGCTTCTAAACGGTTTCCTGCCACTGCCATCCAATTTGCCCGTTTTCGTAAACAAAAACTAAATGATTGGAGCCTTATGCAGCTACAGCTCGTCAATATAATTTAATAATCATCAGGGTGACCACGTTGCTGATCCGGACGACGGCGTGTCCTTCCTCCTCTACAACGCTTGAAAAGGCTCCAACGGCTTGGCATTGAATGCCTTGTTATAAGTCAGACTCAGATCTGGGTTTCAGAACTGGGTTCTTTTGCTAGAAGTGCCGAGCTTAGCTGGCACTTATTCAGCTCTCTCTCTCGGGCTTTCTCCTAGCACTAGGAATGACTCCCGGCGTGAACACCACTTCATATATTCCGAAAGAAGAGCTGAGATAACACAATTCCAAGAAAAAATACAAAAACACGCGGGGAAAAAAATCATAGTCTTAAAGTTTTAGCTGCTCAATCGATCTGGGCGCACGAAAAGGCCGTTTTCGTCGTTTTTTGTGACTTGTTGTACTTCACGCCCGCGGCCATCAATCTGGCGATCAGCCAAGCGCATCGCACAACCCTGTTTCCACATAAGTATGTTCGAGAACTCACAATTTGAAGCTGGGAACATGGCGTTCAGGATACATAAAATTATTCAGGATGTGCAAAAGCCGCCACACCACCAAGTTGGTCTGAGTTTCACAATTAATACATGTCAAAGAACAAGTTCTGTCAATGCGGCGCAGTTCAGAAATAGAAATAATACGGTTCAATGTAATATGAGACACATTTCAACAAGACATATATATAGAAAGCAATTAACCTGGTTGCGCAACAGCCATTGGAGCCACCCGGTGGCTTTTTTGACGTGCGCAGCCAAATGGCTCCAACCCCGCCAAAATAGCCATTGCGGCCAAAATAGCCATTCAAATGGCTCGACGTCATATTTTTGGCGGTGGAGCCATCGAGTTGCGCACGTCAAAAAAGCCACGAGGTGGCTCCAGTGGCTGTTGCGCAAACTCTCTATTATAGGAAATGATGGTGTTTTTGCAAGTAGGTGGGTACTTTTTGAGAAGAGAAGCAGCAAAATAATCCACATACTGATGGTCCAGGCTCCAGGAATTCTCCTACTTGTCTCTTTCAGATCTTGATAGCTTTTACTATTAGTGTCATTCAAAGTTGCTCCTACTTGGCTCCTATTCAGGTTCCTACTTGCTTTCCTACTTGTCTCATACTTAACCGAATAGGAAGAGAAGAAGGAGCATTTTGGTAAAAAGGAAAAAAAAAAAGTTACTTTTTCCAAAATTTCTCCTATTCCAATTTCCTTCTCGATAACTCTTGTTCTTTTCCCGGTTTTTTTTTTCACAAAGTTATATCTTCTGTCTACACAAAATGCCCTATGTAACCAATTTCTCGGCCTTTCAAACCCTTAGAAAAATTAGCCATGTTTTTGGTCTGCTACTAGTCTCCTACTCGCCAATTCACCCCGGGTTTCAAAGTTTCTCCTTTTAGGCTCCTGCTCATTTTTGTGTTAAAGCTCCTACTCCTTGCCTTACAATAATGTGATGAAATACATTGTTTAAAAACTCATCGGGAGGTGCAGAATGGGTGACTTCACGTAAGGTAAATTTAATCCACACAACGATCGGAGGGGTGCCAATGATGGGACCTGTCAGGTATACTGAAAAATCTAGGTTTATTGGTTTCCTGTAAGAAACTTTATGAGAATTTTGGGATTATTTTGAATATTTGTCTGCCGCAAACAACATGCAAACAACGCCTCTCGGCAAGATCTTCGACACATCGCACCAGAATGGACCGCAATGTGTACCCTCTCCTCACTAGAACAAGATCTCATACAAAGTGTTGTTGCATTCATTTCCATGCGTTACATACTTACAAAAGTACTGCAGGCGGGCGTTGCGTAGGCGTAAAGTCACGAGCGCAGTCGCCAACGCGGCGACATGATGCAGTTAGCGCGCTAGGCCGGGAGGCGCACCGGCTCGCACCCTTGCGGAGCCGGATGATCTTCCCCCCGCGTGCGCACACTTCTCCTCGACGAGCCGCAGGTGTGGTTGGGGTGTGTCCGCTGTGTCGCAGCGTCATGGGGCTTGCGGGTCAGCACCTGGATGAGCCGGTACTACTACATTCATTAGCAGGGGTTTCCAGGGGCACAGGACTGACGCCGATCAGCGAGACGGGCGGGCTGGGGATGTGACGGCGGAGCACGGATGGGGCGGAGGTCGTCACGCCGTTCATGGCCGGCGTCGGCGCAGCGGGCGCGCAGCAGCAGTCGAGCGATGCGCCGCTGTCGCCGTCATCGTACTACCCACCTGGGCAGACACAGACACTGTCAAGCGCGGGGTCGTCAGGCATGTACAGAAGCCTCAGAATAAGGAATGGCGTCACACACCTGAAATCCGGCTGCGCTCGTCGCCATGTGGGGCGTCACCTCCAGCCTCGCGCAGTTCGCGCTGATGGGCATGTTCGTGCCTTATGGCCGCGACGTCACATTGCTCGGGAGAGGCAGCGCGCGCCTGGACAGGGGTTAGAGTTAAAGTTGTATAGACCACGTCCTAGAGAACATCTGGTAGCAAGAGGAATATGTAAGTTGATGACCGGGACTTGATGGCAACGAACGGGCACCCCATTTATTAGGCGGCGGCACGGAGCAAAGGCGGAGGAAGTGAGGAAGTGGCCGAAAGCGTTACTATCGTCCCCCACCATCCCGGACAAACCTAGTACTCGGACAAACAAGCGTATCTCGCTCAATTCCTGGCCGTTTTCTTTGATTTTTGGTGTTATATATAATCTGCAGTAGGCCCTCTATGAATTTCTACCAAGAGATGCACCCAAGATCCTGTGGAACCCTATGAATAATTCGAAACGATTTGGTGTATGGGCTATTTTTAGATGGGTCCTGACAGCTGTCTCGAAATGTCCGAAAACGGCCTCAAAATAATCTGTAGGAATATATTTATCTTACAGGAAGTCACCCAATAACACCTCAGATAAGCCAGATTTTAACCCAAAGAAAAGGTTGCATTTTTGACCAAGAAATAACGAGTAGGAGTTTAACAGGAAAATGAGTAGGAGCCAAGTAGGAGCCAAGTAGGAGCAACTTTGAACGACACTATTAGTTCATCTAGCTACACTGCACTTAGCCACGATGTAACATTACCTCCCGAAAATCCTTCAAATATCCGAGGGTGTGCATAGATCCCCGACGTTTATGGCAAGATTCCATGTAAGTTGCCATTTGAGAGCATTGATGCCGTCCCATGAACAACAAGCCAGCGAGTCCGCGTCACGAGACTTACATTGGTTGGTTTTCGGTCGTGATATTTCTGCATTTGGCTAAGGATCATTGGGCCGGCGGATTTTGTTTTTGCTTTCTTCACATGTAAATAGAAGTGAGCTCTAAATGAGAGACAAGTGAAAATTTGGCTAACACATCTGCGTGACTGCGGGCCATCTCCGTTTAGCTCCGTTTCGCGCCTCGCTCGCTTCCCGTTCCGTCCAACCCGAAGCCCCGAGATCAACGGAGCTATGACAAAGGAGAAGAGTATCACCAAATCTATTCGCGGAATCCTTTTGCGCTGCCGTGAGAATCGCAGCCCGAAAAAAACCCTCTTCGTTTGGTTAAACTTATGCTATGTGGTCCTCCTCTCTACATTTTCCATGTATGCCTCTTATCTTCCAAAGTGCTGGCGTAGGCGGTATCCGCTCCGTTACTGAACGAAGAAAACAATCCCAGGGTCCGGGGCTGTTCGATTGATAACCCCGACGGATCTCGGAGACGTAGAAACCCCGTGATTTAATACATAAGGACCCGACGACTGTCAATCAATTCCTCTTAGTGAGATTTATGCACCTGCTCTTCCAACCCCCCCTTTGACCTCACTCCCAAAATGCCCGTCGGAAGTGAGGACCCATGCGCCTCCGATAACGAACGGTAATATGAATGCTTCCTACATCAGGCCTAGGCTACAGCTGACATGCCGTAGATTAATTGCCGCACTCCAGCTGGGCTTCCAAGAGATGGCCCGACGCCAGGATGAGCAAACCAGGAGTCAGCATGAGCAGGCTGGGAGGTAAATGATTCGCATCCACTGCCCCAGACCATGATGTTCCTTAACGCCACAAGGCTTCAGAAGGCCATAGAGTCTCTCAAGCCGCAGGCCCCAATCCCTAACAAGAAAACAGCATTCTGGAATTCATATATGAAACTAGCAGACGAGCACGATAAGGAATTTGTGCGGAAGTACCTCAGTGACCTTGACACCGCTCTCATCTTTGTACGTGATGAGGCTCAGGTCTTAAATCTCGTGATTCACTGAATTCTAGGCAGGTTTATTCTCGGCCATCAGCTCTGCATTCATAATACAAATACAACCGGAGCTCAAGGCGGAGCCTGTGGCACCAACCATTGTTGTGGTGCAAAGTCTACTCTACGCCAGCTTGTTCACCACACTTCTAGCGGCCCTTCTATCCGTCCTTGGGAAGCAATGGATCATGAACTACGAGGCTGCGGGAAGCAGAGGAGCAATTGAGGAGCGCGGGCTCGAGAGACAACGGAAACTTGACGGACTGCGTCAATGGAAATTTGACACGGTCCTGAAAATGTTTCCGCTCCTGTTGCAGCTTGCCCTCCTCCTCTTCGCAACTTCGCTCTCACTGTATCTGTGGACAGTACACCACATGATTGCCATCATTGTCCAGACCCTGACGTCATTTGGTTTCGCTGCATACATCTTCCTGTTCTTGTCCGCCATCATCTCAGCCGATTCTCCATACCAAACCCCAATTGTCCACTCCCTGCTTCCACTCTTACGTCCTACTCTCGTTCGTCCTGCATTAGAGATCGTAAAACTTGGGAAATTTATCGCCAATGTGTTCATCTCTTGGTCTCAGTCCACCAGACCAATCTTACCTCGCTTTCTAACTCAAGGACCCCCGTCGGGTCTTCAAGACTCGTCTTCACTTCCGAATTGGCAGTTCTCACCACCATCGCCAGAGGTGCCAGCTGTGCTATGGGTCCTGGAAACCTCCACCGATCCTGACATGCTCGAAGTGGCATCGGAGATTGCGGTCGACCTCCAATGGTCATTGAAATTTGATCTCACAACAGCCATGAGCCATCTCTCAAGTGTTTTAAATTCCTGCTTGGATGAAAACATAGCTGAGAATAAAATGTCGTTCAAAATCCGGACCGGTATGGCATGTCGTGCTAGTCGTTGTGGCGGAGCATATTGTTGGTTGAGGGCCGTTTCGGGACTAGATACCCAAGATCCATGGAGAGGGCCATTCTTGTCGAGGGGGATCCCTTTTCTTCATCCCGAAGGCGACGAAGCTGTTCATTTCCCACAACTTAGCAATCTGCAGAATATCATGCAAGGCTGGACCAAGCACAGAACAAGTCTGAGGCTTGATTGGGATGACCCTCTGGGGGTGCACTTGGCGTTGCGGACATTTCCATCAGTTGAACCACATATCACACAGTCACTTGAGGACGACCTCGAACATTTTCTTGATCAGTTTCCGCTGGACAAAATCAAGATTCTTGACTCATCAGCCTTCGCAAATTTCCTCTGCTGTCTTACTTCCTTTTTCGCTCCTGTCGATCCGCGTGTCATAGTGGAGCTGAACAGGAGGTAAGGAAGCACTGTCCACAATTTATTAACTGACATCTTGGATAGGCACTTGGGAAATTACTTCATTGCCCAGTTATTTGAGGCACTACGACTGAGTGCCATCAGGATCCAGACAATCACAAGAGTTGTCAACATCATTGCAAGATTGGCACGCCTCGGTCTTTTCCGTACTGGAATACCAGAGGCCTCAATGGTGACCGAGACATTCCGCTTGTGCAGTACCCTCCTTCATTTGGGAGCATCCCTAGATGTGGTGGTGGATGCAGCTCTGCTTTGCAGAGCTGAAAACTACAGATATCTGTCACGGCTACCCCAAAGATACACAGAAGCAGCGAAAGAGGACATGGGATGGATATATGCTGCCCTGGATCATGCGCAGCACCAATGGCAACAGAATATGGGGCATTCTCAGGAATGGGATCCGGACACCACTCAAGCTATTGAGAGTCTACTGCACCTCCTAATACTTCATTACAGGCACACCCTGCCACCCCCGCCGTCAGTTGCCCATACTATTGTGAAGGCACTGTCAGGATCGGGTGACATTTCTTTTGTGGCATTTGTGCTGCTAACTCAATCTCCCACCTGGTTTATGGACCCGGATTTCAACACGATAATGCTCGGGTCTGATATATGGGCTCACCTTGGCCGGATTGCACTTCAATGGGGGGATCAGAGACACTACATGGAATTGGGTCACAAGCTTGCAGAGATGGCTGAATGGAAATCCGTGATCTCCGTTGATCTCACAACCTGGATCAGTGTATTTTCTTACGGGGACATTTGGACCGCACAATCTTCCACCATCACTATTTTCCGCACCGTCCTACACAAAATATGGGTTCCGCAATTCACCACACAATATAAATTCCAGGATGACTCCGAGCAGAGCTGGGCTCTAGCGCTCGCAGCCCTATCAAGTTTTTGGGAGACCGTGGACCACAACAACCTCGATGAGTTTTTGCGGTTGGCCCGCTGCACTATCAAAACAGCGTTGCAAGTGTGGTATATTGTCAGTTTGGGTTCCAAAATTCCCATTGCTGGTAAGTGCAGGACCATCTTTGCTCCCAAGCTCGGCGAGGCAGTGATCGCGGCAGCGGTGCATGCGAGAAACGGAAACCAATCACAAGTTTCGGGGATACTTGCTGGAGAACGGCTTGGCCAGTTCCTGCAGGCACTGGGCCAGAAGATTGCGACCGAATTAAATCCAGAAGGTGGGGAGTTGCACATTGCTGGCGTCACAAAGATCTATAGAAATTGGACGGAGCTCAAAAACCAGTTACTCGAAGAATTAGACAATTTGGAGGCGGATTTGAACGAAGCTAATGTAGTTGTTGAAAATCATTAACATCAATCACATTCATGTTCGTGATACTCTCAAACATTCATATTCACACTTTGAGCAGACTGACGCTAGGTGACGTAAATGAGAGTGGGTTATGGCAGTGGAACCTTGGTCAATGAAGACCATGACGATTTGATTGTAATAGTACAGTAAGTTCAACTCGTGGAAATCAAGGCACGGGAGTTGATAAATCATTTCTAATGTTGGAAAGATAATTTCTTTTGCGCTGGAATTCCAATGTCCACAGTCATCTAAGGCTTTTAATTGTGCCGGATCAAAAAGTTGACAACCCATCCAAAACGGTAGAATTCAGGGCCTAGAAATTAGAATCATGGTCAACCCAGGGAAAATGTCAAAGGCTCTGTGAAAAATAGCACTGAATGCTGAGGGCAGCTCAGAGAAAGTTTTTGATATGGCAACATAACATTGGAAACAGGAGACTCAGTCGGACACGGTAACATTCAATGCGGGCAAGCGGCCCAAAGTTTCTGACTCACAAAGTCAATCACTTGAACTTCAGGTGCCGCGATTTCTCCTTTTGTTGAGAGTTCAGTTTTTGCTCTACTTCTTTCAAGTGCAACCTGGAAGCATGAGAAATGGGAAGGCTCGGAAATTTTAGTTTCATCAATGCTGCCAGTACCAGAATGATCTTGCTACTCTATGAATATTGATCATGCCCAGTAAAGGCTCTGGATTCAGGGCCCACTAGCAGGGCTAATTATTAATCCGGTTTTCTACATCTGTATTTTCTTACCTGAATGTTGATGAGATGTCCTCCAAACCTGGGAACATACGCTAAAGAATTAAAAAATAATTTGCTAAAAGGCTGACTCGAGATTTGGGTGGGTATGGAGCCTCCATCCTTATGCAACATTCATTGCAAGTTAAACAATTGTTAATTGTGAGATTGTACCACTGGAAAAGAAAAGAAAAATAAATGCAGGAGTCCATATTGTTACAACTCAAATCAGTACCTATGCTGCTTCAATTCCTTCACCAGTTTTTCCGGTTTGGCCCCCAATTTTAACATCCATCAGCGTGAGATGAGCAAGCTTCACCTCCTCTGGCTTCAGATGCTTTGTGCTAATAGAGCGAACCTTTTCGTTCACTTCATCGACCGCCTTTGCCTGTGAAGATCGCTCAAAAGTGGCTCCCAAGAGCGCAACGCGTCACGCGTTCTGCCCCCGCGCCGCCCAGCTACGGCGCGCAAGAGCGACGAGTCACGACGCACGCCCGCCATGCTTCCCCATCCTATCTCCTTCCGCGCCTCGCCCAGGTCAAGGCCCTGCCGCCCAACGCGCACACCCCTCATCGGACCTCCTCACTCGAACGCGCGCGCCCGCGAACACGCCGCACCTCTACGTGCGCCATCTCCTCCGGAGATGGAAGGCGCTCGAAGCGAAGGACGTCTACACTGACGATATGAGCACGAGGAGCACGGACGGGGATCGATACCCACCAGACTGAGACTATGCCCACCCTCCTCGCATAAGGCTGCGATCGTCCGGTCACCATTGTCCTCTCGCGCAAGGCTGCGGCGGGCTCTGGGAGCAGGGCGCGCGCGGCGTAGCGTAAATGGGGTTATGGTGGCAGACGGCCGCCGCGCCTTGACACGACACCGCCCATCCCGATACGCGTCCGCCGATCCCACATCTGCCAAGGAAGACGTACTCGGGAAGCTCTAAGCAAGTAAGCATGCGGAAGAAGCAGCGTAATCTTGCCGGCGCGTCAGAGTGGGGAGCGGTGGGGCTGCGAGTCCGCGTAGCCACTACGCATCCCGGTCCGAGCCCAGTCCGACCGTCGTTCGCGCACCGAGGCCACGACAGGATTCGAAGCACGAGACAAGTCTGCAGAGAAGGATGGGATGGCGCGCGACAGGGTGGTCGACGAGCGGGTTCTGCGGGACGCATGGGGGCAGAAGAAGGATGTCGGATCGCACTGGAGGATGACGAGCGTGTGCAGGAGTGTCACAAGCACCGCCAATAAGGGCGTCCTCCCGAGCGCTCGTGGGGTAAGAGGGCGTCCGCGGGTGTACACGGCGAGTGTTCTGGAAAGAGGGGCGATGGCTGGCCTGAGGAACGTAAACCCTCCCCGACTTCCCCCCCTCCACTTCGCGCACATGCGTGAAGTGTGGGCACCGTCTACAAGGCCGGCGGACGCCTCGAGGTACCCGACGCGTCGATGGAGGCGCATATGGAATGGGTAGCCGACGCATGGAGAGAGGAAGCGGGGGTACGGAATCAGAGAGCGGTGGGCGATACGGCGATGTCTTGCGGTGGCTCCGATCCCTCGGCGCGCGAGCATGTGCGCACAGTGCCTGAACATTGCGCGTCGGAAAGGACTGGGCACCATTCAAGACACGGGCGGGAGGCGACTCTGGGAAGAGCCTCGGCCGTCCCACTTGAGCCTTCCCATTCTGGCCACGCGCGGCGAGTGATTCTCGGAAGAGTGTGAGCGCGGAAGTAGCTGACAGGGATACCTGCACGAGTACTGCGCGCAAAGAGCGTCAGCGCGGAGGCGGGTGACAGGAACGTGAGCGCTTACCGTGCTCGGCAATTTCATCCCCCCTCGCGTCTCGCGTCTCGCGCCTCGCCCGCGAGCCTTCACACTTTACTCCGCGATTCTTTACACTTCACCCTTGTGCGCAACGCGTCGAGGGCCATCCAAGTCCACACTGAGGAACACGTATATACCCATTGTCCGACGCTTGTCGTGGAATGGTGCGCCGGGCACCGGGCGTCGGAGAGCGGGATCTGTGGGGGATGGGCGCAAGCGAAGACGAAGCATGGATCGGACAATCGTTCCAAGTCCCGTCGCGTCACGAGGAAGGGGGGTCGTGCGCTACCACCACCAATGAAGCGATTCTGCCAGGGGAAGAGCGTCAGCGGGGAGATTAGCTGACAGGAACACAAGTGCTTACCTTTGCGGCGTACTGTAATCCCTCCACTTCGCCCCTCGCTGTCCGCTCTTCCCGGCGCCAGTTACCGCCGGCATGCGCGGAGCGATTATGGGAAGACCGTCACAGGGAGGTGGCTGACTGGGAAGACGGTCAGCACGGAGGTGATGCGAGAGAGAGAGCCATTACTTTGAGCTCCCTCCGCAGCGAGCAATGGCACGACATGACGTGTGCTCGGATGGCGCAGATGGGAACAAGTCGTCTCGGGACAAGTGCACCAGCAGTCGGACATGCATAGACGATCCGCCCTAGAATACCGTCCCCGTACGCGCTATGTATCGCTCCGTACGCAGCACATCCAATCGCGCAAGATGCTCAGGGAAGAAAGGCACTTGCGTGGTGAATGCGCAAGATGAATGAGTAGATCCAGAGTATGTATTTGAGCGACAATATCGTCTTGCGAAGCTAAGGCTAAAGTCAAGCCAGCGTCGAGCTCTGGGTGGCTTTAGGACAGCGGAAAAAGCGGGCGAAGTGGCGGTGCAATTACGGTCACGAGGTTTTCCACCGCGTCGCGCCATATAAAATGGGACTCAAAAGCTTTGATTCTCACGCGACACCGAGGGAGTAAATACAAGATTCATTTCACTACTACTGGTATTATATTATTTATCTGTACGTTCAATCAACGATTACTCAAAGAGTATCAAATATTCAACGAGTGGAAGCGCAGGCTCGACGTCATGGTTAGAAATATGGAATTCGAATCCACAGTTAGTTCTTGAGCCGTCGACGAGTCTTTTTATTTCTATTTAGTTTACGGAGTCCCATAATCGACAAACAAACCGAATACAAACGGTTTAAACAGCTCTAAATCAGCCGGGCTTGCTTGGGCACATTTGTGTTTAAAGTTGTTTCAAACCAATTCTTTTCCGAAGCTGCGGGACTGAGCCGAGCGGGGTGGTTGCTAACTTGCGAGATTCCCGAGCACGGATCGGCACTCCGAACACCTTTGATGGTGCTGATGCACTGTCCCACTCTCGCCTGAACCCGCGGGAATGTGACCCCCAGCATCCAAAAGGATGTGAAAAAAACTAAATTCAACCTCATTGCAAGGGCGTGCAACCCACAAATAATGTCCCTCAAAATACCGCTTATAAAACCACTTTAATTTGCCACTTTTCGTGAACAAAATCTAAATGATAGGAGCCTTATGCGGGTACAGTAAATAATTATCAGTGGCTCCAGCGGCCTGAGAATGACCAAATTTACTTGCGGAATCCTTTGGCGCTGCCGTGAGAATCGCAATCCCCCCCAAAAAAATCGCTTCGTTTGGTTACGCTACATAATCCTCCACTTTCTCTCGATTAGTTGAAACTTGGCATGTATGCATCTTCCGAAGTACTGGAGTAGGCCGTATCCGTCCCTTTACTGAGCGAGGATAACGTTGCTCAATTGAAATTGAAAACCCCGACGGAGATGGAGATGTAGAAGCCCCCTTATACGGAGTTATATACGCGCCGCGTACAAGTTCGCCGGCGGCCACCAGTGGTTTTCGCTGGCTATCAGCAACCAGTGATGGATAACGGTTGATAAGATAAACCGCCGTTGATCAGTGTCAATCACCCATCACTCGTCCCAATTGAGTTCGCAAAGAATCCTCATGGTTTTCGCTGGCAGCCAGTGGTTTTCGCCGGCATCTACCGCATGCATTTACTTTTGTTTCATTTATTTTATGCAATAGAAACCAGAAATAATGACGAGTTCCCATCAGCACTTATCATTTGGCACGCGGAAAAAACCCTAATCAATGGGGTCGAGAAACGACTGGCTCCCTTGTTGGTATACCAGCAAAATAGCCTCTATCGGCATTCCATTTTATTGAATGCCAGTGATTGCCAGTGGTTTTCACCTCTCCCACAATGCCCGTCGGAAGTGAAGACCCAGGCACTCAGTGCGCCTCCGATAACGAACGGTAATATGAAATGCTTCCCACATCAGGCTATGGCTGAAATGCCTTAGATTAATTGCCGCACTCCAGTTGGGCTTTCAGGAGATGACCCGACGCCAGGATGAGCAAATCAGGAGTCAGAATGAGCAGACTGGGAGGTAAATGATTCGCATCCACTGCCCCAGACCATGATGTTCCTTAATGCCACAAGGCTTCAGAAGGCCATAGAGTCTCTCAAGCTGCAGGCCCCAATTCCTGACAAGAAAACAGCATTCTGGAACTCATATATGAAGCTAGCTGACGAGCACGATAAGGAATTCCTGCGGAAGTACCTCAGTGACCTTGACACCGCTCTCATCTTTGTACGTGATGAGGCTCAGGTCTTAAATCTCGTGATTCACTGAATTCTAGGCAGGTTTATTCTCGGCCATCAGCTCTGCATTCATAATACAAATACAACCGGAGCTCAAGGCGGAGCCTGTGGCACCAACCATTGTTGTGGTGCAAAGTCTACTCTACGCCAGCTTGTTCACCACGCTTCTAGCGGCCCTTTTATCCGTCCTTGGGAAGCAATGGATCATGCACTACGAGGCTGCAGGAAGCAGAGGAGCAATTGAGGAGCGCGGGCTCGAGAGACAACGGAAACTTGATGGACTACATCAATGGAAATTTGACACAGTCCTGCAAATGTTTCCGCTCCTGTTGCAGCTTGCCCTCTTCCTCTTCTCAACTTCGCTCTCAGTGTATCTGTGGACAGTTCACCACACAATTGCCATTATTGTCCAGACCCTGACGTCGTTCGGTTTTGCTGCATACATCTTCCTGTTCTTGTCCGCCATCATCTCGGCCGATTCTCCATACCAAACCCCAATCGTCCACTCCCTGCTTCCGCTCTTACGTCCTACCCTCGTTCGTCCGGCTTTATATGTCATAAAACTTGGGAAAATTGTTGCCAATGTGCTCATCTCTTGGTCTCAGTTGGGCAGACCAATCTTGCCTCGCTTTCTATCTCAAGGACCCCCGCTGGGTCCTCAAGACTCGTCTTCACTTCCAGATCAACTGTTTTCACTGCCATCACCAGAGGCACCGGCTGTACTATGGGTCCTGGAAAACTCCACCGATCCTGGCATGATCGAAGTGGCATCGGAGATTGTGGCTGACCTCCAATGGCCATTGAAGTTTGATCTCACAACAGCCATGAGCCGTCTCTCAAGTGCTTTTAATTCCTGCTTCGATGACAGTGTAACTGGGCATGTAATTTCATACAAAATCCGGACCGGTATGGCATGTCGTGCTAGTCGTTACGGCGGAGCATATTGTTGGCTGAGGGCCGTTTCGGGACAAGATACCCGAGAGCAGCCCATTTTGGGGTATTGGAATCCTTTGCTTCATCCTGAAGGAGATGAAGCTGTTCATTTCCCACAGCTTAGCAACCTGCAAAACATCATGCAAGGCTGGAACAAGGCAAGAACAAGTCTGTGGCTTGATTGGAATGACCCTCTGGCGGTGCACTTGGCATTGCGGACATTTCCATCAGTTGAACCACATATCACACAGTCACTTGAGGACGACCTTGAACTTTTTCTTGCCCAATTTCCGCTGGACGAAATCAAGATCCTTGACTCATCAGACTTCGCAAATTTCCTCTGCTGTCTTACTTCCTTTTTCGCTCCTGTTGATCTGCGTGTCATAGGGCAACTGAACAAGAGGTAAGGAAGCACTGTCCACAATTTATTAACTGACATCTCCAATAGGGACTTCGAAGATGACTTCATTGCCCAGCTATTCAAGGCACTACGAGTGAGTGCCTCCCTAGATGTGACGGTGGATGCGGCTCTGCTTTGCAGGGTTGAAGACCCCGGACATCTGCCGTACCTATCCTACAGATACACAGAAGCTGCGAAAGAGGACATGAGATGGATATATGCTGCCCTGGATCATGTTCAGCACCAATGGCAACATAATATGGGACATTCTCAGGAATGGGATGAGGACACCACTCAAGCCATTGAGAGTCTACTGCACCTCCTAATACTTCATTCCGGGCGCACCCTGCCACCCCTGCCATCAGTTGCCCATACAATTGTGAGGGCACTGTCAGGCTCGGGTGACATTTCTTTTGCGGCATTCACGCTTCTAACTGAGTCTTCCACCTGGTTTATAGACCCGGATTTCAATGCAATCATGCTCAGGTCTGGTGTATGGGCTCACCTTGGCCGGATTGCACTTCTTCAAGGGGTGATTCCGAGACGCTACATGGAACTTGGCCACAAGCTTGCAGAGATGGCCGAATGGAACTCGGTTATCTCCCATGATCTCACGACATGGATCAGTGTATTCTCTGACGGAGATATTTGGACCGCACGATCTTCCACCATCAATATTTTCTGCACTGTTCTACGCAAAATATGGGTTCCGCAATTCACCACACAATATAAATTTCAGGATGACTCCGAGCAGAGCTGGGCTCTAGCGCTCGTGGCGCTATCAAATTTTTGGGAGGCTGTCGACTACAACAACCTCGATGAGGTCTTGCGGTTGGCCCGTTGCACTGTCAAAACAGCCTTGCGAGTGTGGTATATTGCTTATGATGATGTTGATCTTTTCCGTGGTTTGGATCCAAAAATTCTCATTACTGATAAGTGCAGGACCATCTTTGCTCCCAGGCTCGGGGAGGCAGTGGTCGCGGTAGCGGTGCATGCTAGAAATGGAAGCCAATCACAAGTTTCGGGGATACCCGCTGGAGAGCGGCTTGGCCAATTCCTGCAGGCACTGGGCCAGAAGATTGGGACCGAATTAAATCCAGAAAGTGGGGAGTTGCACATTACCGGCGTCACTAAGGTCTATCGAAATTGGACGGAGCTCAAAAACCAGTTACTGGAGGAATTGGACAATTTGGAGCCAGATTTGAACCAAGAAGCTAACGTAACTTAGTTGTTGAGAATCATTAACATTAATTACATTCATGTTTGTAATGCTCTGACACATTCATGTCCACACTTTGAGTAGGTTGACGCTGGGTGACGTAAATAATAGCGGATTACAACAGTGAACTCTTCGTTATGACCAACGGCTAAATTTTGGAGATGAAATTCCAATGAATATGGGTTTTTGTTGGAAGTTCACTGCAAATGATATTTTGGCTATCTATTATACAAAAGACAATGAAAAGACAAACATTGAGACAAACAACGTGTCCTGCTTCACTCCCTCGACTCTGCTCGCTCCTTCATCAATAAAAATCCTATGGACCTCCGCTACAAGCTTTCCCATGACTCTCTCATTGCCCCTGCCCAACCATCTTGATCATCGGACTTCACGACTTCCGCCACATACATAGACCACGCATCAGCCCTACTTCGCAACCTCTCAAGACCTTTCCTACATTACAGTACAGTAGAATGTGTTCCTTGGGACTGGAAGTAAGCACTATGTATGTTCATATTCACTAATGAAACTTCTCTGCCCACTCCTGCTGGCGTGTGACATCATACCCGTGAGCTCCAGGCGCCGTCATCCCAATTCTGATACATTGTACTACTGCCTCATCCATTCAACATCAATGAAAAGGGTTAACTCTGCCCATCTCAATATCCTCCAGGTGGAGATATCTCATATTTCTACTCGCAGTCTTACTACTTCTCTTCTCTCAGATGCGAGTCGCCCAAAATCAAGAACAACATGGTCCTGATTCTTCTCCAATAGGCCCAATCCTTTCCTTGCGCCGTCTTTATCTCTGGATAATCATCATCAGCCGGGTGTTCGGGACATATTTGAGGGTGCGATGTCCTCAGGATATCGGTGCTTCCCCAATCACGACTCAAACATTCCCCATCAAGATGCCATTGACACTACGACGCTCCCGCAGTACAGTTGCCCCAGTATGTGATTGACAATTCTTGCTTTGCTCTTTGTCCTCAGCGTCAATATAGCTGATTGTCAATGACCTCGGCCTTCCTACAGCTCAAGAAGCTGTGGCCATAGAGGAGCTGGGAAGATGTGCAGCTGCAGCAGCTGCCGCTGCCGCTGCTGTTTCACGGCCACACGCTGAGCAACCACCTCTGGGCCAGAATAACGGACAACCACACCCAGGAAGTCAAGTTTATGCGAACTGCTGATTGCCCACGGCACGAGAAGCTCAATCTTTCCACAGGTCAATGTAGGTGAGCCAATATCTATAAACTGGATCTTCGAATATCACTTATGCAGATCCAACAGGGTCCACTACTAATGAGTCTTTTAATTTTTACCTGTTGACTCTCTATTAAAAATATCTTGAATTCGACATCCAAGTACAGCCTCACAGCCTCTTCCAATTAACTCTTTGAAACCTGACACAGGAGCCAAGAGGAGCCAACCGAAGGTTGGCGACGAGTGGTGTAGTAATCATGACTTCTGTGTAAGGACATCTTGATAGTTCAATGACCCAATCTATCATTATTCAGTGACACAATAGTGAGGACCTTCCAGCTGATGTTTTGAAACCTGACATAGGCGCCAGGAGGAGCCAACCGAAGGTTGGCTCCTCCTGGCACATCAATAATATGACTCCGGCATCGGGACATCCCTATATTTCATTCACACAATGGATTGCTTATTTCGGTGCTGTACTTGAAGGTTTTGGGTGAACATCCATTGCCTCAACTGCCATGGCGAAGCACGGGTTTCTGCTAGTTATGTAAAATGACAGACTGAGACTGAGAACTGTGATTGCATAGGGTCATGCACTGAATCAGATGTAGTCATGCAAATCGCGAGCATCATGACAAACAGCATATGAGCTTAAAAACATTGAATGGAGCAGAGTATACAATATGATACTGGTGGTATGCACACCAGACCCGAAACCATTGCGGATTCACTCCAAAAGTTGGCGGTAAAAGCGGCCCAGAGTGGATTGGTGGAATCAGAATCAAATGAGTATGTTCAATGGCTGGTCTGAGGAGGCTAACCTTGCTCTCTGGCTCCCTTCCTTCCACTTCACGCACAAGAATGAAGTGTGCGCGCCGTACCCAACGCCGGCAGATACCCGACACGTCGATGGAGGTGCATACGGATTGGGTGGCCTACGCATGGAGAGAGGAAGCGAGGGTGCGCAATCAGAGAGCGGTGTTGTGAGCTTTAGCTGAGTTCCTTTTCCGTTCATCTTACTTTTCTTCTTTATACCCGTCCATTGCATACCCTATATTACATATACAGTGTCAAAACCCGGATCCGAAAAATGCCCGGATCCGAAAAATGCCCGGATCCGAAAAAATTACATTTTGAACAGGAACCCCACTGGTGTTCAGCTTGATTCTTTTTTGTGGAATAACCACAAGGCCTATGAGTAATATAATCCACAAAAAATCAACATTGCACCTGTTGGGTGCACGCCAAAAATCAAACAATTGCCAAAAATGGCTAAATCTCAATGATGGCGGCCGAGAATTGTATATTCTGAGAATAGTAGTAGCCCATTCACATCTACAATGCTTTAAAGAGAAATTATTGTATCTTGGGGTACTTTTCAAACATTTTTGCCCATGCTTGGTCAGTATAGGCAACGGGGAGGAGCGCACATCTTCTCTGGCCCAGTGGTTGGAGGCAGATTCGAGTTCTCTGATGTGTCAATCCCTCTGGAGGTCTATTCCTCCAGAACAGCCTAGATGGTTGCTTGTGGGAGGTGTCTTTGGGCATCTGAGGCCGTGTGAGGGCAAGAGAGTGCAGAGAGAGTGAGTGAGAGGGCATTTCTGATCGGAATTTTCAGATCCGGGTCAAACCCCCAAAACCAGCCAAATAAGTTACGGTGCCATGCGACACAACAGGGTGCCAAAAAATCTTGAAAATATTTGTGCATAGATTTCAGGGTCTGAACTTCCCCCAGATCCAATCTTATGATGAAACTCGCACCTATTCCTGTACAATACTGGGTCAACTTTATTTTTTTCGCAACCAGGTTTTGACACTGTACCTGCTTAATGTCTCCTCTCCTCTCTCCTGTCCGCTCTCGCTCAAATTTTGTCAACCTCTCGAACTATTTTTATATCCTGGTCTCTCCCCCCACTCGTCAAGCTCACCGTACCTAGTTTCCCCTTTTGTTATCACCTTTTAGTATTCATCTCCGATACTTATATAATAGTTTCCCCAAATACCCCCCTTATAGTTACTGCTACATACCCCTAGTCTGCCTAGAAGTACTGCTGCATAGCCCTTAAGGCCAGGTAAAGCAAACATAGAACTTCAGTTTCAGTTTCAGTCTTCAGAACTCCCTGGGGGCACAATCGCCGCTCAGGTGGGTCGGAACAAGTCGTCTCGGGACAAGTGCACTAGCAGCTCTCGAAAGCTTGATTTTCGAACACCGAGGGAGTAAATAAATTGATTTCCGGTTTGTCTGGATCTTGTTTACCTATCGCTGAGCGCTGATTACCCAAATAGTAACTTATAATAATCAACGAGCACAAGAGTACGCTTGACATCATGTGCAGCTATAGTAATCATGGTTGGTTCTTGAGCTTGAACCCTCGGGGAGTCGACTGTCTCCTATTTTGATCAACTAGTCTCCGCCACTGCCATATTAACCCGTGCGTCGGACACCGTCAGGACAGCCAGCCTGTCCTCCAAGATCTTCGCATCAACGGCGTCGAGCATGGAGTCTACCCGAGCCACATCCTTCGCCTGCGATGACCGTTCAAAAAGCGGACGCGCCGCCCTCCACAACTCCGCAGCCTCGACGACCTCCCCCCGCCGTACCAAAACGTCCGCAATGCCGACCATGCAGTTGGCCCGCCAACGGTGCACGTCCATGAACGTTAACCCATCCAATGCCACCCTAAACAGGGCCAGCGCGGTCTCGTCATCCCGCTCCTCCGCCGAATTGAGCCCGAGGCAATACAGCGCCTTCATGATGGACAGCTTCTCCTTCGTTTTCATCGAGTACACCAGGAATATAGCCGCCCATCGAGCCGTCCGATCCAGCGTGTGCATTTTAAATCCAGGGTTCGAAAACCGCTCCAAGCAAAAAGTCGTCGCCTCGTCCGATGAGCTTTCCTGCGCACTAGCTAGGCACTTGTCAAGAATGCGCCGCGCGCTGTCGGCATTGCCTTGACAGAGCTCCAAATCCGCCAGGGCCGTGTCGCAGTACAGATTGCCCCACGGGAAGCCCGTGCTCTCCGAAAGACGGCGCGCCGTCTCGATACTGTCGTACAAATGCCCTACATCCGCACCCCCACTCGCAGCAACGTCGACCAACGCAATATTTAGATGGAGGAAGAACGTCGTCAGCGTGGGCACCTGCCCCTCGATCCGCGCCAGCAGCCGCGCCGAAATAAATCTCGACTCCGCATGCTCGGTCTTCAGCGAATGGATCTCCGCGAGGTTGGTCTCGAGCAGCATATACGTGTGCCCATCGTGCACGCCACACAGGTCCAGCAGCTCCTGTGCGCGCGTGCTGGATTCCACCGCGGACACAAAGTCGCCAAGCGAGATGGATGCCAGGGCCATCATAGAAATGCTCTGCGCCTGCCAATACACGTCTCCGAGTGCCTCGGCGCATCGGAGCAGCTCCGCCGCATGCCGTTTCGCGCCCAAATGATCCCCCGCGACATTCGTAGTCTGTGCAATCCGGCGCAGGGCTTGCAGGCGCTCCACCGTCGGCTCGTCGCGCGACTTCGCCAACACCAACGCCGTCTCGGAGCACTCGAGCGCCTTGCGTATATTGGCCTGCTGCGCCAAATAATAAAACGCCAGGGACGTATACCAGGTCGCTGAAAGATACTTCGTTAAATTTTACCACCTGTATAACTTCTTGCACTTTACCTCTTGCGAGCTCAGTCGAGTTTTCAAAGAACTGATGCCCGCGCGAAATCAGCGCCTCTGCATCGGGAATCGCGGCCTCCGTCTGGATCATCTCACACACATAGAGCCCAAACGACGGATTGCTCTCCCCATCCGACGCAAGGTGCTCCAACAGGCGCGCCATGAGGGGCGAGAAATTCCGGTTAGTCGCGCGATAGAACGTATTGAGGTTGACGATGGTCGCGACGACGGAGGAACCGTCCACATAGCTGCCATCCAGCGCATCCGTGAGTATACTGTTGATATTCCCCAGGTTGAACGCAATCTGGTCTACCAGAGTCTGTGATTCGCGCGCCGGCTTCCAGATGGCCACGATGGTCTGGTAATATTCCAGCACGGGAGCTCTGAGCGCCGGCGACGGAGGAAGGGCGTGCCCGATATGCTCGCGGATGGGCACCAGCACCTTCAACCGCTTGTCGCTCCCGATGTACGCCAGCGTAGTTTGCAGCAGTGTGCTTTTGCATGCCAGGACGTTCGCGAAAGGGAACGCGATCTGCATCAGGTCCGCGTCGGACAGCCCATCCGGGAGAAACGAAAGGACGCTGAGCAGGTCTTGCGCCTCGGGATTCATCCGAGAAGAGTGTAGCGACAGCATGATGGAGATTTCGAGCGATGACCGCTGATCATATCCGTCGGAGAGCAGTTGCGTGCTCTCCTTCCTCCAACGGGACAGCGTCGTCGAACAGCCTTCAGAAGCAGCCACACTCGCTATGAGGCTGACCGCGAGCAGCAGATTATCAGTCAGTGCGAGCAGCTCCTTCACGCTGGTATCATCGGAAGTATCATCGGCTATCTCGGCGAAGGTCTGGAACGCCGCAGAGTCCGACAGTGGGCTCAACGGCGCGAGGAATGGCCGACTCCATTTAATTTGACGCGGCCGCTCCGCTCCCCGCATGGTAATCTATGTATCAAATCAATTACCGAACCGCAACATGATGCACGAAAAAAAAAACTGACGATGATTGCCAGATGGGTAACGTGAGCGAGTTGGGCAAGAAATCCTTCAGTCTCCTGCCGGGATGCTGCGGGCTCCCAAACCGTCTCAAAGTTGTCGAGAACCAGAAGCGCGGGACTGCTGCCCTTGAGGTGGTGGATAATTTTGTTCGACATGTTTCGCCCTTTGTCCAGCCCGATATGCGAGGCAATGGTGGCGACAAGGTCGTTGCACGTGGGCGTCGACTGGCATCCCACAAAATATCGTTGTGGGTATTGAGCCACTACATCAGCGTGGTGAACGACCGTCACGGCAAGACTCGTCTTTCCCATGCCGCCCGTTCCAAGAATCGCAATCCGTGCGGCATCCGTCTTGAGAATATCAAGAATGTCGTGTAATTCAGATGTGCGCCCATGGAAAATCTGGGGAGCAGCCGGCAACAGAGAGAGCGACGCGGAACTGAGCAAACTATGAGATTCAGTGAAAAATATGTGTTAAAGAGAACCAACCTATCACTCAAGAACGACACATTTCCGATCTGCGCACATAAGTTTATTATTTTTGCGCGCAGGGGGCGACACTGGACTCACTGAAGAGGACCGATCGGAATTCGTCAGATCTGGATGAGCTACGAGCAAAGCTAAAAGCGCATCATGATTTTTCTCCATGTCGTATTTCATCTGCGTGGTGCCGGCCACGACTGACATGCCAGCCCGAAGCTGTTTATCGTCAGTGAAAACGACCCAGAATAAATTCCATGCCCACTCTAAACGTGCTGAGCGAATGCGCCAGATCGCTCCTGCAAACATCCAGCCGGGCCGAATTATCTGCCTGCTTGAAGAATTGTTTTATTTTCCCCATCCCTTCCTGCGCCTTCATAAACGTGTAAATTTTCTGCAAGGTCCTGTACATATCGGAATTAGTCCAAGCGACTGAAATTATATCCGCATACTCACTCGGCGAACTTCCCCAGCTCATACAACAGCGTGGGGGGGAACACTCCATCTCTCTCCGATTCCGAATACAGCGTCACCGTCGTACACAATATCTCATGGATCTGATCGACCATCTGCAGGCACTCTTCTCTGTATTTCGTGATAGACTACTCCTCCAGTCAGCCCGTTCATTGCACTGGTCAAGATTTTTTCCCCGCACCTCGAGGCATCTCAAAATCGCCAAACTCATTGCTGCGATAGGCTCCAGGAACGGGACTCTGGCCGCGTCGGCAATTCCGTGGACTGTCTTCGCAGCGAGAGTAACATGGTCGATAACACTGATGACGCGAGGTGGCGGCATTGGGGATCTGTCTGCCTCACATCGACGACTGCTTTGAGCTATAAAGACAGCGAGGCAGGGCTCGCTTGGATGATGCCGGCATGTACTTATCGATTTCGACGATCATTTCGTACTCATTTCGTCCTATTTCGCCGCCGATCTTCCACGATCTTATGAACGCCGATCGCCGCCCGCTTCTGAAAGCCGCAGCTAGCTGGGGAGATCCGGAAGACAGAGGCAAATCTTGTGGATGAGCTGACGTCACGGATGCGCTGGCTTCGCAACGTCATGCAAGAAAGTCTGGTTTATGAGACTATGCTGCGGCGGACACGGAGCCAAGGGCGTGTATCTGCAGCAACAGGAATTCGTGGGCAGAGCTTTATCATCCCAATGCTGCAGAACGGCGGGGGAAATTCGGGACATGTTATAAGAGCTCAAGAGCAATTGAGTATAATCAGCACAAGGTCGCACCTCTGCTTCCACCTTGTGGACGCGAACTATAGGTTCATCGAGGTCGCATTTGGAGCGCCCTTGCACGATCACCGTCGAGCAACGGCGATCAAGGAAGGCCGTATGTAAGTACGCGCGTACGCAGATTCATATATTCATATCCTTACCACTTACCGCATATTCTCAAACGCTTATCGAGCACAACGAGTTCTCGCCACGGTGATTATGGCAAGGGAGGTATACAGGCCTAACATGGAACGATAGGCGGAAGCAGTGGCAGACGAGAGAAGACTAGGAGATTCGGTTCAACGACAGGAGACCGCGAAGAGCACGGCGTAGAAGTAGGGGAGACCGTGCATGTCCCATGGCGAGTGGTCTTCAGAGTGAAATTATTTCCAAGCAGATTATGCCTGGTCAATATGGGGCAGAGATACTAAATTCAGCGGCTCAACAACGGTGGTTGCGCCGGGGCCGCGATCCGGAGACATTCCCTCGGAACAAGAGCCTCAACGAATTCTTATCTACAGGCGACGTACTTGCAGCTTTTCAGCGCGTCCTGGGTATAAATTTTAGTCAACGCTTTTTTTGCAAGTTTTTGAGGACCCAATGGCAGAAAAACCCCCAAAAAACCGGTGAAAGCTTCAAACAGCTCCAAGAAAGATTCAGAGGTCATCCGCGATTCTGAACAAATATTTGGGTCCAACTTGGGTGTGCCGTACCATCCCAGAAGTACCGCTCATATTTTGATCAGAATGGGCGTCCAATTTCGACCTGGTCATAATACTCGACGCGCTGTTGCCCTTTGTTTACGCTCTCCCAGTCGCGCCTCGACCATGTGACTGATAGATCATCAGCATCATGAAATTTTGAATTCAAACTCCGCATCGCAGATGCTCACGAGATGCTCACCACCTCGACGACCTGCGGAAGATGCGGGAGCCTATCGATATCCACCAACTTGGTTCCAGCCCCGCAGAGATCTCGTTCTCAACTACGCTCTCGACTGGCAGATCTCGACGAGCTGATCGCCACACTGACTGCGGAACGGCGCTGTATTCGAGCTGAAATGGATTCCATCGTGTATCCTGTTCTGACTCTTCCTGCAGAAATTACCATGGAAATCTTTCGTCGGACACTGCTGGTCATACCCCGTCCATCACCAAGGGAATCCCCTTTGCTGTTGATTCAGATCTGTCGCCTCTGGCGAGACATTGCTTCGAATGCGCCTCTTCTCTGGCAATTCTTCACCTGGAAGAAAAATGGCGCGGTGGAGCTTCTCCAGCTAGGGCTCTCACGCTCCGGGAACGCTGGAATGCATTATTCGCTTTTAGATCACATTGTTGACCCAATCGTTGCGGATGCATTGCTGGATACGATGCTTGACCATTCCCATCACTGGGAGGATGTGGCGTTAGGGCTCCCATTCTCTTCATTTCCGCCACTGAGCCTTCGGTCCTTTCAGATGCTACGGAAAATTTATCTCCAGACAATTCGGCTTGGCGCTCCAGACGTTGCGCTGTATAGAATCGCCATCCGGAATGCACCATTGCTCCACAGCGTTCGCCTCGCGACTCCGCAGATCGATTTTGATCTCCCTTACCCTCAGTTAACATGCCTCACCCTCGACTTGACCCTCTTATCCCTCTGCCCGCAGCTCGCCGACCTGGATGTCTCCATCCTGAATATCGAGTCCGCCACCCCACCCTCCACCATTGCGCTTACGCTCTATTTCCTGGAGTCGCTCTCTATACTCGTTTCCGCTCCATCTATTATGCCGCACCTAACGCTTCCCCGTCTCGAAGCTTATACTGAAGGAATTACACCCAGAACACGCCACTGTGTTACAGGCATTACTTCAGCGATCATGCTGTAGCCTGGAGGCGCTTTGTATTTCGTGCTCCCACAGTCCCTCAGCAGAATCTGTGCGCGCATGGATAATCGTCCTCCCACACAGTATCGCTAGCTTGGATATGACCTGGCGGCGTACAAAAGGTCTCACCTCGACCTTTGATCTGCTCAGCTCTACGGAAATTCTCCCGGGACTGGAAACGATGAAGCTTCGGGGCGGACGTATATCTGCTCATGAGTACGTAGCGTTGCCGAACATGCTTCGCGCACGACGCGAAGTGTCCGATTCACGGCCGGTGACACTCACATATTTCGACGTGAGCCCGGTGATGCCAACGTTGCCGATGGCGTCCTGGGACTCCGCCGCCGTCATGGCCGCTTTTAAGGCCCTCACGGATGGTGGATTAAGGATGCACATCGAATTGATTACTAGGGGACCTAGGTCCTCCACCACCGCCGTCATTGAATCGCAAGGGAACGGTAAGTGTTCAGCCCTTTGCGTTCACCATTCTTACTCTCCTTGCTACATTTTCAGGTCTCACCTGGGGCTGAAGACCAGGCACCCCGAGCGCACGGCGTGTTTACTTATTCCCCTCGTTTTATTTCTGAACAGTTGTGGTGCAAGATGATCGGTAGCACGACACGAGAGAGGTGCACTCGTTGTAGCTACATCAATATGACTGGGTCCGTGTATAGCACGTCTTTTTTCTTTAAACTCTGGTATTTCCTTCCCATTCGTATGTCGATATAGGACATTATATTGAAGGTTCTCAGTTCCCCGCACTCATCGTTTCAACCATGGAATTCGCCTGGGAGCTCGTAGCCCATTGGTGGGAAATGTGAAAAAAAAATTGGCTCAAGATTCCCACTCTTTTGAAAGAGGGCTGTGTTTTTTCCAGCCCCTTCCCCCCCTTCCGCTTTCGAATACCGACATCTTATAGTTGAAATTAATTTGTTGCTTAGGTGTTCCGGTATCGCCGAAAAGACCACGGGTCATTCCTCTGAGTTTTTCAACTTGATGGATACCAAGAAGCCCAATTTCGCCGTTCTAAAATATTCTACGGTAAAAATCATCCCAGGAGTAAATAGCCTTGATATGGACCCTGGATGGCATGGCGAATGCCTGGTTCACGCGACGTGGCGGGAGTCATGGCAGATTGGCGCCGTCATTTATCGCGAACGCATTGGCGGGAGATGACTTTGAGAGTTCCATTAAAGTAAAAATGGATAAAGAGAGAGCTCGGCCAATGTCGCAATCGCCATAGACAAACGAGTGCCACTCCATGTTGGCAGACAGAACCTTATAAGATAGGCCTGGCCACCAATAAATAGATATCGGTACACATAATATATACATCGTGAGTTGTTACAATGTAGATACCGAAATACGCGCCTAGGTTTGCGGAAGTACAATCTTTTCTGCCGAATCATCACTATTTTTCCCGTTATATGATCCCATCGGCTCAGAATATGAGCTGAGTCCCGATTCTAGCTGATTCCCGGAAGGAATTTGGGGGCGAGAGATAGCCCGCTTATCAGTAACAGTTCCGAAGCTGGGCAGCCTGATTGACCCGGCAGGAAGTATACGACGGGTGGATGTGAAAAGTGTGACGTTGACCACTCCCGATAATAGAAATACCACATCACTACAGAAGTAATCACGATGACGCCCTGAATTGTGATTCACAGCAGACACGCACCTGAACATGGTCACTTCGAATGGAACGTCGTTGCCTGCCCAATCACTGAATCGTGCGGCTGCAATGGGAAGAATCACAATCGTGTATGCGACCTAGGATAATTCAGCATTGGGATGGAAGAGCGTAAGGTGTCGAATTACCGGATACCTGCGACGACATGGGTCAGACATTCAGAGCAGACAAGAAGAATAGACCCACAGGAGCATCTTCTTGGCAACAGACATTGTTCTACTGTCCACCTGTTGTCCGCTCCCTTGGCTGCCGTTGTTACTGGAGGTTTTATGAAACGTAACTTTCCCCCCAGACGCAACAATATTTCCTCGCATGCGAAGAAATACAAGGGTGTATAAGATGAAGCTGCCCGTTCCCGCCATGAACATCTATCCTTAGTTAAAATACTATTTCTGCCAAATTTTCCGTGGCGACTTACAAACATGTAATCCAGCCTACCCAAAGGTCAACAGGACTAATTGTGCAGATTGAGGTTCACCTACGTGGCTCTCTCTACGACATATAAGGGCGTAATCCAACACCAATACCCTGAGATACCGTCTATGTGCGTGTTAACCGCCATGACACGACCTGGGATGGCAGCGTACTCACAGAACGGTCCACGGTGAGTGGTGTCGAGGAAAGTTGGGCCACTCATGGCGAGGATCCCGATTCCTGACCAGCCCGCGATGAGGGTCACCCGGACTACGTAGGGCCGCGGCGTCATCCCGAGGAAAACCAAGCAAAAACGTGTGGAGGGCAATCACGAAGGTCCAGAATGAGAGCCCCACATCCGATACCTGCTTCATTGCCCCTGTGCGCATATGAGGCGAAGCAAAATGCGGAAAAATTATAATCACATACCTTGAACGACACAGAAAGAGTTGGTTTCGACCGCCATATTGATGATCCACTTTGCGTTCATTATTGAGGCGACAGATTGAATGGTATCACATATTAAAAGTGAAATAAAGTACGCTGCGGCCTGAAAAAGTCCTGTGAGCATGTCGTAGCGAAACGACGAAATTCCGGACGTGCGAGCGGAGAAAGAGGTGTTGCTGGGGCAAAGAACGAGTGTTGATGGCAGATAACTAAGTAGAACGAGAGTTAACGCTGCCTGAAGAATGCCAAGCACGGCCATACCGTTATTGCTGTAAGAAGACCGAGAACTGCTATAAGTGAAAGACAAGAAACGACGACAAGCGCCTAGAAATATTGAGATGTAGCTGAGAAAAATTGTACTCGAGCAGTGAGCTAACCGTTATGCCATGCGCCTCCCAGGAGGTGTAAGCGACCCGAACCAAAACTTGCTTGCCGCCCGGCAGCAGCTCTGTCTCTTCGTACATGGGGAAAGAAAGAAGGGGCAAGAAGGGAAGAGCAAAAGAATCATAACGAGCGCCAGCGATAAGTACATTTGGTGCAATCAGCAGCGTGACCACAGCCTTCCCGACAACAGACAGCCATCACCCTCAGGCTATTAGCTCGATATAGAATCGTTGATCTTGTCAAGCCAGGAACCAAATACGGACATTCGAAACCCACGCTGCCACACGAGAGGGAGTGCGAACCCCCTTGATAAAGTATTTCAAAAAATGAAAGACGCGTTCGGCAACATATTTTCCTTGAAAGACAACCAGACTCGGTGGCCATGAGTCCGTTAAATTCAGCGCTCCGTGGTTTGATTAATTCGCTGATGGCCAGTCGGAGAAAAAATGATGGGCGGCTATGAGCGGACTAAGAGTGGTGGTCTTCGCCACAGTTGCTATACGTTCATCAAGCGGAAAACCTGCATTGGGAGTGACAAAGATCGGATAATGCAAATTGAGATCGACGCACGGCAGAGCAATTCAGTTGTTGACCTGGACTGTCAAGTGAAAAGACACACGCGCGGCTCCGGCCGAAAAGCTGAAAAATACCCACATACTTATGCGCAATTCGCCGATGTTAACTATTAAGCAGGCAACACATGAAATGATAAGGGAATCGTGGGCATGAAGGATGCGACGTACATAATCCCCCGATCAGCCACGGATTGCAATAGCTGTTTCATGGTCTCACTAAGCTCCATCTGGATTGGACTTTGAAGTGAATATAAAAATGAAGTGACTGTTGTGCGAATGACCCCGTAGATGCAAGGCCCTTACCGGGCTGCATTGGGGCGTACCCAAGAGAGTAAGTCGACGAAAGACGGTGTCTGAAATCTCGGACCGAGCTCACAAGCGGACGAAGGCTGGCAGTGCCAACGGCCAGCGGTTGCCTAACGGCGCCACTATGCACAAGGCGTTGTCAGATTTATCCGGCGTTCAGATGATTGTTCTCACGCAGGGAGGGCTGAAGTTGAGACGAAGGTGAAGATTTGTTGAAGCGTAATAATATTTGGGACACGAAGGAATGAAACAGCTGACGCATTTATTGTCCTTATCATCTATTCGCTCAGTGAGTCTGCCAGGGCACGAAACCGTCAGCATCCGTTTATCACTTTAATTGAACCGAGCCTTCTTACACTCGTGTTCAAATCCTCCCCTCCCCTCCCCTCCCCTCCCCCCCAACCCATACTGTACTATTACAAGCAAATTGATGTAATGAATCCGTGTTTAAACGCCATAGCAAACCACTAGCGGACTAGGCCGCATTCTCGGCCATCTTGCGAGTGTTCCTGGACTATTCCAATCATTGATCGAGGATCCAGTCTTCGCTTCATCCTCCACTCCCATCTCTACCACTCTCTCTCGCAATTCCACCGACGGAATTTCCCCCATCACTCATGACAGCTTGCTTTCCTTGTTTGCAAATTAGACCCTCCAGCAGCTCAAAATCACCAGATGAGTATGGATATCTTGCTTAATCCCCCAGCTCAATTAATGTCCTGTAGGAAACGCAGCGTTAGTGACTCCAAGACTCCAACTACCGACAGAAAGCAAACACGCCTCTGGACCGCAGAGAAAGAACCCAAGGATAAAGAGCCCATCCACGAGGACCATTCTTCCGACGTCCTTAGGATAATCAAAGTATACATCCGATGACATTTGCGCCGAAATCCAAATGGGACCCCAAAAAAGTTTCGTCGCAAACTCCGCAGGACATCAACATTTTTGTTACCCAGAAATGCGAGCCTATTAAAGACAGTTTCGAAGGCCGAAAAAATTATATTTTAAATCTTTTGTTCCGTCCTCTCACAATTATTCCAGTACGAGACGGCAGTGTCCACCAGGGCCGCTTTAACATTGTGGTACAAAACAATCCGGCTCAATGAGAGCACAGTAGAATGGCACATGGACGAGGAGACCAAGCTCTGGTTGGCTTTTTTGTCTTCACCCGTCTCTTTCTTATTTTACTATTAGGCGCGCGGTTTGCCGACTAGATCACCCCAGGTCTCACGCTTCATGATTAGTCTGGAAAAGACGAAAGCGAAGGCCAGCGAGGCGCAGCAATCAGCTCGAGCAATATCGCTAAAAGACGTGCATCACTCGCGCAATTTGTGTTTGAATCCGGCTGCCTCGGTGCCTGCACAACGAGCTGGAATTATTAGATATGTATGTGCAGGTTCTTCAGGTCTTTGATCATCTAACGGGTTTCACAGACCGCATATTTATTAACGTGGATTATGATGCTGCGCATCGACGAAGTGGTACGCTTCGAATTCACGAATGTGGATATGATTCCTCCTTGAGACATTAAATTGAGTCTTATATCACTTGTTCCAGGAGAATATGTCGATATAAAGCTGGAGACACATAAATTTGTGGCGTCACCCACTCGTGGTGGCTCTACGCAAATGATCTTGATCCAAAAATATGCCCCATTCGTGCAATCATCCGCCTCGCAATGGTATATGGAGATAGTGTTTGTCTGAACGGCCCTCTTTTTCTTCGCGTGAATGGTTATGGTGCAGTGAACCAAAATCAACCTATGTAAGCTGTCGCAGCGTCTCATTAATCGTGCTTAATAGCTAATAAGTATATTCTGAGCAACAACATCCTCAGTCACGCCTTAACTACTGATACTCAAACACTCGGATACAAGGACTGGCCGCTCTACGGCGCCCATTCCTTCCGTCGCGGCGGCTGTCAACATGGTCTCAAAAATGCCGGGTGGACTATCGAGATATGATAGCTGCATGGGGCGGCTGGTCACAACTGGAAGCAATCACGATGTTTCGCTGTTTATACTCACCAAACGATAATCACGAGCACATGTTCGAGTATGATCGTAATAATGCTAAACGCTTTTATTCGGGATTCTAGAGTTACTTCTTGATATATATATTATGAATATACTACTTTTGCTTATGAGAGTGAGAGCTTGATTAATATTTTTCACTATTAGGACCTATGTATTCATCCCCTTCTTTCGCCGTCTCCGGGTCCTTGTCACGATGTGGGATGGCCTCGACAATCTTCCTGAAAGGATAAAACCGTTCTTTTGAGCCTCATTCCCATGAGATTTATTTTCCCCCTTCTTTACGTGCGGAGCATCCTGCTTGACGGTGAAGAGCTAAAAAAACCATTCCTTATCACCTTGAAATTCCTCCTGCAGCTGTTTATACAGCCTCTCGCGCCGGGTAACCATACCGTTCACCCTTCACCCACAAGCGATCGGGGCCGCCGCGCGTGTCCCACTCTCTACTTGCCCAATAGGTGTGCGGATATTTTCCGCTTGGTCGAGCCCGAGAAAATTCCCCGTGATATTTGTGAGGATATTGGGACTATTATTGCCCCCTCCCGCAGCCTCGGTGCATCCGGATGCGTTTATGTGGTGGGAGGATGAGGCTGAATGGGATGTGATGTGGATGATGGGATGGTGGAAATGTCGAGGTGTCCTCCGTTAGTTAGCGAGCTCGAGATTGCCGATGAAGTCGTAGTGGATTCGCTATTAGTATCCGATGAAAGTACGGGATGTATAACGGTTAGGGCCTGCGTATTTACATTATCAACTAATTCTATTGATATCTATATTACAATCGACCACCGTTGACTCGATAAAGCTGATTGGTTGAGAGAGCTCCGATGATGTCAGTCACTCCGCAGACAGACAACTCCACAGACCGATAGCCGACAACAGCACTCACCGCCACACCACTTCTCTTCCCATCAACTCCGTGCCAGCTCCACAGCTGCACTCCCATGGTATGCCCTGCCTGTACCTTCGTCGAAATATATGTGTTTCCCGCTACTGCCCGAATACCCTCCTTGAATTTCTCTTCCACCAACACACTGAACAATGTAGATCTATATAAGAATCAACCACTTTTTTTGCGTGGGCGAGACAAGACATTTGACTCCACAGTTCCACCAAAATTTGTCGAGATGCCGAGTTTTCCACAGTCGCTCCAGCGTCCAGTCGACTGTTGAAATAAAATGTCGAGATGTTGAAAACTGATTTCATTGGCGCCAACCCATCCAACCGGTCGCATCAACACCGCATCTGGATACCTTAGACCACAAGCAATTAATTTAGATATATTGTCTTAGGCATAGAAACTCATTGGTGAGATAAAAGCAGGAGATCTAGAGTGCAAAGGTTTTCAACTGAACCTTGCATCAGGCAGAAAAGTTTAGGAAAGGTCCCAGAATCATGAACGATGCACTGAACAAGGGATCTCGATCAATATTACCCGGCACAGTCAGTCGACTGAGTCCAAGAACATGACTGAGATGCCCGAGACAAACGAAGGAGATCCTCAAAGATTAGGGCAACACAGAGAGAGTTGGGCTAGATGAAGAATTCAAAGCATGTTTTTGGCGTGTTGAATATCTAATACTTCCAGCTGAACACAGAACCAACATTAAAGTGAATGAAGGTAATTTAAATAGGCAAAATGAATTGAGAGCACACTGAACAACATGACATACAGAGCGATAAAATGTTTACCAATAAATTGTTTATTTCTGAGGCACAATGGGAAGTTGAATGTCACACGAAGGCAGGTTGTCGTTCAATCCGGCATTAGCTGGAAGACACAGCAGTATGCAGAAGGAATCAACTAATACATTTTAATGCCCAAAACGGGGTAAACAAAAGAAGAAAAAAGTTCGTCAGGCTCACCAATGGGCCAAGGCCAAGTTGAAAATGAGACCGCGATGAGTGAACCAAAGGTTCACGATGAGCGGTATCTTCAGTCACCAGAATGTAAAGAGGTTTATGAACCGGAGTCCCTGTTCGATGTGGCGGCCGTAGCGTAGCACAGGCTAACTGCTAGTTATTGACATAAAAACCCACTGCTGACGCTGTTGACGATGTTTTCAATGTCTCTAGATGCACTTTGAGCATATGGAGCTTGAGAAGGGCGGTGCGATTGCCGACGGAGTGAGAGCCGAGCCAGGCGCATATATGATACTGTTTCCTCGGTGATTGAGGGATAATCAAACGGGGGTAGGTCTTCTAGAGCACGCGATTCAACATCTGGAAGTCGATCCAGCGCAGCATGAATATTTGCCGGTAATGCAAAACCTGTGAAATATTTTAATGGACATGAATTTCGACAAATTAATTTTAATAGAACTGAGATAAACGTACCAGAGGACTTCCCAAGTCTAAGTTCGCGACCGGCGGTGACATCTACTTGTCATTCGCACCCAAGAGTCCGCAAACCTTCCCATTACCGCTTTGCAATTGATTCATCAATTGATAAACCCGCCAATGGCTGAGAGAGAACTGGCCCAGAAGTGAGGTCAATATTGTGATGAATAACTAGTTTGCGCCGAAGATTTCTTGGCAATACTTTTATTGGCCTCGGTGATCCAGAATTTCAGAAGCTCCCCGGCCGAGCTAGCAAGCGTGAGGGGAGTGATTTCAGTCGGAGAAGTAGCCGTTGACATTGCTAATGTGGCTGCACCCAAGATGGCAACGCGGTTGCCGCGCGGGTTAGACACCGAAAGGAGGAAAGAAGTTTCCGTTTTCGGCGACCCGTGTGATGCGGTGCCTGGACCCGGGTTTATAGGTGGGAAAGCCTGATCAAAAACCCGACAAATTTTGGCGATTTGGGGTCTCTCGCCTGTCCAAAATCCCGACAAAACCGCGCCAGCGGGAGAAATTTTTTCAAAATGACCCTCTTGGGCTAATTTTGGATCAAAAAATCAGTGGGTTCCGGGTTTTTGGGCCGAAAATGCTCTTCAGGCCTGTACAAATCCCGACATTTTTTCGGAAAAAAATTGTCCCGACATTTTGTGGGAATCAAAATCAGGCCTTCCCACCTATAAATCCGGGTCCTGTGGTGCCCTTCAGGCGAAACTCTGCCAGACAACGGCACCGAGCCGAGATCGGCTTCGTCCAAAGCGGTTGCGCGCTGGGAGGCGCATCAATTCATTTCGCGCTATCTCCACATCATTTGATGCAAATAGAAGCAAGAAAATAATGCCAGCCTCAAGACAAAGTCAAAAGAATACCAAATACAAGCCACTGTCACAGTTACACAATATATTTCGTTGCGATCGCGATCACGGAGAGCGCACAACTGCGCCCGAGGGCGCACCGCCATGATCATGTCCGGGGATATGATTGCAGTCCGAGGCGTGATAGTATATTGAGCTTAAGCGACCTACCACCCACAGTTCGTTACATCACATTCTGGCGAGATGGACTTGTGCTAGGGATTGACGGCCCGCTCCTGCGATACGAGGACCCTCAAAATGCGCTATTGCTCAAACAGCTCAACGCGAGGTAAGCCGCTCTACTGACTTATCCTATGCGCCGCGGCACTCTCAAACTACTGCCCTAATACAGTTTGGCAGCCAATAGATATCCGGGTGATTCCGCGCACGAGCGAAGACTACGTTGCTAGGTGAATGTTGCCGCACGTAGTGGATCTTAGGCCAACTCTAACCTCTTTTATTATAAAGAGCGGCAGACGCGAACATTTATGGCGAGTGGGAATCTTTCCGGCCTAAATCAACTTAAGTAGCGATAAGGCCAATAAGTGTTCTTATGTATGACTGCAGCTGTGTGCTATGAATTCAACGAGCTTGGGTCTTTATCACGAATCTCAAGAATAGTTTTTCGGAAAATTAGGCATGGAAAAAAGACATACTCATTATTGTAATAGAGACTTCCTCGCCGTTCCCATTCCCAAATCTAACCTTCACGTCCTACTAGATCGTTTCCCCTTTGTCCCAAATTTCTGAATTTGTATTCCGGGGCGTGGATGGACCACGGAATGACGGAACAGAGTTCGTCGTTTCCGTTCTCTGTCCTAAATTGAATACAACCGGCCTGGACCCCGTCGAAGAAATATTGTCGGGTTTTCTGATTGCATCCGTGAACGATGTCGTCGAAGACCAGACTGTGTGCTGTTCAAGAATTGTCAGAGCAAGAGGTAAAATAAGACTCACCAGTAGCGAATACGGTAAATACTATCGTAAGAAATGTGCTGACCAGTCGAACACACTCTGCCACCTGAGAATTGGGCTCAATCAGGAAACTGATGATCTGGACGATCCCGAATATCACTGAAACTCGTTCAGGCGATTGTCACCCCATAAGGACCTTAAGAATACGCACAAGGAAATATGAAGTTGGTGCTCGCAATCCAGAATAATTTCTGCAGCTTGCTTGTGTATGAGTCTAAAATTTCAACGTGAATTAATATGGCGGCAAAAACAGCTCCAATTCCCTCACGTTTTGGTATTTCTAAGGATACACGCCCAAGCTGGGGAGGATGAAAGATTCCGAAAGGACCTCGCGAGCCCAGTCTCCATAAGAAGAGGAACGAAATATAGCTGCAGCCAACATGTTCGTCAACAATTCAGTATAAACCTCAATATCTATCACTGACGCGTTATCAAACAGCTCCAAGAAAAATCCTGTCGGTAATAACCACCGGGGAAGTTCCAAGTACGTCGTAATCGAGTGTTCTCGTCCCCAGAGGACGAAGAATATGATGTAGACCACCGCTCGCGCAACCTTGATTGTGATTGGGAATGCAAGTAGCAGGGGTAGTTTCGTCCGCGGATAGACGATCGCGATGCGGACTAGCAGGACGGCTTCAGAAAACCATGGCACCCAGCTAAAGATGACATCGTAGGCGAGATCTGGGCCATAAATGGTCAAAATTTAGTAATCCTCATAAAAACCATTCACTTTCCGTGATCAAGGTATCAGTCGCAAATGGGGACAGGATTCTGCTCATCTATGGAATCATCAGCACCAAATTATAATTGAGTAGAGGTACGGTATATCACCATGATATGTACAATCATCCCGGCCGCGGCAATTCCCAAACTGACAGCCAGTACATTCAGTACGAAAATGGGTGTGCGGCGGGTATGTTCATTCGAGAGTGCAAATAGCAGAATGAGAAGAGGAACAAGCACAGATCCGAACACCGTTGGAATGAGAATGAACGCGAAGGCGGGACGTATGCTTTCAGCATAGCCCTCAATTATTTGAGAAATCACAGCAGAAGGAATGGGCGGAGGGGCCGTAGACATCGTCCTGAAAGGGCCCGGGACGCAATTTCTTTTAAAAGAGTCTAAAATGAACTAACCCTCTCCTCTGGGGTGGGAAAGACGAGTTATTCCACTACTATGGGTTACTCGTCTTTCTGATATTGATCATTCTTGGAAATTGAATTTAATATTAGCTACTGTGGCAATTCGTGGGGTTTCTTCGGATCTGCGGGAACCTAGCATCATGAACGTAAATGTGCACAAATAGAACCAGAATCACCGCAAACAACCTAAGCCCCCAAAGGAATGACAATGGAGAAAATTGCAAAAAATCACGAGGCCGAACGAGAAAGTAGGATGCTGGACAGTGCTTGCATAATTTGGCCGCGACATCTGGGAGAAGAACGGATTAAACGGAATCAACCAGTCATCAAAGATCATCAGTTGCTATAAACGGCTGTAGATAATTGAATTGGACCGGACTTGAAGGCATTTGATACCGATCACGGTAGATCTCGCCGTCTGTGCCAGGCACGCACACAAATGGGATTGTCGGCTTGCATCGGGTCGGCGCCTGTAGCTATGAGCAACGAAGATCTGCGGTCTTATCACGAGCAGCAATAACGTAGGGGGAATTAGCGGAGATTTGTTCCATGCGATGTTGGAGTAAGAGGACTCCGAATCGTTAGATGACCTGAAATCATTTAATAATACCATTGAAAATTCACAGCGCCTGTTATAAATCACAACCTACTTGTACAAATTAAATACAGATTCTTTTCGAGTCCACAGGGATACAATTGGGATTAGATTATTTTGCGTCCATCCACTTTTAACCGTCTCTGAGCTATCATACCTCAATCCTCGGCAGTTGCCTCCAGGAAGTAAAAAACAGGTATGCCGAAGCCGAGGATTCAGAACGCCAACCCATAGGATACGGAACCCCCAGGTTCATCCCAAATTTCTCGCTTCCCGTTCTCGCCAGTTTCTTTCGTCGGCGGTGACAGAGATTCGGATGCGTTTCTCTGGCCCAAACTGAATATTGCAGGCCGCGATGAAGTATCGGTTTGAGTTTGAATTGCCTCCCTGAATGATGTGGTCGAAGACCAGACTGCAGACCCTTGAAGTCAATTTGAAGAATAAAATGGTAGAAGGCTCATAACGCACTGGTGGCGAGGACAGTGGATATAATTGCAATATAGGTATTTGTCAAGCGAATGCATTCAGACACTCGGGTGTCGGAGTCAGCAAAGAATGTGATGATCTGGATGACGCCGAAGATCACTGAAAGCCGTTCACTCGGCGGCCCACAATATGAACGAAGAATACGAACAGGGGAATATAAAGTTGGTGCTGGCGATCCAGAATAATTTCTGCAGTCTGCTCGTGTAGGATGCTGGGACAGTTCACATCAGTTTGACTTGAACGAGCAACAAGCAGCACTTTGGCTCACGTTTGGTGTTATTCAGAGTAAGACGCCCTGTTTGTGTTTGGGGTGTCCGGAATTTTCCGAAGCGACCAAGTCTCCAGAGGAATAGGAACGAGATGTAGCTGTAATTCATATTGCGTTATTGGTTTCACAATAAAACACCTTCCGCACGTACCCATTGTCGAAAACTTCCAAGAAGAATCCGGTCGGCAATAACCACCTGGGCAATTCATCGATGCTGACAGGACCAGTAAGCGAAGTCTGCTTCTGTCGCCACTGTATGCAGAATATAATATATACAGCGGCGCGCGCAGCCTTGAGTGCGACTGGAAATGCAAGTAACAGAGGCAGTCTTGACCGGGGAAACACGACCGCCACACGTAGCAAGAGAACGGCTTCCACAAACCACGGCATCCAGACGAATATGATGGTGTAAACCAGATCTAGACTCGGGATTGTTAAAAACTGCCCAGTCTATGCGGATAAAACCCGCGTACTTTCTGTGGCCAGTGTATCTTTGGCGGCGAACGGGAACAGAATACTTGTTATCTAAGTACAGCAGTTGAGTCAGTGCTGAATTATCAAGTAAACTGTATGATATCGCACCGTGATGTGGACGCTCATGGCGGCCGCCACGATTCCCAGTACAAGAGCCAGCACATTCAGTATGAAAATTGACGTGCGGCGCATAATTGGTGTCGAAAGTGCGAACAGCAGAATGAGCAAAGGAACGAGCATGGAACCGAACACCGTTGGAATGAGAATAAATGGGAAGGCGGGAAGTATTCCCTGAGCATACCCCTCAATGATAGACTGGATAAGAGCCGTGGGGAGGGGGGGCGGGGGGGTAGCCATTGTCCAGATGAGATTCGAGTGGTGGTAGCCTTGTTATACTCGTGTCGAGCAGCACTGCAACACAGGTTCTCAGCGGTGTGGGAATAAGATATATGACACCTCAACGGAAAATGTCTGTTCTGAACTGCGAGCCTATTGATACCTGGATCATTCTGATAAATTTCTGATTTGAGAGAGGGCGGGGAATGAGAGTTGACGGGTAGGGCGAACTTGTAGCAGCAAAGCTGGCGTACATGTTTGCTGTTCACTGAGTTTGCCGGCAGCCTACATGGAGAGGGATCATCAATGGGCGGCTAAACTTCTGAAGAAGTGCATAGCTTACGAGGACACTAGATAGTGGATGCGGATGCATTTGAATCAGTTTAGCTGTTGGCTTCGAATCCATCTTTCCAACCTCATGCAGAGCGTAAGAGCAGGTACTGAATATCTCGTGCCAGTAGTGCGGACATCGCCGAACTGAGATCGACGCTGAATTCCAGAAGACAGCCCGCCGCCACTTGGGGTGTTCCGTAGCTGCCTCCCGGATCCGCCCCATAAGATCCGCATGCACCCACACTGGCGGGCAATGAATAGAGATTGTGCCTCGGCAGATGAGCCCGTGGTAAAATACACCTAAGCGTGGCATCCACATCTATTGTTCCGCCGGAGCGGAGCGCCGATGCGCAAGGCATCAGAAGCCTTCCAAGCAAGCATCGTCTCATCGTGTCTTCGAATGAGAGGCATCTTGCGCGTACAAGTACGAATACGTCCAGTTAAAATGGACCCGACATCAATGCGGAAGAGTCTTGACTGGCAATATGAACAGCAAGAATAACGGGTACTGGCGGGGAGATAACACGAATGTTGAATACAAGCTTTACTCTGTTGTAGTTCCATCGGAACTGACAAGACGTTTAACCAGGGACACGCTGGCAACAGTCCTAAAGGTGGACGAAGATGGAATCGCAGACGTTTCCGTTCAATAGAGTGTCTTTTGACAATAATTATGCCCCAAGTGAGGTATGGAAGGAACCCCAGCAAGTGAACTGAAATAATTGGGCCCCACTGTTGGCGCTTCGGCACTAACACCGAAGGAGTCACGTGTTAGTCGGATGGCCAGTCCGAGCATAATCATTCAGAGCATGGCACTGTCATTGGCAGAGACGCGCAGCAGAACGATGGAGAGCACAGGGGAAAGGGGGGCGAACGAAAGAAAGAACTGCAAAGAATGCCGGGGATCACGCACCTGGCGGAAATATGTGTCTGGGCATCGTCCTTCGGAAGATGCGATGGATCATGGACTGCCTACAAATTTCAATGTGAAATCCACGGGCGACATAGAAAATCCACCCACCGATGGAGAGACACTTCATTGGAAGATCCTTCAACCTCCCGATCCTACTATCCAGTCCATATCGCATTGAATCGTCCCGCTGAGACAAGATCATCAGCACCAGCGGCCGAGGCGACGCTAACGGACCTTACCGCGAGAGGAGCGGCGGACGGCAACATGTAGAGCGTCTTCCCCCCCAGCCCGGTGCGAGGAACGATCCTGGTTCCCCGCTGGCGAATGAGGTCTGCTCGAACTGAAGCCCAGCGCGCTTGTGACGCCTCTCTCGTCTGCGCTCATCCACCATAGCCTGGGACCTCCCGCTTGAGTCCAACGAGGACGCTCCTCCGCAAAGGGAGTAACGGTAGCACTGAGCCCGGCCGACGTTCCCTTCGTCGTCCCGCCACTCACGATGAACGCTTCCACGCGCCTGACGAGTACGCGCGCGCGCCGCGCGGTGAGGAAGAGCGGAGGATCCTGTGGCACATGTAGAAGAACGTACGCCTCCACTCCGAGGAGAAGAAGGGGCCGATGGAGAGCAGTTCATCGGAAGCGCACTGGAAGCCTTAACACCATCTCCCCCCTCTCCCTGACCCGCCCGCGTCGGCCTCGAGACGTTCGCCTGGGATAAGCGCAAGATAAGCATGCCGGTGGCGGACGGAATAAAGTAAGTCGCTACGTGAGGCAGTCAGCCGTCCCCCACCGCATCGTACTTCGCGCGCGGGACACTGGGAAGAAGGGAAAACATCGGCATCAAGGGTGGCAGCGAGTGCGTAGTTACTCACTTACTTCCGAAATCGGAGCACCGGAGCGGCTGACGCGCAGATGAGCGCCATGCGACTGGTACTTGAGATGGCTGGCACGGGGGCACAGCCGGCCAGCGGGAGTACCGGAAGCCCATCTATGTACGCCGAAGACAGGGCAGCACGCGCGCCGAGCGCAGGCACCGCGCCGAGACGTACTATGAGTAGCATCAGCATCAGCATCGGTGGTGGCTAAGACAAAGCACCGGTGCTTACCGTTCGTCTCCCCCAGCCCCTATCTCCTCCGAGCGTGCTGCAGCCATGTACCAAGGAGTCGGGGGCGTCTACATCCGATACGAACTCCGCGGCGACCTTCACAATGAATGGCCTGGGAGCGACTACGACGTTAGCAATACGGCGACCGACACGCAATGGAGAGACGCACCTGGACGGAGTTGCGCCCCAAGAAGTAGGAAAGAGGAGCAAGGCGCCCGAGTCCCATACGCTTGACGAGCACGGAGAGGTGCGCGGATCGAGGAGATCGCGCCATACGTGGCTCAGGAGAGGGCTCAGTCCGGTCGCTGCCGAGCCAGTACTACTCCGCGACGCGGCCACTGCGCAAAAGGAGTACGATCAGCGGGGGGATGGCTTACACGACGCGGAGCTCGCTCACCCTCCATCGTCCCCCTCCCGCACTCAGGGTCGACTCCACACGCGGCGTTCCCCGCCGTCGCTCGTGTTCCTGCGGTAAGCCCCTGCTAGTGGGGAAGCTCGATGACGTGTGCGACTTGGGAATGGGTGGGGCCCGCACGGGAAACCTTACCATCGTCTCCTGACCCGCCCGCACCGCGTCGAGACGTTCGCCTGCGATAAGCGTAAGATGAGCATTCCGGTGGCGGACATAATAAGTCAAATCGCTACCTGGACGTCACCCACCTCCCCTGCCTCTCGCTCATCCGACACCGCAACACCGTGTCGGTCGCCACCACACCGCGGGACGGGACACTGGGAAGAAGGGAAAACATCAGCATCGAGGGGTGGCCGCGACTGGTGCGCGCGCGTGCCTACCTACTTCCGAATTCAGAGCACCGGAGTGGCTGACGCGCAGAAGATGGTCACCATACCATACGGCTGGTACTTGAGATGGCTGGCACGTACAACCATGAGCCCTGGTGCGGTCCTCCTCCACGTCGGTGCGTCCACCGGTTTGGCCTGCGGGCTTGATGTCAGCGTGGGCCGGACGAAGGCGAGAAAGGGGGCGGCCATTGCTCTCTTGATTGTCCCTCTCACCCCCCGACCGCTCGTCGGGGGGCGCATACGCGCGCGGGAGTACCGGAAGCCTATGTATACATGCCGAAGACAGGGCAGCACGCGCGCCGAGGGCCGACACCGCGCCAAGGCTTACTATGAGTAGCGTTAGCATCAGCATCGGTGGTGACTAAGACAAAGCACCGGTACCTACCATTCATCTCCCCCCTGCCCTGCCTTATCTCTTCCCGACGCCCGCGAGGATGCCAAGGAGTCGGGGGTGTCTACGTCCGATACGGACTCGGCGACTTTGATAATATCAATGAATGGCCTGGGAGCGACTACGATGTTGGCAATACGAAGGCCGACATGAAATAGAGACGCACATAGACGGAGTTGCCCGCCCACCATCACCCATCCTACTAGATCCTGCAATGGCGCCTTGCGCGCTTGACGAGGAGCAAGGGTCAGTCCCATACGCTCGACGAGCATGGAGAGTCATGCGCGGGTCTCCTCGACCCGGGGAAAGGGCACGGTGTGATCGCTGCTACTGCGCAAAAGGAGTACTATCAGCAATACAAAGGCAGGCACGCCGGAGAGACGCACCTGGAGCATAGCGAGCTTGCACCCCATCCTGGTTTGGCGATGACGCGCGCCTACGACGAGGAGCAAGGCGCCCGAGTCCCATACGCTTGACGAGCACCGGAGAGTGGTGCGCGGATCAAGGAGATCGCGCCATACGCGGCTCGGAAGAGGGCTCAGTTGTCGAGCCAGTACTACTCCGCGACGCGGTCCCTGCGCAAAAGGAGTACGATCAGCGAGGGGATGGCTGACACGACACGAAGCCGCGGAGCTTGCTCACCCTCCATTGCCCCCTCCCGCGCTCGACATCGACTCCACACGCGGCTTTCCCCCACCGTCGCTCGTGCTCCTGCGGTAAGCCCCTGCCAGTGGGGAAGCTCGATGACGTGTGCGACCTGCGAGTGAAGGGCAATACGCCCGCCTGCGCGCAGGGGTGAGGGCAGGCGCGCGCAGGACGGCCAGGAGCCGCGTGCTTTGAACGCGTAAAAGCCTAGCAGTGGCACCAGGATCGTCGGGGGCGACTGTCACGAAATGCGCGAGCTCGCATGCTTACCTTCATCTCGGCGGGCACGAGAGCGGGGCCGAAGTCGCCGTGCCGAATGTGTTGTACTGCACAGAAAGAGAAATGTCAGCATCGAGCGTGGCTGATAGGAAGTCCCGGGACACCTTGGGCACGACCACTGGATAAGACGATGGAGATTAGTATTGCGGCGGCCGACACGCAGACGACGTACGCACCCGGATTGCGGCAGAAGAGGCTCTCTCTCGCCCTGTCCGTTGTCTGTCCCTTGCTCCGCTCCGCTGTGGTCGTTGATGGAGCGCGCTACAAGGACGATGTAGGCGGCTGACTGGGTATCTAAGACAAGGGTATCAGCACCGGGCATGCGAACCTCGAACCGTACTCTACATTGTATCTGGAAGACGGCTGCTGCCTCCGCGACGGTCAGCATAGGAGGAGCCAGAAGACAAGGAGATTGCTTACGCCGACGCAGTTTGGTTTGCTGTTCCTGCGCACCGCGTCACGATGGGGGATAAGTCGTTGCTGGCATTTGTCGGTTAGCCAAAGCAGGCATCTGGAGAGGCGGCTCTCTTTATTTGTGTACGCAATCCGAATGTCTGCGCGCAGAGACTGTGTGGCGAGGAGGGTCTGCACGGGTACATCGGCCGGCGGAGGGGCGCATCAAGCTCGCGGCCGAAGTGACGGCATTTGGAGACAACATGTGGCGGTGCATATCGCGATCACGCGACTTTGGCAGCTTGGTTGCGACCGCGCGTATACTAGGCGTGAATTTGTGTAACTGGAGTTCATCCCGATAACCTCCCCGTGTAGACCGACGAGATTCATGGAGACAGGCATAAACGGCCATGTACAGGCAAAATGTACGGTGTACATGAGTTGGAGCGTATTTACCGTGATCTAAATATATAGGGGGGGCGGCGTGAATATTAGGGAATGAAACTAAACGGATATCTATCGTATTAGGGTCGTCATGCGATTATACGCGTGAGCCAACAAGAATACCGTCCTGCACATGGATTTGCGTCGTCGGACCTAAAGAGGACGCAGGTGAGGTTGTGACGCGGAAGCAAAGCGAGGAGTAAGAAAAAAAACGCACCACCCAGGAAACCGTCTTGGTCCTCGTTCGAGAGCTCCTCAAGCGACCGGCCCTTGGTCTCGGGCAGGAGGAACGTCGCGGCGAGACCAGTCAACATGAACAATGCGAATATCTCGAGACTGCATCATGGCACGGGAGTGAGCAAAGAAAGGGCGTGGAGTACATACAAAAGCGCTTACATGTGCTTGACGAACGCCGACGATCCGGGCGCACCGCCAATGTCAATGAGCTGGAAGAACCCGACCTGTGCGACGATGGCGCCGAGCTTTCCGCTCGCGGCCGAGATACCGTGCCCGGTGGAGCGATAGCGGGTGGGGAAGATCTCACCCGGGATGATGAACGTGGTGGTGTTGGGCCCGAAATTCTGGAAGAAGTTGGTGAGGCAGTACAGGAAGACGAACGCGTTCTTTCCGGAAGCGCTGGAGACGAGCTTGTCGTATCCGAAGCCTGCAAAGAATCAGCATAGCCATTGGAGGGAGCGGTGCGGAGACGACGAACCCATGACAATGAAGGTCGCGGTGAGGACGCTGAAACCCATGATCTGAATGGGCTTGCGGCCCCACGAGTCGACGAACAGGAACGTCGCCCAGTAGCCGGGAATGAGACCAGCAACAGAGACGATGATATTGCCGACGCAAATGTTGTACAGAGAATGGTACACGTCGTTGGTGGTCTTGACTGAGACGCTGCCGAAGCCGATGGCTTGAAGAATGATTGACGAGTTGAGGCCGAGTCCGTAGTAGGCAATCTACATTAGAACAGAACGATCAGGACGCAGCAACAGGTATGAAGATGGGCACGAACGTCGAGTGCAAACCAGGAGTAGGAAGTTCCGATGAGGACCTTCATGTTCTCCCACTTTCCGAAGTGAGCGCGGAAGTCTGCCAGACTAGCACGAGGAGCTTCCGCGCGCTGGACGACGGCGTCGGGGTCGACGTTGAATTTACCGGTGGTCAGAACATTGCCGATGTCGTCCGCGGCCTGGGTGACGTTGCGCTCAATATCCATGGTGAAACGGGGGGTTTCCGGGATAGTGAGACGGAAGTAGAGGGCGACGACGCCGGGCACGCAGCCGAGACCGATGAGCAGCCGCCACATGTAGTCCACATGCTCCAGGTGGTTGAGATCGGGGTCGTTGATGATGGCGTTCTTGTACGCAGCAGTGATGATGAATGCGACGAGGCAGGCGGCTAAATTTTGAACACCAAATAGAGTCAGTGGTGAATGCAGTCGAGGCGTAAAATCCTCACCGAGGTTACCCCATCCTTGGGCTGCGAACACAGCGGTCATCATGCGACCGCGAATGCGGGTGGAGGCAAATTCGGACGAGATGGTGGCACTCAGAGGATAATCACCACCAATACCAATACCCATCTGCGGTCGATAGTTAGGTTCCGCAGGTTTAATACAGTAACGGGGGCGTACGAGGAATCTCCAGACGACAAGGACGCCAATAATGCTGACCGCATGCGCGCCACCAGACATGGCCTGCGCAAAGGTTGCCACAATGATGATCATGAGCTCGACACCGTCTAACGGAGTGTCAGGATATTAAATGTGCGGCCAAAGACACAAAAGAACCTACACATTTTTTTGCGGCCGACAACGTCCGCCAACCAACCGAAGAGAAGCTGACCGATGAGAGTGCCGACTGGGGTGGCGACCTTGATGCCCAATTCCTGGTACTTGAGCAGCTTGTTTTCTGTCCAACGTTAGCGCGGGAACCATCGCGGACGAGGGATAGGTGTTTACTGTGGCCATAGACATAACCAAGCATCACGGAAGCGATATTGATTGCGAATATATCGTAGGCATCCGTGAAGAAACCGACACCAGCGACGAGGCAGACCTTCACATGGAACCAACTGGAGATTCGAGTTAGGACGTTCGTTGTTGTGTGCAGGATGAAGAGTTCTACGTACGAGAATTGGGCGTTATCAACCTCAGCTAGAGCCGCGCGACGACGCTCGTCAAGGGTATGTACAGCACCGCGCTTTTCATTATCGAGTGAGGCGTTGGCGGAGCCAATATCAGCCATGGTGGGAGGAGGATAGAGGGAAAGACGATGCCAAGTGAGTCCAAGGTATGCCCATAAATGTAGACTCTATTTTTGGTCCCTCCTGCGTGAAACATACAGCATCGTGAAGAACGTTCGTCGGCTGAGGGCGGGACTCGCGACCGAGGGTATCGCACGCGGATCTCAAAGCTGTTCTGATCCTTTTTTTAATTTGTTTTTCAAAAAAAAAATGAGACGCTGAACCACTGCGCATTTAGTGCATGTTGAACCGGGTTCCGATTCACGAAGGTTTTCTCAGATCTGGAAAAATTCAAGGACCCACTGTCACAAGCGCCTTGGAAAGTGACTCGAATGTGCCAGACTGCGCATGTGAGATCCGTGGTCGCATCAAAAACTGCATGCGGTGACAAAAACGACGACGAACGTTACTCAAGCCTTAAGGTCGCCAAGGCTTGAGAAGTTTCAAGCTTGAAAATGAGCAGGAAACGGTAATTTTCGGTCCCAGCTGTCCCATACACTACCATATGCCGATTTTTGAGTTGCGGTTCCCCGCATTTTTTGCGTGGAGTGGTAAGTGAGGGGTGGCGGTGCCTTGCGCCTATAAAGGTTTTAAGCTGATTGAATCAATCATCTGTCGATCAGCAACAGCCGGCGCTAATGCCGCGTGATCGGCATTATTCGGCAAACCAGTAGTCTCGGAATGCCGTTGGGGTATCCGGGCCTACGGCCCGCCGGACCGGCGGAGTTTGAAAAGGACGTGCAGATGCTTCGCGGAGGTACGGCCCAAATGACTGCCAACTGGTAGTGGTGGTTGAGCGAGTTCCGGGGTCCTGACGGGAGGTTTTTGGTAGCTGATATCCAACACTTTTTACCCCGCCACCCCTTGTGCCAAATTTTAAAAAGGCTTTCATGACGAAGTTGTCTTATACTCATGTTATAGCCGGATTTTAAGAATGGATATAAGATGTGTTTCACATCCTTTAGCGCATTATCTGAGGTTCTAAGAGCAAGGATCCTTTGTAGGAGGCCATAAACTTGAAAAAAATTGGGTCGTTTTATTTGAATTGCTCGCAAGTTTGGACTGTGAAAACAAGGTTGAATGTTAGACAATGGGCGAGCATGTACAGTACGGGCAAAATACAATACATAGATTATAGGTGGAACTGAAATATGCATATCTCACGCGTAATGACTTGCGAGGCAATTTGCCCGCGTATTAGGAGTACAGTAAAAAACAAACATCGTGGTCGTGCGCTTACACACGCCGGCCAACAACAATACCATCCCGCACCTCAACACGTGTCGTTGGGCCTACAGAAGGCGAAAAAAGGGATGTGAGACAGGACTCGGAGCCGACGGGAGAGGAAGCAAATCAAGGAAATGAACGCACCACGCATGAAGTTCTCTTGATTCTCATTCGAGAGCTTTTCGAGCGACTGGCCCTTGGTCTCTGGGAGGAGCAGGGTCGAAGCGACACCAGTCAACATGAAGAATGCGAAGATCTGAAGGCTACGCGGTGTGAATGAAAGTAAACGGAGAGGGAGGCCAACGCTACTCACTTACATATGCTTGACAAACGCCGACGAGCCAGGAGCGCCGCCGATATCAATGAGCTGGAAAAATGCCACCTGTGCAATGATGGCGCCGAGCTTTCCGCTCGCGGCGGAGATGCCGTGCGCCGTGGAGCGGTAGCGCGTCGGGAAGATCCCGCCCGGGAAGATGAACGTGGTGGTGTTGGGACCGAAGTTTTGGAAGAAATTGGTGAGGCAATACAGGAACACAAAGACGTTCTTTCCGGAAGTGGTGGTGACAAGCTTGTCGTAGCCGAAACCTGGAAAGGATGAGCAAATGGTCAGCTGTTAGTTAGACGACGAACCCATGCATATGAAAGTGATAGTGAGTACGATGAACCCCATTAGCTGGATGGGCTTGCGTCCCCACGAGTCGATGAAATAGAAAGCCGCCCAGTAGCCTGGAATAAGACCGGCAACGGAGAGAATCAGGTTACCGACGCAAATGTTATAGAGACTCTCGTAAATGTGACGGGTATCTGTGATTGAGACACTGCCGAAACCAATGGCGTGGAGAATGATGGACGAGTTGAATCCAAGTCCGTAGAACGCAATCTAAAAGAGAGAGAAAATGAGCTGGGGACGACAGACAAAGGAAAATATGGGTGCTAACGTCCAGTGCGAACCAGGAATACGAAGTTCCGATCAGGACCTTCATGTTATCCCACCTTCCGAAGTGGGCGCGGAAGTCCTGGAGACTCGCGCGAGGAGCTTCCGCGCGCTGGACAACGGCGTCGGGGTCCACATTGAATTTACCGGTGGTTAGAACATTTTTGATATCGTCGGCGGCCTGGAAGACATTGCGCTCAATATCCATCGTAAATCGTGGGGTTTCTGGGATGGTGAGCCGGAAGTAGAGGGCAATTACACCGGGCACGCATCCGAGCCCGATGAGCAGCCGCCACATGAAGTCCACATGCTCCAGGTGGTCGACATCTGGGTCATCCAGAATAGTATTTTTGTAAGCCGCAGTGATGACAAGCGCGACAAGGCAGGCGGCTGAAATACATTTGATTCGGTGAGAAAAGCCTTTCAAGACTGGTAGAATAGTTACCCAAATTACCCCATCCTTGCGCTGCGAACACAGCGGACATCATTCGGCCGCGAATGCGGATCGAGGCAAATTCCGAAGATATGGTGGCACTCAGGGGATAGTCGCCACCAATACCCACGCCCATCTGGGCTGATAGTCAGTTCCACGGATTAATATTGTAACACAAACACACGATGAATCTCCAGACGACAAGAACACCAACGATACTGACGGCATGTGCGCCACCAGATACGGCCTGGCCGAAGGTTGCAACAGTGATGATGATGAGCTCAACACCATCTAATGGGCCGTTAGAATTATACTTATGCCTGAAGACGAAACACTTACACATTTTTTTGCGACCCACAATGTCCGCCAACCATCCAAACACAAGCTGGCCGAAGAGCGTACCGACCGGGGTGGCGACCTTGATGCCCAATTCCTGGTACTTTCCTAGCTTTGGTTCTGCGCCTAACCCATGTCCTACAGACAATTATTAAGGCCCAAAGTTATGGATGAATTTTTTTCTAACTGTGGCCATAGACGTAGGCAAGCATCACGCTTGCGATGCTGATTGCGAAAATGTCGTACGCATCCGTGAAGAAACCGACAGCTGCCACAAGGCAGACCTTCACGTGGAACCACCTGGAGATCCAAATATAGGAGGTCGTGTGCGCAAGATGAAGGGTGCCTTACGAGAATTGGGCATTATCAACTTCAGCGAGAGCCGCACGACGACGCTCGTCAAGGGCGTATGGCAGGACTTCATTCTCGCCATCGTGGGTGGAGGGTGCAGTCTTAGCCATGGGGCGAAGGTAGTGTCAGGCCAAGTCGCTGCGCATAAATAAGACCTACGTATGTGCCTACATGGACGGAGAACTCAGAGTGTTCATGTCACGCTGTGGTGATTTCCAGTAGTATGTTTCCATATGGGGACGGTCGAGTCGGTATTTTAGACATTTTTTGGCCTAATTGGGCCAAATGTTGCCCAAGTCTCCGGCCGTGACAGGTTTTTGTCTGGGCAACGTACACGTTTGTCCAATGGCCAATTAGGACCTTCAAGCTGGAGATTGTTACCTGACATGCCTAGCTTGATACGCCTGGCCTACTGCCAGCGAAATCTGCGGTTAAACCGCATGCGGTCAGAAAGCTGTAAACCAATAATGTAAAGCTGTACTTTCACAAAAACAGACAGGGCCAAAGGTTCTGATTCACTCACATTTATTTAGAAAAGAAGGCGCAGCACACGATCACGGGACTTGGACAGGTGCTAGGATTGAAAGTTCATTAATATTGGCGTAAATGAGGCGCGAAACTAGGAAATAAATCGACGGAAATGTCAACGTTTTCTACAATGATATAATCGCCCACTACCGAGCTCTAAGGCAGATGCATCAAGGACGGGCCATAATTCGCGGTCGATGCTTCTGATCGAGGTGTGTCCGATAACCGAACTTAGAACAGAGACATCCGGTATAAAAAAACCTCGATCATCGCGGCCGATTACGCGAGTGAAATGGAGTTTCTTCCCATCGCACAGTAGAAGAATATTATTTCAAGGTACGAGCTCAAGCTGTTGAGGGCAGGGATGTACCTATAGTACTGGTCATGCCGGAATCAGGTTAAACGGTTTTTCCGAGGTAGGGTTATAATTAGGAAAGTACCGAGATTGCAGAACATAACGGTTAAATAGAGATGAATGTGCAGCAAACAAAATATGCTCAACGAGCAGAAAGAAAGAACGAGGCTAGCCGTCTCTTAATCGTCCTCCGGCATCATGTATGTTATTTACAATCTCCATAGGTACATCATACCGGGAGGTAGGTACACGATCGGTCCCGTAAGTGGGAAACAATTCTCATACAGCAGCTTCTATAGCCTACGGTCGAGTAGTATTTACAAACGCGGTCACCATAGCCTATAAATGGTCAAAACTCAAGATCAGAACCTGGAATTTTCGGTGGTGTACCTCTTGGCGGAACATCTGTCTCCAGGAAGGCCATCAGCAAGTACATCTTTTCAGATTCATCCCCGGGCTTGGTTGGGAAATATACAGCCGTAGGTTCGACTCCATAGACGAAATGCTCTTGACGAGTGGTGAAGCGTGTGCTGTCCCCGGACTGTGGTGTGGCCTCCAAGGGAACAACTCAGGCAATTGCTTTATATTACGGCGCGCCAGCACGCACCAGCAGTTCCTTCTTGGAAGTATGATACTTCACGCGAAATCCACGAGTGGAGTTGTCTCTCCTAAACAGACGCTACAACTGTTGAACCTCGTACCTCGCGTGTTGTACGAGTGGAGCTGGTGATAAAATGCACCGCACCGTCGGTGTCTACCAAAGTCGAGTTCACGAGATCTTTGTTCGCGAAAGTCAGAGCTAAGGTCATGATGGGGCTAATTATAAACGGGACACCCGATTTATATATTCGGTGCAGAACGATGTCATACGTGCCTGACTGTGAGAGGGGGCTGGCTGTGGAGCTGATTCGGAAAATCGCAATTTAATAAAGTTCAATGACGACACCTGACCCGTCTATATATCTGTCCCCAAAATCCGATTGGCCGGGCAAGGAATTCGAAGTGGTTCGCAGAATGCAGATCACACTCAAATGTTCAGTTGGAGAGAACACACTCCAACATCAATCGGGCGAAACGGATGTTTGAGTCCACGGGAAGGACGTTCGCTGAAACCACTCAGAAGCATCAGGAAACTCAGACACAGCCGCCCCGCGATGGGTGCCCAAATCCCGGCCTTCACAGGAGGTCGTGCACCAATCGCGGATCGTCTGTGTCTGTGTCTCCTGCGGACTCATTCGCAGAAGAAAAAAACACATCGTTCTTTAGTCCGATGCAAACAACAAGGGATAGTCGATAAACTCATCGACCTTCAGATAATCACCGACAGTATACTCGGCCGACAGTTTGGATCCGACCTCCAGCACCCGTTGGCGATTTCCCACACGATGTCGGGCATCGTCGGCGGTCGGGGTGGACGCGTGCCGTCCACTATAGCGAGGTTGGCGGCAATTCCATTCCGCAGTTCGGGAAAGGGGACTTCCCCACTGTAGATCTGAAAAGGCGGAATGAGAAGAAGGCTGAGAAAGAGGGCAGGGATGGACATGCTTCATATAGAACCATCGCGAATGCAAAGATATCACTCTCAAACGTCGGAAGAGCGTGAGTGAAGCCGAATCGGTGCGGCAACAATAATTCGGGCGCCATCCATCTACAAGTCCCACTGGCTACTCGCAAAGTATGGAGTATCCATCGAGACGTAATCCTTTCAGGCTGTATGTGCGCCGATCCGAAGTCCGCAATTCGTATCTGACCGGAGGCGTCGACTAGAATGTTTGACTAGCCGCAGGATTCCGTCAGTTACAATTCCGGTCAGTAACTCAAGACTCTCGTACAGCATTCAGATCCCCGTGAACAACATCTCGGCGCCGAAGATAAACGAGGCTCTCGACCAGTTGGCGGATCTAGTAGACATATAATCAATTCTTCAGCTGCCCGAAGCAAAATATATATATGGGAACGTACCAAGGGAACCCTTGGTATATCAGGCTGTGTGGAGAGAAACTTGTCGAGCTGGCCATTTTCCATGAACGGTAGCACGATGCAAAGCCGGCTACGTGAGTCTAGAACCCCGAGGAGCGGAATAATGTGAGCATGGTCGAGACTGCGAAGAATTTTGGCCTCCTGGAGTAATCGCTGAACGGAAAGTGGTTTAATGTTCGAAGCTAGGATCAGTATTGAAAATTGACGGACCTTTGTTGAAATTGTGGATGCCTTTTGGCTGGTGGTCAAGCAGTACTGCTTGATGGCGACCCTACCAGCTGCAATGGCACCGACGTACACCGTAGCGGTACTGCCTATTGCCAGGCATTTCTCGTCGAGGATATTCGTAAAAGGAGGAAAGCCGCTTTTCGCGATACAGGAACTAATTAGATCCTCCACTCTCTGAAAGAAATAAATTCAATTTGCACACAGAACTGGTGTGAAGTTATACTTGACCGCGAAAAACTTTCTCAGACATGATTGGGGCGTCAAGCGCCTCGGTACGCATGCAACCAACATCGAGTGAGTTATTCCAAGGTTTATTCTGTGAGGGTCAGCAGTTGGGCCAGAATAAAAATTAGGAAGCCGACAGCGGAGAGCGAATTGGGGTTCACGACAGCTGAATATCGGGTAAAGGACATGGCAGAAATTGGGGTGCAGGGACATGCAGAGGAAGCGTGCATATGTATCAACCACCCCCGAGGCGCAAGAAATCCGGGGATAAGTTGAATGACACATTCTTGAACAGCCCAGCGTCCAAATCGAGACTGGGTCTGTCGTATAAGGGTAACTCACTTCCAAAATGTCTTCGCGCACGTAAGCATGGGAACGAGAGAAGGAAGCTGCATCACAAAAGCGGCGATGTTCCTGTACAAATGTTCTGCGCACTCCTTTTCCGGAGTTATTCGCCCTTTAGGTTCGACGCGGGTTTGAAGATCGAGACCAACAGAATGTAATCACGACCAAGGCCACCGCAGAACACCGCATCTCCAACGATAAAGCCCGGGTTCGCGACAAGAATCTTGAGCTAATGTTGGTGAATAGCCACGATTTCACACTAAGCACGACTGCGTGCGCATTAAGAACGAGATTAAAATGTGTAACTACTCACAATCTTGCGGTTTTAAAGCTGCCACCAAAGGCCGTCAGGTCAGACAAGCTCTTGGGCTCGACAGCTGCGACTCGCGAGTTGACACCGCTCAGCACCGCTCGACGCAGGCCTTGGGTAAGTATGTAATCGTCCAGGGTGAGCATCTCGATGATAGCCAGCACAATACTGAAAATCACGCCAATGAAACAAGGATGGTGGGTGGGAGACGCAAACAAGCTGAATCGGAGTCTTGATGGTGACGGTAAGATGCGTTGCTTGCCACTATTAGATCTAGAAACTAGCGCACTTTCCGCCACAACGTGGCATCCGAATGCGGCAATTTGATGGCGGCAGGAACGGCAAGCGAGAGTTTGCCGGAGACATGCCGGTTGACTCCACAAGAGCAGAACTAGTTTCCGCAGGTTTCCGCTCGACGAAAAGTCTCCAGTAAGAAGGAAATAGTCAATTATATCAATGTCAGTGCATATCTACAAGCACAGGGAGAACACTACTGGCACCAATATGTTTCAGAGTATATGTAGAGCAGTAGATATGGGATGTGGGTAGAATAGATATTGAGAGTGCAGATATGACAGTGAACCAGTAGTAGAGTGGTAGGGAACAGAGTAGGGGATGTGTGGTAAGGATTTGGAGCATTGAGAAAGAGGACTGAGCTGGGCGAGTCGACGTACGTGCCAAATATACCTCGATCCGAGCCTTCTTCCCGCCTTCGGTGTTCGGGATCTTGACACGAAGATGGCGGCCCCACGTGGAATACCATTGACGATGGGAGTGGTGTATGACGCGAGCGAGGCGGTTGACATGGTGGTAAGAGGGAGAGGCGTGTAATATTGTGACGGTCAGCCACTGCCAAACAACGGACAAGTTGCCGACTTGCCGTTATCAAATGCTGCCGTCTTGCCGCCATCAAATTACCGGTTTTGGGTTGCCACGTTATGGCGGAAAGTCAGGAGTGGATCTAGAAACCAATAACAAACACAGCGTTGCCAAACAACTCCCTCCTCCTACCATCATGGGCAAGCTCAATATCGCCCACCACAAATCCTACCACCCTTATCGACGCGACAACATTGAGAAGGTTAGACGGGATGAAGAAGAGGCACGCGAGAAAGAGGCCAAAGAGGATGGTCGGATCATGCTGGCGGTAATTCAATATCTCACAGTTTCGACTTATGACTCATAGATATCATTTTCAGGACTCAGAGGCACGGATAGAAAGGCTCCGGGAACGCGCTGGGTCGAAGCAGAAGAAGAAACGGAAGGATGAGGACCTCGAAGAACTGACTGCTGGAGGATCCGCCCAACCTGCCATTCTACCGACTACCGATGGGCATATAAATTTCTTCGGGGATTTGGAGCATGTAAGGGCTTTCTCTGCCTCTACTCATTTATTTATATCTTTCGCAGAATGCGATAGCATCGGCTATAAAGAGCACGAAGAAAGCTGACCCCGTAGAAACCGATCGCGGGGTCCCTCTTGCGCCATCAGCGAAGGATTTGAAACCGTGGTATACGGAAAAAACTCTGGATCCAGATGAGGAAGTCATCGACGAGAAACGGTAATTCTTCCGCTTTCTTTTCCACCTCCATATTGTAATTTCGTCCATCTGCAGAAAGCGCGACACCGCTCGGAAATCCGTACACGATCCCCTCACATCAATCACCCATCAGCTGGCCTCGCGGCAGGGCTCTGGCCCCTCCAAACCCAGCTATCGTCCGCGCCCGCCAGTGATCCCGCCGAACTCCTCCCGCCCTCCAGAGGTTCAGGCGCGACTGGCGCGCGAGTCCTCTGAGCGGGAACGGGCGCTGGAGCTGATCCGGCGCAAGCAGCGCGAGATACGCGGGAGCGAGACGCCGAGTACCGTACATGGCGGCGGATACGGAGATGTCTTCAACCGCCGTGAGGTGGAGGAGGCGCATCGAGGGCGCGAACGGGGGTGGCGCGAACCGGACTATCGGCGGACGCGGTGGTGATACCTGTTTCATTAGCTGACATCTATCTGCAAGTTGTAAACTGTAACATACGAGTGCCCCGCGACGGTGCCACTGTCATCCTTGAACCTGATGGCGTCGAGCTAATTTTCTACCCGCGGACGAAGATAAAGGGGGATCGAACGTCAAAAGTTGAAAAAAAACGCTTCGCCGCATTAGAGTTCCGCAATGAATTATCGTTCCGCCACTAGTAGTATGTATGGGATGGTAACAAATCGAAATGTCCTTCCATAGCTTCAGTGGAGCTACCACCCGGACCCAAATTCGTAGTCCATGAGCTGCCCGTGATCGTTGAAGACCTTCATGAAAGTCATCAGATGCCCAGTTGAGAGAGATTATCTACGACATGCCTTCACATGGACAGTCTCAGCTTCATCGAACCAGAAAGAACCTGAGCCCAAAAGTATACCAAATGCGATAGACTCCCAGATATTCCATAGACCCTGTATACTTCCGGACTTTTCCGGTATACTCTGGCCCGCTTACCAATGTTACATGTACGGTAGACTCTGTTGTTTGGCCCTATTGTTACCATTTCAAACTCCGCCGCAACGCGTCAATTAAGTACTTACGCGTCGTGCCTCTGCCCACGCGACTCCCGTCCTCAGTTTCCATATGGACACTTTCAACGAACTCTATGCTCAGCTCAGCACTGTACCTGGTCTCTGTGACTCCATTGGAATGGAGAAGGGAATGGCGTTCATCCGGCTGGCGGCCCGCTTGAAAGATGCCATAATTGCTGCACAACCGGCAAAGCACGACGCAAACCAAGCTCCTGAAGACATCCCAGAGCCCATCCGTGAATACCTGGCAGCTGCTACAGAACTTCCTCTCGAATTTGTGGATGGCTGCTGGAAGGCATTTGCAAGCCTGGCCTGGAGGTACGACGAGAAGGGAAAACCCCAGGGAACAGATGCACAGGCGTTCAAAAGGCACGGTCTCGATGATCTTCTCTATCAGTTGAAGCACATGTCTATTCTCAGGCTTGTTTTTTTCTCATAACCGTATGATGATCAGCATCCCGGATGCTCTTTCCTCCCAGCCACTAATACTGTAGCACCCCAGGCTGTACGAACACAGGTCTTCTCCGTGACAAAGACGGTCCCTCGAAGGTTGTCCTTTACACGCTATCTGATGGTGCATGCGCGACCTTTGCCACTCACCTAAGCTGTTCGCGTAAGTAGCGACTTCCTTGGCACGTAGATCCATTTGACAGCGGATTTTGAAGGGTGTAAAGCACGATATTACCCGAACTATGTGGTTCGCGATGGTGTTCGCAACTACTATGACAATATTCCCGATGCCATTCAAGTTGGAGAACACCAATATGTCGAGCGCTCCGTACTCAATTTATTCATCCATTTGATGCTCATTTCATGGACATCGGCTACCAACGGCGCGCGCATCTATGACGCCTCTTTGTCTCGGCCTGAAGATTTCCCTGACCACCCCGACTGGATGGACACGAGCTTAAAGCTTCGGCATGAGCATGTATGGGATGGATTCACAATTCTCTCCCTTCTGGAAGACCATGAAGCCTGATCCACGAAGTTACGTGTTCCGCACACCGGAGACCAGTGCGACCGCTTCACGGATGCGATGGCGGAGCGCAATGCGCGCATTCAACTGTGCGGACAGCCGGAGTGGGGCCACTACTGCAATAAGTGCTTGCGCGTTTGGGATGACGATGGGAATCTGAGTATGTTTCATTTTGTCACTGATGCTTGTTGTGCTAACACGCTTCTCAGACAAAGTCGATGTCGTCGTCGTCGATGGAATCACGATAGGACATCTGTGCTGCGGTGTTCTTCACTGCGATACAGCTCTGGCCAGCAACAGACATCGCTTCTGCCCAAATCACGCGCATCGAAACAGGGTTTGTGCCGTGGAAGGTTGTGAGATTGTGGCAGACTTTCAAGCTGGTTACATGACTTGTGAAGACCCCAATCATCGTCTGCTCGAGACAAACCACAAGAAGCGCGACAAAGCCATGTTTCAGCTGCGCACACGAGTCGCACGCCCTGGTGTTTCCAATCCAGAAAACGCTTTTGAAGCCGAGGTCACCGCAGAAGCGTTTGAGGAGCTTGAGGTGCCATCGACCTCAGATACTGCCCCTTGTCCTGCGTCCAAGAATCCGTCGGGTAATCGCGAAATACGGGCCCTCTTTGGACGGCGAAAAACCCACAACCAGCAAATAATTGTGCGGCCTTGTGGAATTATTGTTGCTTGAGCTACTTTCTATGGCTCCGAGACAGTGACTCAGACTGCTGTGAGTAGTATTTCGGGGGTTTTCTTTTTCAAATCTTTGCTCCCATATTGATTCGTTCGTTGTCACAGGATATGCTCCGCAAGGTCTTTAGACCGTATGGATCGATGCCTGACATTGTCATCTACGACAATAATTGTACGCTCTACAAGCACCTCGCGCACATCAATGATCCCCTCATCGAGACAGTGGGATTTCCCGTCGACGTCTTTCATTGGACATGCAAACATAAGAAGGAAGGTATCGAATGCTCCTACCATTGTATATTGTGATCGCGCATTTTCGTTTGGTAGCTGATTCGACGGTTGGTGCAGGGTTCGTATCGACAGTGGGTACGGGGCTGGGAGCATTGGTAGAAGAGAGGAGGAATGGGTCAATTACGGAGCTCGTAGCGCTGGGTTCAGGAGAGGGATATGATTCATCCCGTCCAAAGGGATCGATGCCGTAGCCATCACCCGGGTTGAGACTATATAGCGAGCTGGACGGGGGCGGAACCCATTCGAAATATGTACAAGGCGGGGGGCACTTGAACGGAGTGTTAGCAATGGGGATGGGAGAAGAGAGCCTGCCTACACGCTGGAAGTAGAGGTCCCGATGCGCAGGGTCGACAGTACCACGACAACGAAGCGCACGAGGTATTTGACGTTGGCATTTTGGACAGAGTATATATAGGGACATGTGAGAGCAGTTTTGACCACAGCGAGCACGTAGTTGGGAGTTATCGCGTCGGGGTGGGGGTGGCTGGCAGGTCACGGCTGACGCCTGAGTGACGTTGTGACAACTTTGAAAGTTGGATTACCAAATCAACCTCGGCGTCTAGCAAGTCTATGAAGTTTCGAAAAATATACAAGAGTCTACAGGATATACCCGGAGTATATACGGTCTACCCGGTATACCATATACTTCGGTATACTTTTGGATTCAGGTTTGTTCTCCATCGAACCGCTCCTTGATCATCTCCCCATTCTCGTCGGGGTCTAACGCCTTTCTGAACGACTGCACCTTGACATACCACCCCTCCTGGAAATACTGGAAGACCTCCTCTGTCGACACATCGCTTGCCACCAAGCAAAAATAAATCAATATCGAGTGGCTACGCACAAAAGAAAGAGAAAAGTGGAATGGAATGAGAGAATAGGTACTCACGCACAACCTGGCTCACAAGCTCTCCAATCGTGAGATTCTCGTTGAAATAGGCGCCACGCCTGACGTTGATCCACATGTCGCCATTGGTTCGGTGCCCTTTTTCATGGCGCCCCTGCCTTGGACGTTACGCTTGGATGGTGGATAGACGGTGTTGTAGGACATTTTTTTTGTGTGGTGTGGAGGATATTTTGTTTGTGTGGGAGATGAGGGAGAAAGACAAAACGGATTTTTGGCGCTCACGTGGAAGGAAACGAGAGCAGGCAGACCACCACACACGTAAATCCTGGTCATTTATTAGTTCTGCTCTACTCCAATCTTAAATAGACTATTATGTTCGAGGAAAATACAAGCAGTTCGAACTTGGAAGTTTGAACCTGCTTTCCTGCCGCCGGCAGTTCGCAGGAACAGACTTCATGCGTTCGGCGTGCATTCGAAGATTAAATGAGTGTATTTGATCAAATCTACCTGTGCGGTGCAGTACTCTGCAAGGCCTAGTTTATGTCTCTTTTCAAACCGTTGGGTGAAAAAAAAGGTGTCTTTTGTCCGGTACTCCCGTAAATACGTTTTCCCCCTCCGCTCGCCCCGGATTTAAATATTAGTTATAGATTCTAATATCAATGGAGCACAAATATATTTGGTTAGAGCAATCCAGTCACACCGGAAATTTGATGGAACTAATCGAACCGAAAATGAGTGCTAAATGGTAAATTTTGGTGCTCATGAAAACAACGCTGAAACCATTAGTTAGAGAAGCAGTCTAGTCAGCGTTGAAACCAATTTGTTTCGGGGACATCCGGCCGAAACGGTGGCCGAATGTATGCTTTCGGCCCGAACATTTAGTTTCAGGGCTCTCGAAACTAATGGTTTCAGCCTCGCCTATACCTGGGTTTAAACCTACCATTTCGCACTCATTTTCGTTTCAGTGGATTCCACCTAATTTCCGGTGAGTCCCCTTTTGCAACAAAAACTCGGACCCGTGAGAATAATCTTATATTATCTGGACATCTAAAGCTTTGTTGTTGTTTTGTCGCTAGCTCCTTCTTCCCACTGACCAGCATCTCGTCGCAGGAAACTGGGACATTTGTGGGATAGGCTTGCTCAATGACCTCGCTCCTTTCCCAATGGCCCATTCATGGAACACCGTCCTCGAGGTATGTATACACAAACATGATTGGACGGATGGATCCAGCATTTACTTACTCGGACTTTCTGGCAATTTTCGCAGCCCTGACTCCAGAGAAAAACTAATCAGCACATATACGCACGACCATAGTATCAAATATTGGGATAGAGTGAGCAGCAGATGTCTGCGCTCTACCTGTATGATCAACGCTTTTACAGCTCCGAGCGACGCTCCTTGATCTGGAGAACAAGGGTATTGATCCCCAATCCGCAATCGTCACCATTCTTCCGGGGTTGTTGGGCTCACCCGAGACGAACAGTCCTCCTCTGGACGTATCCTCGATGTCTCGTTTTAAAAGTCGTCTTGGGACGAACTACGTACCGTCCGAGAGCGAGCGCAAACAGATCCAAGAATTCTGTACACTGGAGATCGCAGATATTGAGCATCTTCGCCAGATGCTCGATGCAGTTGCGGATACGCACAGTGGATTAGCCGCCAAGAGCGCTGCTAAGCACGCCGCTCTCCATCCTTATCTGGCGCTCCTGTCTCCGATTCGGGCGATGCCGGTTGAGATCTTGCAGAATATATTCATCGCCTGCCTCCCCACGACCCATAATGCCATCATACATGCCTCCGAGCCTCCCCTCCTCTTTGGTCGGGTGTGCAGCACCTGGAGGACAGTCTCATTTGCCACTGCGGAGCTGTGGTCGTCCGTGCATGTGGTGGTACCGTGCGATACCAGTGATCCGGGGCTCTTCTTGACGCCTGTGACCCTCAACGATACCCAGACGGAATCCCTTTCGCGGAGATGCGAAGGATTCAAAGCATGGCTTACGCGGTCCGGTAATTGTCCACTGTCGGTCTCGCTCTTCGTGTCATTTCGGTGCCATGCATTGACACGACCCTTTGTGGAGGCACTGTTGCCTCACAGTCGCCGCTGGAAGGCGTTGAACTTCCAAAGAGTCCCCCTGGAGCTTTCACCGTTATGTAGTCTAACGTCAAACGACGTCCCGATGCTGGAGAGCCTCGGCATCGCCGACGGGGTGCCAGGCCGCGAAATTCTCAATTTATTTAGCACCCCGCCGCGACTTCACTCCATCAGCATACACTGTGCTACAGGTCAGGTCGATCTCCCGAAGTTATCTTGGTGTAATATAACGACTCTGTCGTTGCACTCTCTTGGGGGCTTCTTCCGTCTCGACCTCAACCAAGCCATGGATATCATTCGCCAGTGCGTTAATCTGCAGATTTGCGACTTGGTGTTTCCAGGACCCGACGTCCAATCCGTCCCTTCCACGCCCAACACAAACTCGTTGGTCATACTACCGCGACTGCATACCCTGTCCGTATGCGCGGAACTCTTTCGCACTTGCTCATTTAACCTTGACAACATACTCGGCCGCTTTGTGGTCCCTGCTTTAACACACTTCACCGTGACGGGCTCTTCTGAAAACCTCGTCTTCATGTTCCCAGTTCCCATGACTCCCGACATCTTTTCCACCCTGGAAACTCTCGTCCTACGTTCTTCCTGCCCTCTGCTAAGCCTCACTATCCTCGACGTCACAGGGGACTACACTTCCCTCGTCCGCGTTTTGCGGCAGTCGACAGCTCTCACCAGCCTCCACCTCAGCTACTCCCGTCTCAAGCGTTTCCTTCTCCCCAATCTCACGCAGGTCCTGCGCTCCCTGACAGTCGCCGATCCGCCCCTATGCCCCCACCTCCGGAACATACATCTCCACCACGCCGATACACCCCACCGCGCAGCGCACGACACCCTACTCGCTTTTCTCCGTTCGCGTTCGAACCCACCGCCTCATCGCAAAATTGCGTGCTTGAATAAAGTCCGCGTGTTTTTGGCATATACCGCCAAATTCGATGTTGTTGAAGTAACTCGGGAGCTGGGGCACACCGAAAGTGGCGTGCTAAGCATTTTGATCCAGGAGCCACTCAATTCCGGAAGGGCGGGTCCGTCGATGGGTCTAGTTCCGATCGTTTTGTGATTATCTACTCTGCCGTCCATTATTTTACTTGGATTCATTCCATTTCCGCGCTCTTTGTATTCCACTTGTCGATCTTTTGCTTTGCAGTTGCTTTTGCAGGCACACATTTGAATCCTGATCGAGGTGATCCGCGCGCTTATCTCGATCACATATAAAACGACCGCCATAAAATTACATTGTGTGGCTTCAGCCAGCCCACCACACGCACAAGCACAGCCAATACTCAGCCCTCCTCCACCGCATGCCATACTCTGTGAGCTAGCTCTGTCGTCGACGATTTTCAAGTAGTCTCTTGTAGACAGACGCTTCAACATATGACTCGCTTGTTAACATTCTTTTCAACTTCCGAACCTCAAGTCAACTCAATTTTGTGATAGGGACCCAAAAGCCTCAAATTGGATAGCTGAATACTTATCTGGAGCCTGGCGGAGCATTTCTGCTCACATTAATTGCTCTGTTCCAGACTTCTCCAGATCCCAAATTTAGCTACGTATCTCGATAAATATACCGAACCATGATTAATACGATAACAATACTAGTATACTGTACCCGATTGTATGGAGGCAACCAAAAATTTACCGTTACCCAAAAATCTTCCCCCAGGTTAGCACTTTTGGGGACCTGGACTACCTAATAGGGCAACTTCGGCCCTGCAGGGCCCGAAAATTTGTGCCAAAATGGCCTCCAAAGGCCGCTTTGAGTGTTACGGTGTGCTATTTAGGCAACTTTTCGGGGCGCCATTATGCGTCATAGTTTCAACCATACAATCACATACAGTAATACCAAGAGTTTGAGCTACACAGCAAAAAATATACACAATTAAATATCAGGACAATGTCGTTCAAATACCGAGGCAATAATTCGTTGGTCCTTCAGGGATTACATGATAAACCTCAGCGACGTGTCCTAGACCAGCCAAATCCAAATCCACGTGAGCAGCGTGAAGAGTAGGGGAGGGAGGACGCACAATGGGGTGGGAGCTGCTCAACTGCGGCTTCTGGCTGAATTTCGGGTGGAGGATCAACCTATTGCGGAGTTAGCCATTGTGCGCGCTTGCAATTAATCCGCGAAGGGTGCATACCGGATGTGGTGAAGCAGCTCTTGGTACGACGCGCGGGGGTGTTCCTCTGTCAAGCACGTATCAAAATCCGACTCATCTTCATGCCTAGTAGAAAAAATACACACCGACGGCCTTGATAAACGCCTGCAGTTGGAGAAGACGTGCTTAGCCTCAATCGCCGGAGTTGAGAGCAAAGACAAGACGCACATGGCTTGCCGCGCCAACAGCGACGCCTCCCGAGAACGTATCGGCAGAGGTCTGCCCGTCTTTACAGCTCGACAGCGAGATCTATATATAAATAAAATGAGTATTATTATAGCACAATGCCGTGGACATCGAATAATAAAATGGGAGAACGCACCACATCCGCTTCCGTGGCTTTGCGCTGCCGTGCACGCGCGCTCACATGGGTCCCCTTCAGCCGCCCGTGGGAGGAGTACTACATATACGCGGGAGGACATCATATTGATGTGAGAATAAATAACATGAAAAGATGGTGTGGAAGACGCACGATGTACGGCAGGTCGAGAACCGTCCCGGAATGGGAGGACTGCGATAGGGGCGTCGGTGACAGCTCAAGATGATAAAGAGATAGATAGAAGCGCGCACATCAAATACAGCCTGCGGGGGACCCAAATCAGGATTGGGGAGGCTGTGAGAGTGGGCAGAAAGAAGCACGTACCGTCAGCCGACAGCCAGTGGGGAGGGGTTTGACCTGGGTGTGCACGTCAATCATATCTTGTATCGGTAGGAAAGGAAGGCATGCACATACCATGAGAGCGTTCATTTCCTGTGATGCGCTACTGGTCAGTATCATGCGCAACAAACAAGCAATAGCGACGGCACCCACGTCGTCAACGATGTGTCCGTTTCGCTTGTAGTCAACCGGGTATATGACTGTGATTCGGGAAGGTTAGCAGATGAACGGAGTCGGGTAGGGGAGCGCGCGCACCCTCGTCATATCCGTCCACCTCGTCGCCGTCGAGATCGCGCGTTTGACCGCCATGCCCAGAGTCTGCCGCATTAATATTATTATCGTTAATAAGTGAGCGTTAATGGAGAAAAGGCGGCTGATGCTCCTCACACCATGCACTCACAGTGGAAGAAGAGCGTATCGTGTGTGTGAGCGTCACGCACGAGCCAGCGCATCGCGTCGATGATGTTCTGCCGCGTAGGCTGCGAGCGCCGGTGCGGGCTGTCGTCCGTGAGCACCACAATGTCCTCCGGTCGATAGCCCTTGCGCCCTTCATTCATATACATAATTAATATTCTGTAGAAACATAAACGAGGATTACGCACGGACGAGAAAGCTAAAGACATGCTTGGCATCGTTGATGCAGCCGCGCAGCTCGTGGCTTTGGCCTCTATAGTTGATTCCAATCTGTTGCGAAGTATTTATATGGTTTTCGAGGGACGTGGAAAAATGCGTACGCAAAGTGCCTTCCTCCTGCCGGTGCACTTGGAATATTGGAAACGATGTACGACTGCGGGCATAGCCTGCATTGCATGCCTATGCGGCGGAGGCTGAGGAGCAAATTGTACTTGCTGGTGATGTTTCGCTGGCTGAGGTGTGTGGTGACGGTGGACCGGCGGCGGTGGATGGCGCAGTACGCCGCGCGGGACAGATTGGTAGGTATATGGCCTAAGAATATGGATTAGATAAAACAATCCACGAGGGCTTTCTACCCACTCAGGCTCAGAATTTCTGCAATTCGTGACGGTGAGCCGCTGCACAATGTATAAAATAGATGCCACCCACAAAAACGACACAGGATCGCCCATGGGCATGGGGCTCGGAGCGCCCGTGTTGGTCCATCCAGGGGAATATGCTCCAGGAACACTCGACGGTCGGCCTTCGTGGTGGCTGCTGGAGCTTTTATAAATAGTATGAAAAAGTTTATCAGGATGTACGTACGGTTCAGGAAATCTGAGATAGTGTCCGATGTTCAATAGCAGTCAGAAAATGAACCAGTAGGGCCTACGCTGCGCTTGGCATGGCTATACTAGCAGTAGAGAGATGGCTTCCGCCGCTTAGGTCCCACATCATCTTTGGCGCCGGCTATCTGTTTGCGAAGAAGTGAGTCGAGCCTTGACCAGGTCAAGTCCTTGTGAAATCTAGTCCAGAGGGTCCTAAGCAAGACTTGAGGCTCTCTGCCAAAATTCGAGATTTGTGGTGGTGGCTCTGGTCAAGAGGCGGTGAGCGCGGAAGCCCACAAAGCCCGACGCGTTGACGGCCCGGCTTGAGACCACCTGGTGATTATCAATAGGGGCAGGGCGATTCTGAGGCGATTCTGATGTGGATTCTGATGGGGATTCTCAGTGGATTCTGGACAAATTTAATTCCAGAGAATCGCAATCGCCTCAGAATCGTCGCAGAAACTCCTCCAGAGGAGCTTCTACACGATTAAAAGCGATTCTCTTGACGGCGATTCTCTCACGCTTTTATCACCCGAGAATCGTCGATCAGAATCGCCTCCGAGTCCAGAAGCCTTACTCTGACCGCCCCTAATCTCCCCCGCTTCCCGCCGACATCATCACAAACCGGGTTTCTTTTGGGCTCACTCTGCTATCCTCCTGCAGCCTGTGCCCTCACCTCTCGTTCTTTTCTCAGTCGGAGCCTGTTGTACCTGTTCTCCGCGATCACCTGCCGCTCCCATTCTCATCTCGTGAAGCTCGACCAGCTCTTTGCAACGTCGCCCCACATCAGAGTGCTCTACATCAGATATTTCGCCCTACAGATCGTGGAAATTCCGACGGTCGAGCTTGACGCCGAGTGTGCGATTTTGACTGCGCGTATCCTGCCTCTCTTAGCGAACCTAGCTGTTAGCTGAGGCAAGGTAGCGATTAGATTAGATAGGACCCCATCACTCATCATAGCATCATGCACTGCCTCCTGTCATACTCTTCTGCTTTTGCGCGTTTGCATCGCAAACCCAAAAGCTCTTTTCCTGCCTCACGACTCACCGGAGTCCCCTGATTTTTCTTTCATCTTCTTCGACGGCGGTTTCTGAACTGGACCTCACTCCTGTCTCCCCCTCTAGACGACTCCTTTACCGGCTCTGCTCCTCCTCTCTCACGCACGAAAATGCTGAACAACTGCCTTACGTATACTCGCCCTCAAGCCTCTCTTTATTCCTCCATCGCATTTCCATATGGCTTGGCCTTCCCCTTCTTTCCTCCTTATCATTCCGACACGTCTGCTGGCCGTCCGGCGACGCGACACATTCTATTCCTGATACGTACTCAAATAAGTTGTCAGATCTCTTTTTCGATCATAATGAGACATTGCTCTGTTGCCTGCATGCGACATGCACATCTATCCTCCTCCTCACCACTTGACTCGAATCCCACAGAGGAACACCCGACGTCTCTGCTTGAGACCTGCTTGTCTTTTCTGCTTCCTTCACGCCGCTAGACCGGTTTGCCGGAGCCACTCCATCTCGGAACTGTTCCGTTGGTTGAGTTTTCGCGTGCCCGCAGTTATCTTGATTTCTCAATCCTGTTTACTTGATTAATCCTCTCCGTTATTTTGCTGCCTCTTTCTTCTTTCCCTTTGCATTGGGCTCCTGGTTCACAAGCAACCCTTTTCAGCTCTTGTCCTTAACCTCGGTCTCGAGAATGATAAAGGACTTGTCGCACCGGTTCCGTCTTTTTCGTCACATCGGACGACATACGGCTCGGGCTGCTCGTGGGCAATGACTGGTGTCTGTGCATGCTCCTATTCGTCTCAAAGGCCATCACTCATGGCTTTAACAGATCCATGGTAGCTCATATTTATCAAGCATACGGCCCGAATTGTTATGTCCAAGGCGAACATTTCTGGTTCAAGGCCAAGGGTTGTGCCACACAACAGCGGAGGCCAGCTTCCTTCTCTTCCTAGGTGCGAGCGCTTGTTTGATAGAGAGCCCAGCGACGGCCTGATGGGCGCATCCTTATCTGCCTTTCGTTCTCCAGCTTCTTTGCTGCCTTCTCGTTTCTCATCACGGGTAGCCCTGGAGTATTTTCTGAGTGTTATCCATGCATGTGGGCAACCAAGATTCGGCATTTGTCCAGAGGGACATCTCTGCTTGCGGACGAAATGCCTGCGGCTTACTCACGATATGCATTGTGTCTCTCTTGCTCAGCGCACATACTTATCTTTTGGATGTCTTCTGCTCATCCCCTCATGATTTCTTTTTCTTACCTTTCTCTATGACTGCACGATGGCATGATTTATGGCCGTCGACGGGAAACTGTCTACATTGGTTGCTATCACAGAAGGCAGTTTGGCTGTTCCGTATGATTTTTCCTCTTCCTCCCAATTCTCCTGTTGGTCGGAAAGTCTGTCTGTTGCCTACAGTGAATTGACATTTGGCACTTGGATGCGATGATTTATCGAAATCAGCATCTGTTCCCTGCCCGCGATAAAATGTGATTGAGCCTGCTGGAGCTCAACGGGCTGCTGTAAAGTCCGGATTCCTCAGCTGCTTTTCCCTGCTCATCTCTTGGAGTTGCGTGGCTCAATGCCGCACGGCGCATCTGCGTCAGTTCTCTGATCCTATACACATATTTTCTGCCATAAATTACTCCTTGTTTGCAATTTTGGTTTGATTCCTCTCAGCAGTGCCCAGATTTCTTCGCTGTCTGCGTGTTTCGTTCCTCGTCTTCTATTTCGTTGCTTATTTCCGTTCGAAATTCCTCCGTGGCTGGCTCTGGAATGGAGACCTGTTATAAATATACTCCCTCAATATTCCTCTTGTTATTCTTTCACGATATTCTGTCCTGGCGAACCATTTGATGGTGTATTGAATGCTATGACTTTATTGAAGCATCTTTCATGCACACCATATTTTTTCTCTCAACTTGTTTCCCTCCTGCCTGCAACCGAATTTGTCTGTCCGAATTCGCTGGGATTCTGGGGACTTTCGTTTCCTTTCACCGCTCTGGATATCATTTGCTCAAACGAGAGTCTTCACGCCATTGAAATTGTGCAGTGCCCCCGCCGCATGGCCTACACGCTCGGGGAGCTGGGAAACCTGCGCCATTTAAAAGCACCCAACATAGTAATCACGCTCTCCTTCTTAAACTTCGACGGAGTAACGTTCACTGGACACCTTGTCTGATAATGTCACATATGTGACAATCTGCTCATGAGCCGATTCTCGTTTAAGTATCTTCTTGACGACCACTGCGCCCACCAACAGACACCCAGCCTTTGTGAGTTTTTTATCCCTTGCTCTCCCTTTTTCTACCCGGCGCGTCGGATGAATCCATCGGTGGAAGTCGCAAAAAACTTTTTTGTTTTTTCCGACCGGCACCGTCTTTTGGCGTGGTGCTCGGCAACTTCTGCACTGGCTGAACGTGATTTGGGGGCCAGGGCGGACCCCGGGGGCCTGCCACCTGCTGCTGTGATGTTGACTGCGATTCTGGTGACTGCAAGTAGGTCTGTGAGTTTCAGAAAGGTACGTCCTCTGGGGGAAATAATCAAGGCAGTGGAGTGTAGCAAGTTTTGTGAACGGTGTAGTTGATTTGTTTTTAGTGCATGGGTTACCCCAAGCAGGTCTAATTAAATGCCTATGGGGGTGCTACTAGGTATATCAGATCTGCTGGTGGTTATTCCGGGTGTTTGGGCGGCCAGAATATAACAATTAAGAGCTAAAAGAGCGCCCAGGTCGCTTCTCCGGGTGTGTTTTAGCTATATTTCGCTTCGTAAGTCAATGAAGGTGATCGATACTAGGCCTTCTCCTGCGCCAATCGACCTATTGCAATCCCTACAGTCGTTTCAGAGCGACGCGGGAGCATGAGTAGTGCCGGACTCGAGAGGATTTATAGATTTCGTGGTGTTTTATCGCCAAAGACAGCGACCAGAGGGAAAACTCCTTGTCTCTGACCCTGTTTGTAACGTATACGAGGGGATCCGGGTCGTCGATCGAGGCGAATAAGATGATATGCTCAGGCGAGAGTGTTTGAGGAGTATCCGGATGTCGTATGTTACTGGTGGAAGTTCCTAGTTGGATCTATCCACAGAAAGGAAGGGCTGACCGCATTAGCGTAGATGATGGGTCGAGGCTACCGCGCCCTTATTTTGTACTGCGAGTAAGTTCGTAACGGCAGCGTTTCCGTGTACGAGTATCATTTTCCTCAAATCAGAGTGTTTTTGGGTGAAGGATGTGATCCGGGAGGATCTTGTGAGTGCTTCGAAAAGCGGAGGGAGATGTTTCACAAGAGAGCCTGCTGGATGACCAGAGAGCTCTATAGTTGGGTGTATTCTTATCCTTCTGCTAGTGTGCACTAGAGAAATACAGGGGAACTCGGTGATGATTTATGTGAAGAATGATCCTTGTATTTATAGTTTTCCCTCTCCCGGTGATACGCGTGCCGTGGGGGCCGAGTGTAATGTATAAGATGGAAGGTGTGCTCTACTGGTGCCCTAGCGGAACACTGTCTGCAACCGGAGCGTATGAGGCGACTATGTCAGGTACGACCGTCAAACCACTATCACTCCACAAAACCAACAACCAAATATAGCTAGCTCAGCTAGGAGAAGCGTCCAACGCTTAAACTTCCTGGCTATCTCCCTGATGAACGGCTTGTATGCTGTATGATCGAAAGTTCGGGGTAGGGACCAAGTATTAGGCCGCTTTTATGATAGTCCTTCTGTAAATGTAATCTCTTCTCTGCTCCAGTCCTCTCTTGACTTCGGATCGTGGTACACTAGAAACACGCTAGCCTAGCTAGTCGTGCTAATAGCTCTCTGCGATGTGACCTCCTATAGAATTCCTATCCGTGAACAGATGGACCTTCACAAGGTTCTTAACCAATGTTCTCGAAACGTGTACGTGTGTTTACGGCTGTTAACCGGCGTGTTTATTGTGCTAGCTCGCACTTGTATCCTTCCAACCAAGTCCAACCTCGACTCCTTGTCCTTTTAACCGCTCTGCTCTGTGTCGCGTATGCGTTCTGTGACGCTGCACGCGGACTCTCAACGAGTATGAAACCGACTCTCAACGAGTATGAATCCAAACGCTCAACGCACCCCTCAACGGGTAGAAACCAACTCTCAACGAGTATCAGCCACTCTCAACGAGTATGAAACCTTGAAACCCTCAATCCCTCAGTGCACTCTGTGCGTGTTGTTGTGCAAATGAACTTCTATTGAAGGACAAATGGACGGTGGGCTAGATGCGCGCCTTTAGAACGTAGGGGGTCACTATATGAATAGCTACTGCCTCCACTAACCGGGGTACGATCCGCTGCCCTCCTCCCACTTCTCCCCTTGCTTTTATACTACTAACTACATACATAATCACATGAAAGTACGGTGGCCTAGGCCTTGGGTATACATGCCAAGCAAAACAGAATATAAATAAAATGAATATAATTGGTCCAATCCACGAAACCCCCGGCCCGACCCATATGGTTGCTCCATCAGCAGCCACCGAGAAATCCGTTCTTCCGCGATAAGAAAGTGCTTCCGCCATTTCCGAGACCTATATCCCTTAGCTAGCTCAAGGAGTATTCGTCCCCTAGCTATAAGCTTTGAGATACAGTGTCCTAGCAATGTTGCACATCCACCAGCGTTTACTAGGTCCGATTCGTATTCCTACTGTCAAAGTCCGGATATCACCGGTGCTAGATCTGCGGCTGCAATTGCCGATCACGGCTGCAATTGCCGAGTCATAACTCCCAGCCCGTAGTACCCGACAGCCCCGCCTACTCCGGTGGGTCCTGATTCCGTCATATTGTGCTACTGAAACATCACATGTCTCGTCACGTCGCTCGGCTAGTTCATATCAACGCCTAACAAAGTCGCTAGCCTTGTACTCATTGGCTACTGCATCGGTCTCCTCCTAGATCTTGTTATGTATCATAGTGTAAAGTTGCCTAGGCTAGGCTCCTCCTATAGACTTAGCTTTAACCGGTCAAAACTGAGCTAGCAACCTCATATGAAGCATCGCTAGCAGAGTATCGCCTCGTAGCCCTCATCTAGGCACTAACACCGTCTACGCGCTCGATCCTAGCGCTAGCCGTCTAGTCATGGATGATTGTGCTAGATGTAGGATTTTGCATAATGCGTGTTTACAGGCATGGCCTGAAATCCGGCTTATCACCGGGTCCCCTTCTCCTACCATATGACTCCTCACTGGCGCCCGCCTGTCATAGCCAGCTTGGTTGTCCGGGGCTGAAATTAGATTGTCTTGTTACGACGACCCGAAATAGCCCCCGGGTCGTGTGGTACGAGACGTTCTTGGTGCACTCCGGATTGTATGGCCACCAAGTCGTCGTGAGACGTCTGGACCTATTAATAGTGAATGGTCTTGGCGTGCTCCGGGTCGCACGAGTCGCCTTCGATGTCATACAAATGACATAGCCTGTCCTGGGTCTCCAGCCAAGCCGAGCTGGCAATGACACACGCAAACGAAGGCCCTTCCTCCCTGATCTGTGTTATAGTCGGGCTCGTATTTCCTCCTGAGCGATATAAATCCATCTCCGGGTCCTATGTCAATCGCCTGGCCTTGTGGTGTACTATCCCGTTGTTGCGGAATCCGAGAAACATAACGGTCCTATGGTCCAGCGGCCTATGACGCTCATAACTGAGAGACGCACGTTTGAACCGCGCTAGGATCGTAGTGCGGCTTTTCGCCTGTCCTCCCATTGCTGGAAAGCAGAGGGAGGCCGGGTGAATAAGCGTACTACCCTTTTTATTTCTTGGAGGTCAATGTTTTATTTTCGAGGTCGTTGGTGAGTAAGTCGTTGTCGCAGGTGGTTCTGAATGAGACGGAGCGTAGGGGGATGTAGCTGAGAGTCATTTAAGACCCGGGTTAGTGTTCTGAGTGGTTTCCTTGGAGGATGCGAGTGAATTGAGAACCGGGTTGGTTTCCTTGGAAGATGTGAGTGAATTGAGACCCGAGTTAGTGTTCGAGGAGTTATTCATGAAAAATAGGGGCCTGGAGTGATGTGATGGTGAGTGTTTGGTGGTACGCTCGAGCGGGTAGCGATGTATTTGACTCAGTGAGGGTACAGGGAATACCGCTGGGGCTGGGTGGTAATTTATCGCTATCCAATGCCCGTTGGTGGGTCGAGCAAAGTGAGAGCTCACACCGCCCGGCGAGGTAGGAGTGTACTATTTTGGTCCATAGATATCATACGCACAATCTATTCTGCGTGCTTGTCCACCTAAGTGCCGCGTTCTCTGTCATGCCGTCTACTTTCTCTCTTGCCCTGGGATCCTTTGATCTTTCAATTTGTTATTTTGCTCTTGTCTCCTATCCGACAAAATGGACGACAAATGAGACCCACTCACCCCCTATCAAAATGCCCCATAGACCATCTCAACATGACTGGGATTCCCAGCATAGTTAGAATGGCTAATGCAAGGATCCACTGTCGCAATTCCGAGGGCAACCATCAAAATGTCCAGTATAGACCTTGTTTTCGCTATCTGCACGCCATTTGTGCGCGGGTGGTATCGACAAGGGAGCAAGGACTCCGGGACTTTTCGAGACACGTGGAATCACGGTCCGATGTGTCTCACGCCCTTGTTCTCATCTTGAGCAAGGAAAATCAGTTGATTTGGAGTCTAATGAAGTCAAGATGGTTTTTGGCTGTGGCCTATGATTTGATGACTCCAAGAACTCGATAGCTCATATCTACCTATGTTAGCTTGTCCATACACGAGGATTTTTCTCCCACCAGATGAAACTTATGGGCTGCTTTTTTTTATTGGCTCATAATGGTTACGCCGTAAACCAAGACAATAATCTTGCCGACGGTTTCAAGACCTTAATTGGCATAATAAGAGATGAGTTGGCCTCACCAACCCTGCGTGAAATAACTTTTCCGCACTTGGCAGACACTTTTAGGCCCCACTGCGACAAAATTTCTGTCGAAGCACTCTACCGAAACCTTGATGGTACTCAAATGCTACTAAATGTCTGCTCGAGTATACTTTCGAGGTTTATAAAAGTTTATGCCACACACAATGTTTTAAAACCCAGAGTACTTGTTTCATACTAGAATAATGACAACTGTCTCCAATTATCGTGCTTGATGTCCGAGGCCTAACTACGCTGGGGACTCTCTCGGACCTTCTTCTGACAGCCTCAAGTTTATTTTTTCCTTGTCTTCAGAATAGGAATTCCGAAATGGAGGGTAGCTCAGGTGATCAATCGGCGGAAGATTGAGGGTACCCATAGCATATATTCTGACACAATGTATGTAGTACGGTGTCATGCGTATAAGTTGTTATACTAGAGGTGCGCTGGAAGTGACGTTATTCGAGCGATTCTCTATTGGTTTGAAATGTACTGTATCGAAGATTTGTTACTAGAATGATGTGATATCGCTCCTAGTAGGGAAGGGGGTTGGGTGTGTGCGAATCAGGGATTAATAGGATTTGTAGGTGGTTTCGAAAGAAGGTAAACGTGTGTACGTAGTGAGGGACGCGCACAAGAGTAAGGGGTAGCTAGTAGATAGGTGATCTATGTAGACGCGGGTGCTCGTATGAATGTAACTAAGTGAATAGGTACGTGCAGCAGAAGTATTACCGACAATGAGGAGGGTTGCTCGGGTATCGTATGCCAAGATGAACAAACCTACTTACTCGCAAAAAGGATTATACTGCGTAAGCTTTTACCGATTTATCCTGGGTGTCCAGTAGGGCTGCTCGGGTATCGTAGACCAAGGTTGAGTAGACCTGCTCGCTTAAGGAAGATTGTTTCGAAAGACTATAAGGGGGCGATCGGGTATCTTATGCCAAGGTGATCGTTCCAAATAGAAAAAGAAAAAGCCAACGGGATGGCGATCCGATTACAACGTTGATCGTGAGGGTCCCTCGGGTATCGTATGCCGAGTGAAGGAACCTAACGCTCGTGAAAGACGCTCTCGGTGTAAGCGCTTAGTGTAGCTTAATGACAAATAAGCTGGTCTCTAAACCAGCTCAAGTGACCAAAGACGAGTAAACAAACAAACAAACAAACGTAAACTTAAAGTGCTAGTGACGGATTTCTTCTCTTAATAGCTACAGTACAGGTTGCTTATATACTAAAATCCCCATCAATTATGAGTCAGCACGATTGACACTCTGAGTCATTTCCAGTCATTCTGAGTCATCTTTTCCCTAGGAACCTGATCCCAACTGTCATAGTTGCTACGATACCTGATTGTTGTGAGGCATTCGACAGCTTTGTAATCATGAAAAGTGGTCTGATTCTAAGATTAGTATTTATGAAAAGTGGCCTGATTCTGTGATTAGTAATTGCGAAAAAGTGGTCTGATTTTCATAATTAAGAAAGTGGTCTGATTTCAAGAATTAGTAATTGCGAAAAGTGGCATGATTCTGGATTGTTCCCATGAGCGTGAGAGATTGAGGGTTCTGCATATTCTATCGATGATTTTGTCTTGGTGCTGGTTGTAGAATAATTCGGTCTTGTCTCTAAACACTTTTGAGACATGACAACGGACACCAGCTGTTTCCTGATGGGACCACGTCAGAATATACCTACCTACTTACCTACCTACCTAGCCTCCTTATCAGATCCGAATATTTCCTACGACTCTTTGTTGAACATTGATATTTGGGATACACACCACCGAAATGCTATCCGCGGAGTTGTCTACCATGGTCATAACCACTTCACCGCTAGATTGATAAAAACAAACAGGGTGGTCTAGTTTCACATGGGATTCTGACACTGCCATTTGAGAGGTCCCAACTGTGAGCAAGTTGGTGTTACACATGGCCTTCCACAGGGATGTCTAAATACTTGCAATATTGACAGTGAGATCAATTGTATTTATATTATGTTTTAGGTTGCCTTTAAATAAATTAAGTACAAGGTAGGTAGGTAGGTAGGTAGGTAGGTAGTATTACCAGTGCGGTCCGTTTCATGCTGTCAGAATTCGAGATTTATGATCTTGCCCATTAGCAACCATAACATTTTGGGACTCTCACGGAACATTACAGGTTGTCGTCTTTGCATTTCCAATTTGCAATTTTTGCCTGCCGTTTCCAATGTGCAGGTTCAGGTAAACCCATGATGGTATTGATCTTGAGTGGGGAACCTTGATCGGTTTCCACCGTTATTCTGCCTACCACTGTTGCCTCTCTCTCTCATGGTCTCGCCGAACCACTGCCCACTTTACTCTGAAGCCTCCACCCGATCTATCCTGCATGTCCAGCGCAGTGTCCAACCGCCGATCCCTTCCGTTGAAGAGCTTCCCGATGACGATGTCCCAAGGCACAACCTCTTGCCTGATGACTGCTCATATCTTCTCATGGACGACACTGATTTTCACGTCAAGTTTAACGTGCCTGCATCTGCCCCTCCCAGTTTTCATGCCGCTGCCGCAGGTAATGCTCGGAGGCTTCTGTCCTTCTGGTCTCAACATTCTCAGTCATTCCCACTCCTTTGACACCCTCTTTGGACCAACTGCTCCCAGAAGGTATGCCTCTTTTGAACAGAACAATTGTTACTCTTTTCTGTCCAAGCGGTAACTCTGCTTTCCTCGGGTCCGTTCTCGGCTGCATTGGGAAAACACCGCCTGATTGACATCAGGTTCGATCCGTTGCCATGTGCGCTGTTTCTTTCCCGCTTGCCTCAAATCTTACATCTTCCCCTTAGCATTCACCTACGTAGATGCCCCTGTGCATAGTACCTACAATGAGGAATCAACTGATGTTCAAAAGAATCTATATGAAGTTTGATTAAGCACTTGGCGTCACAATGAATAATCCGGATTGATGGCTGATTTGTTGAACAATCCGCAAGGGACTTCCGCTGGACAGAACACTGTTTAAACAGCTGTTTAATTGAATCAGGTTAAACGGAACAACGGCGGTCCATCCACATTGGTCGTCTGCTGAGCCCACCACCAACGCCATGTTGAGACGGCTGAAATGAAAACACACTTACAATTTGGCAAAACTCAGTCTAAACCAATCATCTTAGCGCTCGGTGGTACACAATTAGGGTCAGAGTAAGCTCCGAGCTGCTGATTGAGTCTCAAAGATGTGATGGAATACAAATGATTGACCATACTGTGACTGTATACAATACTCTAAACAATGTGGGGTCAGTACAGTGTTCAGCAAGTTAGTCGTGAGTAGTTGTCTGACAGTGGCCATAACTCATATGTGAGGGCGGTATCATGCAGGATCACTAGAAACCATACCAAGGAGATTGTATGAATGCTACACAAAGATCATAGACCTCTAGCAGGGATTTTGGGCAAATATAGTCTTGTCATGACTAAAGATAATAGTCATGACTCCAAGTCGTATGAGAAATAGTAATTCTCAGGCACAGATAAACAGTCGTGAATAATGAAAGAGTCGCGACTACCAAAATAGACCTTCGGGCGATCTCTGAGAGTGTGATCACATGTCAGATGGACCATGGTGAACTAGTTGACTAAGCAAATCAATCCGAGGATTCTCAATGAAGTCTGAGAAGATCCAAAGATCTGATCAAACTTCCACATGAAAGATGTGGTTGTCATGATTAGGTCGAAAGCACACAATATGGTGTCAAGGCGGTCTAGATCGTTCCGGATCTTGCCTTGACTAAAGATAGATGACGCTGAAGGCTCTCTGGGACTTTTGGAACTACTCTAGACAGTCGGGATTGACTCCTATAGGCTACAGGCTGCAGATCTCCGATCAAACATGGTTGATAGACAGATAAAAGGACCATATACCTCATTTCTATTACTCATTTTCCTTATCTGGCAAGTACTAAAATAGATTGTAAACTAGTATAAAGTCTCAGTAGAATAATGCAATTCTGGACTGTATTTTCCTCCCAGCTACTATAGCCGTGACTATTTATTGGTCACTGGTTGTGGGTCATGGGGTTAGTGCACGTCTGGGTTTTACGTGGAGATTTGTTTAAACACATTTCGAAGTTGTACTACTTTTAGCAGAAATATATATAGAATCAGAATGTAGTTGTTTGATAACCAAAGTCCCAGCAAAGTAAGCTGAATAAGAAAGTCATAAGAAACAGTCAAGTCTGTACCTAAGTGGTCCTTTAAGAGTCGCGACTAAGTGTCAAGATGGAGGATAGCTGTTGATATCGTTCCTTTGAGTTCGGTTGCAGTCTAAGTACCAAAGAAGTAAAGTCTAAGATGGTCTCAAGTGACCTAAAGTTCAGTCCAAGTGTGGCTTAAGTTGTTGGAGTTGTTCAAGTACACTCGCGACTGTGTTCCATTCCATCCAAACACCCCAAAGATAGTGTTTCTCTTGTGAGAGACTTTAGTTAAGGTTCTCGAATAATACTTGCGAATATTCCCAAAGGCACAGTTAGATTTATAGTCATTCACTGCAACTGTCTACGGTTCATCTTACTCAATTCTGATTGAGAGGACCCTAGTTATAGAAGCACCAATATATTCATGTAGTAGTGTGTGTGTGTGTTGGGTGTAGTTCATTTTGTGTGCCTCTTGCACATATCTTGAGATTATACTTTTCACGACTATACTTGGGTGCACCGTTTCAACCTCATCAGCACCGACATTGCCTCTCACACCCTTGCCTGACTCGCTGGGCATCCGCAAACCGCCACCGCACCTCGTACCGTCTAGCAACCCTACAGGCTCATCTCCTTTTCTTCCTCCACCGCCAACATCTCATCCCATGTCAAAACTTGATTTTCCCAAGCTCACAGAAGAATTGACGCCTGCAGTGATAAATGGATGGCTCGGACGGTGCAAAGACATATATGAGGCTTGGCAGGCCCTCAATGCAGACAAAACTATGCCTGCCCGCACCTTGATCATGCTGGCTGGATTGCGCATGGAGGAGGCCACAGCGGTGACATGGTGGAACGAGAACCGTGAGACGCTGAAGAAGTTTAGTTCTTGGGAAGTGTTTGCAGAGAAGGTCAAGGAATGGTTCATCCCTTCCAACTGGCGCATGGTGGCCCTCGCCGCCTTCTATTCTGTTCGGCAGGGATCCTCTCTGTTCCCCAAGTTTGTCAAATCACTCCAGAATGCGCGTAACACCCTCGCTGGAGCCGGGACCACCTACACGATCAACGACTCAATCATGAAGAATAATCTCCTCTTCTTCTCCCACCCTATCCTTCGTCTTCACGTTTCTGGCCAACAAAATCTTGCATTCAACACAATGAAGCTTGACATTCTTGTCACCAACATGACATCAATGTGGGCTAGTCTGCTTGCTGAAGGAGTTATCAAGCCCCCGAGGGCTGTGCTTGCACCACTCGTCATCCCTCCGATGACGTTGAAACGGTGCACCCAAGTATAGTCATGAAAAGTATAATCTCAAGATATGTGCAAGACGCACACAAAATGAACTACACCCAACACACACACACACTACTACTACTTGACTATATTGGTGCTTCTATAACTAGGGTCCTCTCAATCAGAATTGAGTAAGATGAACCGTAGACAGTTGCAATAAATGACTATAAATCTAACTGTGCCCTTGGGAATGATCGCGAGTATTACTCGAGAACCTTGACTAAAGTCTCTCACAAGAGAAACACTATCTTTGGGGTGTTTGGATGGAATGAAACACAGTCGCGAGTGTACTTGAACAACTCCAACAACTTAAGCCACACTTGGACTGAACTTTAGGTCACTTGAGACCGTCTTAGACTTTACTTCTTTGGTACTTAGACTGCAACCGAACTCAAAGGAACGATATCAACAGCTATCCTCCATCTTGACACTTAGTCGCGACTCTTAAAGGACCACTTAGGTACAGACTTGACTGTTTCTTATGACTTTCTTCTTCAGCTTACTTTGCTGGGACTTTGGTTATCAAACAACTATGTTCTGGTTCTATATATATTCTGCTAAAAGTAGTACAGCTTCGAAATGTGTTTAAACAAATCTCCGCGTAAAACCCAGATGTGCACTGACCCCGTGACCCACAACCAATGACGACAATAGTCACGGCTATAGTAGCTGGGAGGAAAATACAGTCCAGAATCGCGTTATTCTACTGAGACTTTATACTAATTTACAATCTATTTTAGTACATGCCAGATAAGGAAAATGAGTAATAGGAATGAGGTATATGGTCCTTTTATCCGTCTATCAACCGCGTTTGATCGGAGATCTGCGGCCTGTGGCCTATAGGATTCAATTCCGACAGTCTAGACTAGTTCCGAGAGTTCCGGAGAGCCTTCAGGGTCATCTATCTTTAGTCAAGGCAAGATCCGGAGCGATCTAGACCGCCTTGACGCCATATTGCGTGCTTTCGACCTAATCATGACAACCATATCTTTCATGTGAATGTCTGATCAGATCGTCGGATCTTCTCGGACTTCATCGGGAATCCTCGGATTGACTCGCTTAGTCAACTGGTTCACTATCTGACATGTGATCACACTCTCGGAGCTCGCCCGAAGGTCTGTTTTGGTAGTCGCAACTCTTCCATTATTCACGACTGTTTATCTGTGCCTGAGAATTACTATTTCTCATACGACTTGGAGTCATGACTATTATTTTTAGTCATGACAAGACTATATTTGCCCAAAATCCCTGCTAGAGGTCTATGATCTTTGTGTAGCATTCATACAATCTCCTTGGTATGGTTTCTAGTGATCCTGCATGATACCGCCCTCACATATGAGTTATGGCCACTGTCAGACAACTACTCGCGACTAACTTGCTGAACACTGTACTGACCCCACATTGTTTAGAGTATTGTATACAGTCACAGTATGGTCAATCATTTGTATTCCATCACATCTTTGAGACTCAATCAGCAGCTCGGAGCTTACTCTGACTCTAATTGTGTACCACTGAGTGGTAAGATGATTGGTTTAGACTGAGTTTCGCCAAATTGTAAGCGTGTTTTCATTTCAGCCGTCTCAATGTCTCTCCCCACACTGACATCTTCTTCGTCTACGTCTGCATCATCGGTGCCACCGTTCATCCCTCTGATGCATGCGGAGAAGGAAGCACTGAGGGCAGCAGGTGGATGCTACCACTGCCGGAAGACACTGCAGACACCTGGCTGGGTCAAGCATCGCAGCAACAGTTGCCCCAGCGATCTGGCCCTCGGTATTCCCCCACGTGGAGCACCAGCGGTTGTCATTGCTGTTGGACCAGCAGGGTTTTTGTCCACCTACGAGGATGGGTACAGGGTTGTGGCAGTGGCTATGCCGGTGTAAGACCCGGATGAGGACAGCTTCTCAAGTATCTCCACAGTAACGGATGACAGCGATCTTGCTACACGATAACTAACTCTCCATATCCTATACTCTCCTCTTTTTAATGTCGCTTCTTCATTCTGGCCACCCCCGTCCCCGGACTCCCTGTGCGGATCTTGTTATGACCCCACCGCCGCACCTGTTTCTCGCCCCATTGCAAGTTCCTGTTCGTCTTGGACATGTCCGACAAGTCTTCATTTGGTTATTTGGGCCATTTTCCTGGTACTTCTCACATTCTTGGGCCATACTCAGTTTTTCAGAGCCATGGAGAGTGTAAACCCCTCGGTTTACAGACCAATCGGACCATTAGATAAGCCAGTGTATCTTTGTCTTTACCTTCTTGTCCGTCAATAGTCACACTTGCAGAATACACCATGGTCTTGTTGACTTCTGGTGTGACATCTTGTCAGTGATGGTCCTTAGGTCGACCAAAGTAATCGCAAAACAAGCCCTCCAGGACTAATATAAACCATGACCTTGCACACAGTGGGATTGTATCCCGCCTAGCCCATAATACCGACGTAGACCAGTAATGCTTCACCACGCTGAGTGAAGGAGTGGTGTTGAAGTCGGAAAGCAGGGTAGGGAACGTGGGATATGAATTGGAGCAATCCCGCAGCAAGGGAGAATCGAGATGTAAGTCTATAAAGCAGTGTCAGACTCCCACTAAAGTGGTAGTCAGAACATGACAATTCGAGGCGATTTGCGCTATCGGCAGACGCAAGGGAGATTTGATGGGATTGACTTCATTACTCACTCCAACTCATTTGGAATCACTTCCACTCACTCGCTGAAGTATTTGATGGGATCGATTTCTTTACTCACTCCAACTCATTTGGAGTCACTTCCACTCATTCGCTGAAGTTCTTGATGGGATCGATTTTCCTTTCGACTGACTCATTAGGAGTCACTTCCATTCATTTGTAGCACAGCCACTTAGAAATTTTGGACTGGACTCACAACAAGTCATTTCGACTTGTGAAGAGTCATTTGGACTCAGTTCCTTGTAGTATAAATTTAGCTAGTTTTGTACCCTTTTGGCAAGCCAAGTACCTTCCAGTTGACTTCCCATGTACATTTTCGCCCACGGGAGCAGTACAGTTACTGTTCCACCCCACGCTACTGATACCCCCGCATGCTCTGACTCTCGATCACGTAAATCGAGCCATGTTCCCTGACCCGTACGCACGACCCCGACTCTCTATCACGTAAATCGAGCCATGTTCCCTGACCCGCACGCACGACCCCGACTCTTGATCACGTAAATCGAGCCATGTTCCCCGACCCGCACGCACAACCCCGACTCTCGATCACGTAAATCGAGCCACGTTTCCCGACCCGCACGCACAACCCCGACTCTCGATCACATAAATCGAGCCACGTTTCCCGACCCGCACGCACAACCCCGACTCTCGATCACGTAAATCGAGCCACATTATTCCTACCTGTTTACCCCTACACCTTCATTCCCGTACCCCTATTCCAATCCTTGATCCTACCTTTTTGATCTATTTTTAAACTACAACTTTGTTGGCGCTTCCCCATCGAACCTTACTTAATAAAATTTGTGCTTGGATTTAATTTTTCGAGTGCAAATTTTTGTCAGATCCTCCCACCTCTGACAGCAGCACCCTGGTCGAAGTAAGACCGGAGTATAGACGAGATAGAATCTACTGTACATGATTCTATCTACTGGCTTTTATACATCTCTCTTACAATCGGTTCATCTGGAAACCGATCGTCCCTGTCTGTTTCAAGACAAATAGCCTTCTCCTTTATGTCCCCTTTGCCCATTGTCATCATTATCGTTGTCCACTGATGTATTTTGGGTTGCCAAAATATATCCCGCAATTGGAAAAAACAAACAGGGGCTGTCGTGAACTTGTTTCATGACACATCTTTTCAGTGTTTCTGTCTAGCCGACAGCTTTACAACAAGGTCCCTTTAAAACTATTGAAGAGATTGCTGCACTGACGCCTATGGATGTTGATCTTCCTACTGTTCAGTGCATGGACAACCTCCGCATTCTGCCGCTAACATTTTTCAACGAGATCTTGGTCGATGTTGACGATGGTACCCGGTTCTGCAGCACTTACTTGCTCAACAAGGACTTTGAGTTCAGCGAAATTGTTACTGACAGCACTCTGACCCGCATTCATCTGGCTGACATGGATGTCAAATACATCGCTATTCATTCTTCTAGTCTGGCTGGGCTTGTTTCACTCTTCAGTCACTTCAGTGTTGAACATCTTACGGGTTTTGCTAACCTGCATTGCATCACTGTCCCGAAAAATAAGCCTTTGCTGGAAGAGTATATATTGGAGCATCAATGCAACACCAGATCCCTGGAAATTCTCAGGTGCTACTGTTCAAATGGCTCAGGAAAGAAAGGCAAGGTATTTTTCAACCTCAAACCGTGCAGATAATCCGAGACCGAGAGCGAGCTCAGAAATTAAAGTTTAACGCCAATGCTGCCAAGCGGAAAGAAAAAGGCACTCCTGCCCAGCAGACTGTAAAACAAGCTGCTCGGGTTGCCTTGACAGAAGCAGAATTGTGTTTTCCTTACATGGCGACCTCTTCTGATTGATACTGAACTGTAGTGGAATGGCAAGACTATACGCATCCTCCTACATGGCTGCCAACACCCTGCACAGTCTGTGCACATGACACAACAGCGCATCTGTTGACCGCCGAAAATCCCCTAGATTATGATCCGACCCTCCTTCAGAATCCAGCAATGCAGGGTTGCAGGGATGTTCACAGGGCAATGTAGCTATATTCACCCAGGACATCGAAGCTGTCTGTACAGTTCTTCCTCCACCCCGCTCCAAAATCCCAGAAGCTATGTGCGCTTTATTTTGAAGTGCCTCCACAGTGCCTGACAAAGATAACACTTGGAAACTGGCTCTGATTCTGATATCCAAAACTGCAATTCAGACTATGATCGACTTGTTGAACCAAAATGCCACTGGGGGCAAGGGCCATGGCCGTGGGTTCATGGCCTATGTCGGACACTTGCCATGGCATTTGTCAATTTTCCGAGGTTATTCCCTTGTTCTATTGTTGCACCGCCACCCTGCCGGCGTGTTTGTTCCCAAATCAATGATATTCTGTTCAGTATTGAGGGCTTACTGGACTATAATGGACAATGAATTTGTTGAAATTTACGGCAAACTGCTATTTGTCTCTGGAATTGCATGTGTTGGCCAGTTGCATTGCACACATATATGTGTTGTAATAAACGAAGATATTCACATCCCTACTTGTACTAGCTACGGTCTAGTGTACAGTATCATTGCAGTGCATTGGGGCTGCAGGAGGGAGAAAAAGAGCAGATACTGGCGAAAAAGTCCATGTCCCGAAGCCGACAACATGGGAGAGGAACCAGCTCTTTCTAATTCCGCTCCCTCACGACCTCCAAAAATTGAACACTTTCTCAAAATATTCAGGCCATGTCTATTGAATTTTCTTTGTGTAAATCATGACCTCTCTCCTTCTTTTCACAATGTGTTGTGGCTCCCAGTAGATTTGAGCATTCACAACAGTTTTCAGCCTATCTTGGCAGATCCTGGCAGAACACACACCAATTGGCCGGCAGCAACAGCTGAATCCCTTTGTTCTCATGGATGCCCAAGACCAACGCCATGACAAATGCCATGGCAAGTGTCAGACATAGTCCATGAACCCATGGTCATGGCCCTTGCCCGCAGTATGCTGCATATTGAACAGCAGGTGTTGAATATAGTCAAGAAAACATGGATGCCCTCTTGTCATGAAACAAGTTCACAATGACCCCTATTTCTTTTTCAATTGTGGGATATATTTTGGTAACCCCAAAATATATCAACAAGACAACTATAACGACGACAACGGGTGAAGAGGAAATAAAGGTGGGGGATATTTGTCTTGAGGCAGACAGGGACGATCGGTTTCCAGATGAACCTATTGTAAGACAGCAGTATAAAAGCCGGTAGATAGAATCATGTACAGTAGATTCTATCTCGTCTAAACTCTGACTTTGCTTTGGCTAGGGTGTTGCCTAAAGACTTGATATTTGCTTCTCATCTATTTTGGGGCTCGCATTGCCTATACCCTGCATTCATTATCCTGCACTTCCGACTACTTCCTTATACGTAGTGGCAATCCACTACTGGCCTACATCTACACTGCAGGATAGACGGGATCTACCTGCATACACTTATACTGTGGTTCACTCAGTCCCAGCGGGCTATATTCACGACCGACTTAAGCCAACCCAAGGGCTGTCGCTGACACCTCTTTGAAGATCTTCTTCATGACCAAGGAATCCCTAACAGCACACAACTGTGTTGCCTCCTGGACGAGACTGCAGAGCCGGGACAGGGCTACGCTGATCATGGAGAAGACTGCCTCCCAGTGTCGTTTGAGCCCGATGAGTTGGTGATTGAGGCTGTCGGATATACAATTTGTGGATGGACCCCTCAAGTCGTACGGAATATGAAAGCCTCCACTGTCACTTGGTGTTTAGACGAGAAGCAGTTTATTAAGATGCAATCCGGTTCGAAGTTTATGTCAGACCACGATACAAATCTTCTTACCTATGCCTTCCCTAATCTCAATCTTTGGGAATCGGAGGCTTTTACGAACCCAACCGTACCGAAGCTCAGCATATCTCATTTGAACGTCAAGTGAAAAATTTGCTATTGCATCACGGAGGCCATTTCCGGAAAGACCCCAATTTTGCATGTGTTTGCTGGAACATCATCCAGAAAAAAGAGGTTAATATGCACGTCCACTTCCGCACTAATCCCAAAGACCATGCAGATGTAGTTCAACAAATTGAGCAGATGACACCTATTTTGACCGACCTGATTAAAAGATGGGAAATTAATCCCAACGCTAAGCCGTCGAACAAAGCCGAAAAGGACGCAGTCCGCGCCCTGAACAAGATGAAGCTGCTCGCCAAGGACCTAAAGGGAATCTCCGGTTATAAGCAGTGTCGAAGAAATGAAATCCGGGCTATGATGAAACAACATATGACTACTCCTGCGCTGTTTTTGACAATTAACCCTGCTGGTATCGTGGATCCATTGCTGGGAGCCATGGGCGGTGTTCCTCCAGATGACTGGGAGAAACTGAGTGCATTTCAATGCAAAGTGTTCGTTGACAAAAACCCTAGACCCGCTGCTCAGTTTTTCGACGAGGTCACTAAAGCCTTCATCGTGTTGAAGTATAATCTGTCTGCAGACGGTCCTGACAAAGATGGCCTTCTTGGCCGATGTACGGGCTACTACGGCATGGTTGAAGCGTAGGGTGCGGAACTTTGCACTGTCATTTGTTAGTGTGGTTAGCCGGCAATCCTATGCCTCATGAGCTTCGTGACCGCATGCGAGACGATCCTGTATTCAAGGGGAAAATGTTTTCTTGGTTAGAGTCCATAATTAGTTGTCAGTTGTCCGGAGACGATGTACCTGTCGTGGAGACAGATGGACCGCTCAAATCGCCTGTGCGCGAGCCCGATGTCATTGATCCTAGACTCCACAAGGGGCCCTACGCCGCGCAAGGACGATGCTTTCGAACTCGACTATTCGATGCCACTGCCCGCGGCCTAATTGCTCCTTTGACGACAGTGAAGGTTGAGAACGTGTACAATTGGGAAGGAGTAGTGTTTGCCGCTGGCAGGTGACTAGTTACTTTATTTACTGTACAGTGTCTACTAGTGTATTACGACATAGCTAGACTCATAAAGGGTTAATGTCTTGAATTTATAAAGGTCTAAGGTCATGGGCTTTGTCTTGATCCAGGTACCAGGGATGCCTGAAGGGCCTTTGGTATAAATTAAGTATGAGTTTCATGCCGGGCCAAGCCACGGCCCTTTACCCCAAGTAGGGGTTTTTGTTTTTGTAGTTGATTAAAAAGTGATCGAAATTATTTTTTAGGATTGACCATCATTGACGGTTTCAGCGGCCACGGTCATGCCCAGTTTCGTCAAATCTGAGCTGCGGCGACTGAGCGAAGGTTGGGCGGGGAGGCATCAGAATAAGTAGTTCTAGAAATCTGTCTAACAGGTCCAAGCCTTTCCATTATATCATGAGCTTTCTAAGTTTTTTTGAATAAAGGCCGGTGATATTCAGGTTCATAGGTTCACAGTGTTGTCTGAGGCCAGGCCGAGAGTCAAAAAGGTCTGACCCATTTGACCCTTTGACCGGGGTCTGACCGGGTCTGACCCTCGGCCTGTCACGATTCGATGCCAAATCTAATCTAATCGAGACAACACCGACATCCCCTATCTTAACGCCCAAGATCATAAGCGCCCAGACTATATATATCGATGACGACAACGATGTCGGGATTAGCCGAGAGGACTGGGAGATGGCCGGTTAAGGCGAGGTATGACATCACGGATATATTTATCCTCGTAGAATGTTGTGGAACATTGAAGAACATTCGGACATGAGGCTACGGGACGTTTACATACAGGCTTCCATATGTACATAGTTCACACGGTTACGACCGTTTAGTATAAGTAGAGTAGTGTTTCGCTTGTAGTAGTTAACCTTTTATTCCATCATCTTTCGAGCTCTACACATCTCACTACCCAATCCCTCTCATCTTACCGAGAGTGGACGAGATTGAGTCTTGACTGTGACATAATAAAAGGTTACCCATCATACCCTCGTACCGCCCCACCGACCTCCTTTCCTCGCCATCCCCCCACTTTCTAGTTATCCCTTTCTGCCGTCGTGGCAGCCTCTTACCTGAAGACCCATTCCCCCATACCAACATTCACGTCGTCCACACCGACGTTAAACAATTGCAGCGCCAATCGTTCGTGGTTCACTCGAACAGACAGACGCTAGGCCATGGGAAACGTTGAGACCGTCCCCAGCCCTATAGCAGTCGCAGGAGTGCTAGCTTAACCTTTGGGGAAGGCTACCTCGCTATCGCCGGGGGTGTCGTAGAAGACCCGGGGTAGTTCTGTTAGCAACAAACCACATCAACCCCACCTACCGCTCAGTGCGGACCGACCGACGCAGTGACGTACCGCGTACCCTCGAGCGGGTCATCGACCCCCGACTCCGTTCACGAGTGGATAGCCGACCGAGCCCGATCCGCCTCACCACCAGGAGAGACCTTTCTTTCCTTTCCTACCTTCACCCAAATCACCTACGCCTCTACCCCTCCGCCCGCACCCGACATGTCCCGACAGGGATCCCCTATGCACCAGGGACCCGCACCTCAGCCCTACCAACCGCTCTTCATCCAATTACCGGATGGAAGCTTCATCCCCGCCCCGACCCCCTTTATTCCCAGGTCGCCACCGCGACCCCTCCCCCGAGTACCCACACCGCCTTCGCCACCTCCACCCCCATCCCCAAGGACGTTCTTCATGGGACTGTTCCAAAACGCCCCCCCGAGACAGGCGTCGAAAATTGTCTTGGCAAAGACCCCGCCGTTGTTCGACGGCAACGACAAGGCCAGGTGGTATACCTGGTACGACGCCCTCACGACCTATGTGGCGGCATACGGATCCGAGTTCACACTCAAGTCCACCAAAATATTCTTCACCCTCTCGCTATTGAGGGACGAAGATGGAAAGGCTTGCCCGGCCTCAAACTGGGTACGGAACTGGAAGCGACAGTATGTCGCTTTCGGAACGCTGCACCCCGCAGCAACATTCGAAGGGCTCATCGCTGAGCTCGAGAAGACGTTCAAGGACACGAACGTCGGAGAAACGGCGCACTTGCGGTTGGTCCACACTCGGCAGGGAAAAGATTCCCTTGCCGACTTTCTGCAGAAGTTCGAGCTTACTGCAGAGGAGGCCGGGTACACACCCGGCAAAGCAATCTTTGACACATTCCTGTGTCAATTATTGGAGACCCTCGTCAACGAGGAGGTCCGGCGTCACCTATACGCCGGAGCGATCGAGATTCCCGGAGAGTACCGGGAACTGAAGAAAAGGATGCTCGTTATCAACAGCATCATGGAGCGCGGAAGGCTCCTAAAAGGAAACATGTTCTGGACCCCGGCAGGGCCCAGACAGAACACCGGGGTGTCCCAACCCCGTCAACAAAACGAGGGACCAGACCGGACGAAGATCCCGGTCTCGAAAGGCGGCGACACCATGGATATTGACAGGGCGAAGGCGGCGGCCAAGCCCTTTTTATGCTATAACTGTGGCAAGGAGGGCCACATGAAACGCGAGTGCCCGGAGCCTCGCAAGAACAAGTTTAATATCCGGTCGATCAAGACCGACGACTACTCGCAAGAGGACCTGCAGGCCCTGGCGGCCACCCTCCACGAAAAGGGTTTTTAAAGGGGCCCCCGCTTGCGGCCAAAGCGGCGCCCCCTCCCCCGGTTATGAAGACTGTTCGCTTCTCAGACTTAAATATTGACACTTACGATACCACGGACTCGGTAGTTACTGATACGGATGACATGTACACGGAAGAAAATTCTAGTTTACGAAAGAACATAAACAATTTCTTAGTAGCTAGTGTAGAAAACAACAAAAAAATACGTATTTTGGAGAATCAGAACCGGAAGAATAATTTAAAGAACAAGAGAATGGACGAAGCGAACAAGCACTGGAGCGCTTTCAAAAAGGACCCTGGAATCCAAACCAGTGATAAAATACGGAGACGAAAAAGGGTGACGATGTCACGACGGCTCAATCCTTATTGAAGGAGGAAGCGCCGAAGAAGGAAGGGAAGGCGCCCATGGTACCGGCCGGCTTGACCGGGCTAAAGGCAGCGAAGTGGTTATCCCATAAGGCAATGGGCATACCAGAGGACAAGCTCGCGAAGGAGCTCAGGGAATACCAGAGGCAACGGAAACATCATGAGATGTTGGTCAACGTCCAGATAACCACGTTGGATACTGGGAAGACGCGCACAGTCAAGGCACTTCTCGATAACGGAAGCACAGCATCGTGCATCGATCGAGATTATGCCAAGGCTGAAGACTTCGAGCTCCACGAGCTTGAAGCGCACATCGTCGCCTGCAATGCGGACGGGACGGACAACGCCAGAGGCAAGATCACTCACTATGTTGAGTTGATCATGGCGGTTGGACCACACCGGGAGAAGCATCGCTTCCTGGTGACCGGGCTAGGAAAGGCCCGGATGTTCATCGGATATGATTGGTTGTTCAAACACAACCCCGTGATCGACTGGAGAGCGCAGAAAATACTCTTCAGCCGATGCCCCCCCGAATGCAACATGAAGGGGACGGAATCCGGAGCCGGGGAAGGACGAGCGAACGAGCTGGAGGAAGGGGAGTCTTTACTCCTGGTAGACTTTGCGGAAGCAATCGACCTTCGGGTCAAGGAGACGCAGGCGCAACGCATGGTGCAGGAGGGAGACCGCGAGAAGGAGCAAATGACGGAGGAGAAGATCCCGGAACAGTACCGCGACTATGTCAAGGTCTTCGCCAAGGAATCGTTCGACTCGCTACCGGAGAAAAGACCATGGGATCACGCGATCGAACTCAAGCCAGAGTCAAGGCTGTAGATTGCAAGATATACCCACTCTCGGTAGTTGAGCAGGAAAAACTCAACAAGTTCTTGGAAGAGAACTTGAAGAGCGGACGGATCCGGCCATCAAAGTCACCAATGGCCTCGGCATTCTTCTTTATCAAGAAGAAAGACGGCAGCTTGCGGCCCGTACAAGACTATCGGAAGCTCAACGAGATGACGATTAAAAACCGTTATCCGCTTCCGCTTATCTCGGAGCTAGTCAATAAGCTTCACGGCGCCAAGTACTTCACGAAGCTGGACATACGCTGGGGGTACAACAACGTGCGGATCAAGGAGGGAGACAAGTGGAAGGCGGCTTTCCGGACCAATCGGGGCCTATTCGAGCCCTTGGTGATGTTCTTCGGCCTGACGAACTCACCGGCGACATTCCAGACGATGATGAACGACATCCTCAGAGATCTAATCAACGAGGGAAAAGTCATTGTCTACCTAGACGATATCCTTATCTTCACCAAGGATTTGGAGGAACACCGGGCAATCAACAAACGAGTGTTGGAGACGCTCCAGAAACACAAACTCTTTCTCAAGCCAGAAAAGTGCGAGTTCGAACGCACTGAGATTGAGTATCTGGGAGTCATTATCTCCTACAACTCGATGAGAATGGATCCCGCCAAGATCAAAGGCGTGATGGAATGGCCCGAACCAAAGAACCTTAAGCAGACACAGGTGTTCTTGGGGTTCACCAACTTCTACCGGAGATTCGTCCGGGGATACAGCGAAGTCGCGAAACCGCTCACACGGTTAACCGGGAAGGAGGGGTTCTCATGGGGACAGGAACAGAAGGACGTGTTCCAGAAGCTGAAAGACCGGATAGCCGATGACGTAGTATTGGCGCTCCCGACGGATCACGGGAAATTCCGACTAGAGGCGGACGCATGAAATGGAGCGACGGGAGCGATATTGGAGCAGGAACAGGAGGGCGAATGGCGCCCTGTAGCGTTCCAGTCACACGGACTGAACGAGACCAAGCGGAATTACGAGATCTATGACAAAGAGATGCTCGCGATCATGCTTGCCCTAGACGAGTGGCGGCAGATGTTGATGGGAGCGCGGCAAACATTTGAGGTTCTGACGGATCACCAGAACCTTGAGTACTTCCGGAAGCCGCAGAAGCTGAATCGAAGGCAAGCCCGATGGATCACGGAGCTCGCAGAGTACGATTTCACTCTGCGGCATCGGGCCGGAGCGTTGAACAAGAAGGCGGATCTCTTATCTCGGAGATCAGATCACGACCAGGGGAAAAGCGACAACGAAAACGTCGTGATGCTAAAACCCGACCACTTCCGAGCACAAGACATAACGCTCGAAGGACCGGAGGCAGAGATACTGGAAGAGATCCTAAAGGAGAAAAAGATAGATAAGAGCGTCAAGCTTGCGCTCGAGAAAAAGTTACAAGCATGGGAAAAGAAAGATGGAGTTATTTACTATAACGGCTTAATATATGTTCCCCGGGATGAGGAACTTCGCGATAAAATTATCGGGTTACATCACGACCCCCCAATGCTTGGTCATCCCGGAGAGAACCGGACGCAGGAAATGATCGAGCGTAATTATTGGTGGCCTAGGATAGGCAACCAGGTCTCGAAATATGTAAAATCTTGCAAGGTGTGCCAGAGAACGCGAGTGCAGCGGTATCAGCAGGGGAAGCTGAACCCACACAAGATCGCCGAGGGGCCTTGGCAAATCATATCTATGGACATGATTGGACCGCTGCCGGACAGCAACGGATTTAACGCTATTCAAGTTTGGGTGGATACATTCTCGAAGATGATCCACACCGAACCGACCACGATGGAGATGACGAGCGAGGGAGTGGCCCGGCTGACCCGGGACCGAGTGATTAGATATCACGGGATACCGCGGAAGATTATCTTGGACCGAGACACGAGATATGTCTCAGGATTCATGAAGGAATTAAATCGCCTTCTCAGGACCGAAATGAACCCCTCGACGGCGTTCCACCCGATCACGGACGGCCAGACCGAACGGATGAATCAGGAGATCGAGAAATATCTCCGCATATTTGTAAATTATCGACAATCGGACTGGGCGGAGTGGCTCGCGCTAGCCGAGTTCACACACAACGACAAAGCCAGCTCTTCAACGAGCATGTCGCCGTTCTACACGAACACGGGATACCACCCCTGGAAGGGGATAGAAAACGCAGTCGAGTCGCGCAACGAGGCCGCGAACGACTTTGCCGAGAAAATGAAAAAGATCCGCGACGAAGCGGCAGCTGCGCTGGAGAAAATGCAGAAAACAATGAAAAAACAGTACGACGGGAAGAGGCGCGATGCGCCGGAGTTCAAGGTCGGTGATAAAGTGTGGTTGGATGGCCGAGACATCACCACAGATCGGCCGACGAAGAAGCTGGACAACCGAAGGCTAGGGCCTTACGAAATCCTAGAAAAAGTCGGCACATCGGTGTATAAGCTTAAATTGCCGGAGACGGACCTGTCACATCCAGTCTTCAACGAGGCAAAGCTGACACCGTATGTAGAACCACCGGCACACAGAAGGGAAGAACGGCCCGGACCGGAGATAGTCAGCGGATTCGAAGAGTACGAAGTGGAGGAGATCCTAAAACACCGAAAACGCGGCAGAGGTTATCAATACCTTATTAAATGGAAGAATTACCCGAAGGGAGAACGGACGTGGGAACCGAGAAGGCATTTGACGCACGTGCAGGAGCTCTTAGACAGTTATAATGTCGAGCACAATCTGCAGATACGTGCGGTGCCGATCCTGCCGAAGGGATTTTGGGACAAAACCATTCACCGATACATCACAAAGACGGAGAAATTACCATACCCGGACCGGAAATTATTTAATCCAAACACGGGAGCTTTCACCATGGTCGCCGAGGACGTCGACCCTAAGAGGGGGGTAATGTCACGATTCGATGCCAAATCTAATCTAATCGAGGAAAGATAGTCAGATTTACCGGTATGGAAAACTGCTATGTGAACAACAGGGCAACCCCATATCCAAATGCACCCCGAATGGCCTGTGAAAAGATTCATAGTGATACCGATGTCAGACCATGAATTAATATAACATGTGTATGGCTCAAAACTGTGGCGGGACGGTCAGATCAAAATCAGTCAAAGGAATCAATGTTGTCTTTGCAATAAGAAATGTGGTATAATCTGGCAATACACGGCAAAGACCATCTGTTCAATTGTACTCACACTACACGCCCGAAGGTGACTTTGAACATCCAAAGAATGATGCGGAGAGCTTCAAAGTAAGTCCAAACACGGTCATGGCCAGGGCGGGATAAATATTTCTCCGAATGGGTTCGCATTATAGGACCGTTTGGTACAATATCGACTGGTATATCCATTCTCTCAATGATCCGATTTTACCCTGATTTTTCCGGTGATTCTACGAGTTTAAAACGGGTATTCCAAAAAAGGAAATCCGGCCTTGACGAAACGGTCAAAGGCCGGTCAAAGGGTTTTGACGCCCGGTCAGACCCGGTCAGACCCCGTCAAAGACAACACTGATTAGGTTCATATGTGTCTTCGGTACAATTTGAACAGCTCTCGCTGACAAGTGTCAAAACCTTTCCATCTATCGAGCACAAATGCTCCGCCAGGAAGTATTCAGCTATCCAATTTGAGGCTTTTAGGTCCCTATCACAAAATTGAGTTGACTTGAGGTTCGGAAGTTGAGAAGAATGTTAACAAGCGAGGTACGAACTTCATTTGTTAAAGCATCTGTCTACGAGAGACTAGACCTGCAGAGGAGTTAGTGTTTCTTCCATCAACTCAAGTCTGTCAGCCGCTCCTATGTTGAGCCCTGCTCGTAAATTTAGACCCGAATATTCTTCCTTGTTCACTAGGATCACAGTCCTTTTGCATGAGTTCAACGAACTTCAACCGTGAGTGTGGAGCGATCTAGATTTGATCTAACTGGGTCCGGGATGCCGGTTCTCGATCAGCCGACGCTGATGCTCCTCTAGTGTGTTGACGATTGGACAGTCCGAATTTCGAAATCCCGCTCCACTTTGAGTCATCTCACTGCACGCACAACCACAGCAACTTCTGTCGTCGATTATCTTTAAACGAGGCTAACCCAGTCCTAGTGGGCGACTGAAGCAGAAGAAGTATCCAAAGCCTTTTACACGACTGCGCAGCCGCTGCCAGGCCCGTGGGAACGTGACTGGCACGAGTGGCCTGGCCTACTATTCATGTTCGGAAGAGATGCGAAAGTGCAGAAGTTCATGCGCCGCGCGTTCGGTATCACTGGTCGCATCGAACCGCTGGCCTTCATTCCGGAGGCTTCGAATATTTCATGTTCGCGGTTGACGGCGAGTACTACGAGTTCGCTGATTTCGACGTCTATCGTTTCGATACGCCGTTTGCCTCGCACGACGACAGCATCCAGCCTGGTGGGGATCTTCGCAGGGCAGCATCTACAAATTGCAGCCTCTGCTTGAATTCGACTGGCATCAGGGGTACCACGATGATGACGAGGATTTCGAATTGGACGGCGACGAGGTCGGTATCCCGCAGTGTAAAATGTAGAGATCTACAATAGATGTAGCCACATTAATTGCTCTGTTCCAGACTGCTCCAGACCCCAATTTTAGCTACGTATCTCGATAAATATACCGAACCATGACATGATTAATACGATAACAATACTAGTATAATACCAAGAGTTTGAGCTACACAGCAAAAAATATACACAATTAAATATCAGGACAATGTCATTCAAGTACCGAGGCAATAATTCGTTGGTCCTTCAGGGATTACATGATAAACCTCAGCGACGTGTCCTAGACCAGCCAAATCCAAATCCACGTGAGCAGCGTGAAGAGCAGGGGAGGGAAGACACACGATGGGGTGGGAGCTGCTCAACTGCGGCTTCTGGCTGAATTTCGGGTTGAGGATCAGCCTATTGCGGAGTTAGCCATTGTGCGCTTGCAATTAATCCATGAAGAGCGCATACCGGATGTGGTGAAGCAGCTCCTGGTACGACGCGCGGGGGTGTTCCTCTGTCAAGCAGGTATCAAATCCGACTTATCTTCAAGCCTAGTAGAAAAAATACACACCGACGACCTTGATAAACGCCTGCAGTTGGAGAAGACGTTAGCCTCAATCTCCGGAGATAAGAGCAAAGACACGACGCACATGGCTCGCCGCGCCAACAGCTTTGCCCTCCGAGAACGTATCAGCAGAGGTCTGCCCGTCTTTACAGCCCGACAGCGAAATCTATATATAAATAAAATGATTATTATTATAGCACAATGCTGTGGACAATGGATATAAAATGGGAGAACGCACCACATCCGCTTCCGTGGCTTTGCGCTGCCGTGCGCGCGCGCTCACATGGGACCCCTTCAGGCGCCCGTGGGAGGAGTACTACATATACGATATTGATGTGAGAATAAATAACATGAAAAGATGGTGTGGAAGACGCACGATGTACGGCAGGTCGAGAACCGTCCCGGAATGGCAGGACTGCGATAGGGGGCGTCAGTGACAGCTCAAGATGATAAAGAGATAGATAGAAGCGCGCACATCAAATACAGCCTGCGGGGGACCCAAATCAGGATTGGGGAGGCTGTGAGAGTGGGCAGAAAGAAGCACGTACCGTCAGCCGACAACCAGTGGGGAGGGGTTTGACCTGGGTGTACACGTCAATCATATCTTGTATCGGTAGGAAAGGAAGGCATGCACATACCATGAGATCGTTCATTTCCTGTGATGCGTTACTGGTCAGTATTATGCGCAACAAACAAGCAATAGCGACGACACCCACGTCGTCAAGGATGTGCCCGTTTTGCTTGTAGTCAACCGGGTATATGACTGTGATTCGGGAAGGTTAGCAGATGAACGGAGTCGGGTAGGGGAGCGAGCGCACCCTCGTCGTACCCGTCCACCTCGTCATCGTCGAGATCGCGCGTTTGACCGCCATGCCCAGAGTCTGCCGCATTAATATTATTATCGTTAGTAAGTGAGCGTTAATGGAGAAAAGGCGGCTGATGCTCCTCCCACCATGCACTTACAGTGGAAGAAGAGCGCATCGTGTGTGTGAGCGTCACTCACGAGCCAGCGCATCGCCTCGATGATGTTCTTCCGCGTAGGCTGAGAGTTCTGGTGCGGGCTGTCGTCCGTGAGCACCACAATTTCCTCCGGTCGATAGCCCTTGCGCCCTTCATTCATATACATAATTAATATTTTGTAGAAAAATAAACGGGGATTACGCACGGACGAGAAAGCTAAAGACATGCTTGGCATCGTTGATGCAGCCGCGCAGCTCGTGGCTTTGGCCTCTGTAGTTGATTCCAATCTGTTGCGAAGTATTTAAATGGTTTCGAGGGACTTGGAGGAAAAATGCATACGCAAAGTGCCTTCCTCCTGCCGGTGCACTTGGAATATTGGAAACGATGTACGACGGCGGGCATAGCCTGCACTGCATGCCTATGCGGAGGAGGTTGAGGAGCAAATTGTACTTGCTGGTGATGTTTCGCTGGCTGAGGTGTGTGGTGACGGTGGACCGACGGCGGTGGATGGCGCAGTACGCCGCGCGGGACGGGTTGGTAAGTATATGGCCTAAGAATATTGATTAGATAAAACAATCCACGAGGGCTTTCTACCTACTCAGGCTCAGAATTTCTGCAGTTCGTGACGGTGAGCCGCTGCACAATGTATAAAATAGATGTCACCCACAAAAACGACACAGGATTGCCCATGGGCATGGGGCTCGGAGCGCCCGTGTTGGTCCATCCAGGGGAATATGCTCCAGGAACACTCGACGGTCGGCCTTCGTGGTGGCTGCTGGAGCTTTTATAAATAGTACGAAAAAGTTTATCAGGATGTACGTACGGTTCAGGAAATCTGAGATAGTGTCCGATGTTCAATAGCAGTCAGAAAATGAACCAGTAGGGCCTACGCTGGGCTTGGCATGGCTATACTAGCAGCAGAGAGACGGCTTCCGCCGCTTAGGTCCCACATCATCTTTGGCGCCGGCTATCTGTTTGCGAAGAAGTTTTCAAGCAGAGTCGAGCCTTGACCAGGTCAAGTCCTTGTGAAATCTAGTCCAGAGGGTCCTAAGCAAGACTTGAGGCTCTCTTCCAAAATTCGAGATTTGTGGTGGTGGTGGCTCTGGTCAAGAGGCGGTGAGCGCGGAAGCCCACAAAGCCCGACGCGGCGGCCCGGCTTGAGACCGAGCACATGACCTGGTGATTATCAATCTCCCCCGCTTCCCGCCGACATCGGGTTTCTCTTGGGCTCACTCTCTGCTATCCTCCTGCAGCACCTACTCTCCGGATCCTCAGGCATCAGGTCCTGGGTACGTGGGCCAGCTACTGTTGAAGGCGGTGCCGCCCCGTAATTATTGCGTAATTTGCATCACTTGAGGCTGTGCGCCTGGAGTCGGGCCCGAATGGGCGTTATAGCATAGAGACCTGGAGAGAGTCATAAATCTGAGACACAGCAGCAAAGAAAGCAGTAAGCCCTCTCTTGTCTCAGTCGAAGCCCATTTTTTTGTATCATCGATCATTCTAATTGTTCTCAGCCGGCCACCGACCCCGAGTCGTGGATCCCGGTAAGGATTAGTGGCACTGTGGCGCGGATAGTCCTTAGTTCCGCCGGACAAACATTTCGTGCGCGATATAAGGGCCAGCTTAGCTAGCAGGACCCACGATCAACCACGACCCACAGGCAAAGCTTTCTCTTCACAGCACCCATCTACACGGACGGTCGGCGTCTAGATCTGTCAACGGGCGTGGATTCTGACTCGTAAACTGCTGTGGCCGCTCGTGCAAATCGTGAGGCGTCCAAAATTGGAAACACCCCTTTCTTTGTGTGTGTGGCCAGCATATAAAGAGATGGCATGGATGTATGACAGCCTTTTGATTCTCACCATACTCGTCTCCTGGATCTTCACTCTGCGGGAACTCGGTATTATGCACTGGGAAAGGCTATCCGATGTGCGTGGCTGCATTTATTATTATTAGCGCCGACTCACCTAACTTGACACCTGAAGGCGCGCGATCTGCGGGAGTACTTTTCGAAATTTACAATAGAGAAGAAGGAGCTGGCAAATTTGGCTGGATATGACAGCGGGACCGCCTTAATCGTCGATATGGCTGAACATCGAGGTCGGCGGGTGATTGTGAAGCGGTGGCAGGGAGCAGCTATACCCGATGATGAGCGCCGAATATTTGCTGAGGTACGTGGAATAAGTATCCCACATCCTTAGTTCTTATCCCATTGTCCTTGCAGCGCTTAAAGAGAGACTTTGAGCGATGGAGATCCCTGAAGCACCCCAACATCGGCGAACTGATCGGCGTTGCGTTGCACCTCGGGAACCTTCCCTCCTTTGTTGTCCCATTGTACCAAACCGTCTCTGAATACGTGGCGGAAAATCGCTCGGCGGATGTACTACACCTCGTAAGAATCCCCTTGTTGTATTTAAAGTCGCCGCTAAATAGATTCCGAATCGTCACCACCCAGCTCGAAGGCGTCGCCTCCGCCCTCAGTTTTCTCCATGCACAATCCCCGTCACTCGCATACGGTGACCTCAAAGGCGTGAGTTCCCCCCTTACCATTCTCGGAACACACTTACTAAACCAAAACCTATTTTTGATTCTCAGTCAACCGTCTTCGTCACCCCGGCGGGTACTGCGTGCCTTTCCGACATTGGGGTCGCGAGTATCCCGGAGCCCTCCGACGGGCGCCACCACGGTCTCTCCAGCGTGCGGTGGCTTGCGCCCGAAGTGATGGACCCCTCGCGCCGACCATCCATAATGTCAGACCAGCCTGACATCACGCTACCCGTGACACCCGAAAGCGACATGTACGCGTTCGGGATGCTTGCATACCAGGTGCGTGCTTTAATCCGCTTTTCTGCCTCTTCCGTGTTGTCCGCCCATTATTTATATATTTTACTTTATTCAGATATATACGAACGCCAAGCCCTTCCGCAGCGAGAAACACGATGCCTCTGTCGTCGGGCTTGTTATCCGCGGCACGCGCCCCCGCCGCCCCTCCCGCGCGGAGTGCCCCGCGCTAAGCGACGAGATGTGGTGTCTCATCGAGCGGTGCTGGGATGCGGACTATACGATGCGACGTGCGTGCTCCTCCTCCTCTCTCATTATTATTATCATTTCATTCTTCGCCCCCATCATTCGTCGCCATATTATCCTTCTTATCATTCTTCGTTCTTTTTTTTTGGAAAAAACTGTACTCCTTATTCGCGGTACTCTGACAACTGACTCGTTCCACAGCACGGGCAGATACAGTACTGGCATGGCTGCGCGTGATAGCGCTAGCGCGAGGATTGGGTGCGCATGCTGTTGATGTATGTGAGGGTGGAATGATGATGATAGAACCCTGATGTATATTATTGCTGTGATAGAGGTGTGGTATAGTAATAATTTTATAAGTGCTGTGTAAGTGTACGCGCGTGTTGAACCTCATATATCCCAGGTGGGGCAGTGATTTAAATTCCTGGGAAATTCTTGTCAACTTAGGTATCCAAGTGTGCGTGCTGTACTATTTTGACCAAATGTTCAGGTGACGGGTGACAGAGCATAAATTTGGTCAACTGAACAAATAAAGCCCGCCATTCACAACATTGGTTGATATGGTCCAATTCTATTATTTAAAGCGATCCTCCGGCGGTTTTCACGCGGCGCGTATTTCAACGAGAATCTGATCAGTACTATTATTCGAAAGTACGATATACAGTATGTGAGGATTGGCACCCTTGTGCGCAGCCCCTGCCCTACTCTCTGGCACCTCGGGGCGTATTTAGATTCATAACCAGTCTGTGACCAATTGCCGAAAAATGTGGCAAGCACTGTAACCACCGAAAGTACTTGCCACATTTTTCGGCAAATGGTTACAGACTGGTTTAGAGCGTGTTCATGTTTGAGTCTTGAGAAAGCTACGAATGGCGAACCAATGCCAGTCGAGGAGCTCGTCAACCTCCCGTTTGGCATCCTGTTACTATGGATATACATCTTCAGCTAACGCATCGGTTATTAATTACAGCAATATTGCTGCATACCTTGCCAAGTCCTTTTAACAAGTCACATGATGTGGTGTGTAGGCCATTGCTGACGCATGGCAGTACGAGTCCTGTCCTTTTTTAAAACTCAGCAGATGGCATCAATCCGCTCGGTATTACTCGGCAACCTTGTTAAAACTCAGATCAGACAGACAGCCTTCTCCACCAAAAGGGAGTTATCCGCGGTATGTTTTGTATTTTTATCTTCTGCCGTTTTTTGGGAAGCCATCCAGCAAGCCGAGGCCCGGCGGGGAAACCGTTCAGCAGCACTGCCACTCCGCCACCGACCACCCCAATGTCAGGGGAACCCCCCTCCGACCCTCCGGTCCCACCCAGTCTTCCAGTCCTATCTCCGGCCTCCGGTACGCTCCCGGTGGGACCACGTGTGCGATCAAGCACGTGATTTATGCCGATCACTCCGATCACGGACTACTAGTCAGTAGCTATATTTACTCACGGCCTGGCGTGGGAATCCTCAGAGTTTCTTCTCTTCGGATCTCCCTCGCTAGGTGCATTATGCTTCCCTGTAGTCTACTGTGCCTTATTGATATACTTCGGATATCCCTCGCTAGACTTGAGCACTCTCGGGCTTCAAGGTTGCCCTTACACCCAAAATAACCGCAACAAACACCTCGCGCGAACAGAGCAGAACATGTTGCTCTGTGATCTGTGACTGGTAATCAGGCAAGATATGACTATGTCAGGGAACGAGGAATTATCTATTCATTGGCCAAAGGTCGCTAATTCTAACAGCTACTCTAGGTGCTCGGCGTATATCGCCGTGCACAAGTTGTATGAACCTCTCCTGCGTAATTCTGCAGGAGAAATATCTTGTATAAGAGGCCCAGCAATGTATGACCTTCTTGTGCTGATACCGTCATGAAACCAGGTTCTGCCGCTGCTATCGACAGATATCGAAGTAAAGTGTCCTATTTCAGGAGTTGTTTGCTCAAAATACACCACACCACTTAGACGTAATTGTTTTCGTCCGGCTAAAGTGTGGAAGGTCAATATAGGATCAAGTATAAGAGCGTCGGCGCAGACGGTCACGAACAAGATGAGAGGGACGTCAAAAATGCTAGTGACTAATTTTGTTCGATTGTTCACGCCTTTTGAGTGACAATGTTGACATATACTAGACATTTTAGAGAAGTTGTGTTCGAACCACTTCGACAATGGAAAGCCTTCCGGGTAGGTGTCATGCAGGGATCGTATGTGGTATACATGGACAACTTGACTCAACACACATATTTTACCAGATGCAAAGGAGTGACAGATTCCGCAAGATGCAACTGCGCTGGCATAAGTGATTCTATTTGTAAGAGCCATGTATAGTACATCCAGCTGAAGCCCTCTTCGTCCAAGCAGAAAGGAGTTCGGTGCTTGATGATGAAGGATGCGCCTTACAGAATCTCGTGCCAATTCGGGAATCGCAGACTGCTGTAGCGTCAAAACCCATACTCCGAGTATAGGATGCATGTCGGACATTTTTGTGGACCAGATAACCGGATTGTCCTGAAGAACGAACGACAAAGGGACAAACAGACTGTCGTACGCGCAGCCAAAGTTCGTGCTGTCCCAAATCAGACCAGGTGGATTGACTGCTACTTCAAGCCGAGAGGTGGTTGAAGAGCTCTCACCGTGATTGAGAGGGTTAGACACGGTGGGCGAAGACTGATTGCGTTTGGAAGGTGGTGTGCTATCTTCGCCCATTTTTCGCTTTTTTGTCGTTTGTTTACCAGCAAAAAAGGTAGAATGCCATTCGTCGTAATCAATATTTATTTTTTTATTGTCTCTTAGGGAATCCCAGCGTAGAGAAGGGTGAAAATGTTCAGGGTCAGAGTTATTTTTCTTCCAGTTGCAATAGGACTGCAGTAGGTGACCACAATAGATGCCAGTTACGCTATTTGGCAGTGATCCTTCATGACGGAGCTTGGTAATCTCATCTAGCATCTCCAACTCTCGGAATTCCTGCCTCAAGTATCCGGACATGCCTTTAGTTATCTTTCCAAAGTCGAAGGCCTGGTGGTTCCTCTGGACAAAGCAACGTAAACGGCTTTGTGGTCCTTGCAGTTCAAATGGACCACGTTAGGGTTGCACGATTTCAGAGGACAAGATCCACCCAAATTAAGGTGATATTCTGTGAGCTCATACGATGATGAGGGTGTCACAATCAACCGGGAAAGCAGGCCTGGAATGGCCTCGATAAAGTTTGAAAAGACTCGACCTAAATCGCCGCGCTAACGAACGAACTGGGTGATAGTTACGAGCGGATTGCATTCTTCCACGAAGGATAGGACGTGCAAAAGCATCTCTGCCGGCAACAAAGGCCTCGACTACAAAGCAAGAGTGAGTTAACAATAAAAGAAATCACAGTAAACACCAACTGGATCTAAAGCACGAAAACGCAAAGGGCGGGAAGCATAGGGAATCGCTGAAATAGAGGCAGAGTCAGACATATGGGAAATCAGCTATTAACATTTACAGATACGCACTCTTATACTAAACGGATCGGATACGGACGCCGGCTAGTACAAAAAGAAGCAAAAGAAATATATCACTTCATCAATACCCATCATGATATTGCAAATGGAGCTCGCGGCCAAAGAGCAACCAGACCTACCCGTGAGGCCGACGAAAGTATTGGCTGCTGTAAAGTGGCTCTCTGAGCAGCAAAGAGACCACAAGACAAAGGAGACATTGAGAGAACAAGTAGAAGGAACGGAGCTGACGATAATAAAGGTGAGTGTTAACAAACGACACAAGCAAAAAAATAAGTTTAACTAACAGAGAGAGAACACCGAAAACAACGGGCAGAATAAACAAGAGCGGACATAGCAGAGAGAAGCGAAAGAGCAGAGAGGCACAGAAGGGGGACGGCTGTACCCGAGGAGTTTTCACATCACGTTTCATACAAAAAAACTGAAGAGTTGATGTAGTGGTGGTCGGCAACCCTGCCGGAAATCGGTGATATGATTTCCAGTCCTTCCCGATTAGGATATTTGCCCCTATTTCGACTCTGAATCCTCGAAACACACCTCAAGGTTCTTGTATCAAGTTTGAAAAAATTGAGGATGTTGTCAAGTCATTTAGAATCAGATTGAGAGGCACCAGAAAGAAAGAACTCTCTACACTACGGCATCTAGCATACGTGTCATGAATAGGTCCTCCTAAAACTACAGCTTCGTGTGTAGGCTATGATATTATAGCTATGGTATAAAAAAGTCTTATAGTGGTCTAAGAAGAGAATAACTGTTGTAGAATTTAGATATTTGTCCAGTACCAGAGAATACAGGCAGTTTGTGATACTTCCCAACAGTCAAACAAAAAAGTGCTACAGACATTGAAAGGAGTTCTACTATGCCACCATATTATCTCACATAACCTACCCATTTAACTGCGCACGGAAGGCAGTACGGTGACTGACCATCTTTTGTGCACCTGTCGGAGTTTGAATTTGGCTGTGTTGCCGATAGAGGAACACGCGGTGACAGGAGATTTCACATCACGTTTCAGAAAAAAAAACTGAAGAGTCGATGTAGTAGAGGAACACGTGGTGACAGGAGATTTCACATCAAACTGAAAACGTGACGATTTTTTGGCTGGGAACTCTCGGACAAAAACGAATCCTAATGAGATTAGGACTCGTAATCGCTCAGATTAAATAAACTAAAATCTGTACCTGCACTTGTTAAACAATAAACAGCATTTTTTTTTTTTTTTTTTTTTTTTTTTTGATTCTTTGTTTTATTCCCTTTGTGCCTAAGGCATATGGTAGGAATACAACTCGCTATTTAAATTGTGCTACGGGGTGGGGCAATTCCTATCTGATCAATGTGAAGTGGTTCAGGCTCGTGACTTTGCAGATGCGGCAGAGGCAAATGCGAAGCGGAAATTCCGCAGGGTATGGGTGTGGGCTCGTAAGCCTCTAGGTATATATAAGTAGACCAAATAAGGTAGTCATATAAAGGGAAAAAGATAAAAGGGAACTTCGTCTACTCGGGAGGATCATCGGGCGGGGGGTAACTCCTTGAAGTCTCCGAATACGGCGTGGAAGCGGCCCGTCCGTTGTATAAATCGGAAAAGGTGCGGGAGTAGTTTGGGACTCGTCAGGAGGTGTTTGGAATAGCGGGATAGTCGTCTCCCTACTCGGTGTAGTTCGCTGCGCGCCGCCGCATGCGCGGGGCAAAAATGCAGATAATGTTCCACCATCTCAGGGGTCGCGTTGCAGCACGGACAAGTGGGTGAAGGGAGTTTGGTGAGCTTGTAGAGGTGTTTCGCGAGCGGAGCGTGGTGGGAGCGGAGCTGGAATAATAGCACTGCGTGTTTGCGGGGCCACTTTGCGGTGAGTTTGCGAAAACGTAGCGACGCGGAAGGCGGCGCGACCTCCGTAATCCGCTCATGACGTGGTGACTTCTTTAGCATTTTCTCCTCCGCCTTCCTCAGTAAGTTAGCGTGCGTCAGCGCCAGCGCGGACTTAGCGTAGGGCAAGTCTTGCAACACCTTAAGGGTGTTTCCAAAACTGCCTGTCCGTGCCGCGCGTTTGGCCGCCTCGTTACCCGGAATTCCGACATGCCCTGGCATCCAGTCAAGACGCAACCGGAACCCGCGACCGTGTTTCTCCCTCACCTTGTGCAGTCTCCGGTGGAATATATCCCAGATATGGTGACTGGGTCCCGACGCGCTGGATGTGGTGGCTGTTATCGCGGCGCGGTTGTCGAGTCCCAGTGGTATGCTTCCTGCTATCTCCTCTTCCAACTCCTCCCTCAAGCACTCGACCGCCAAAATCTCGCCCACCCCCTCTGCCTCGTACACCCCGTAGTGCCGTGCTGACCCTAACCGCACACCTTTCTCCCGCCTCTTCGCCCCGTTCACGAACAATAGTCCTGCCGCCCCCACACTCCCATCGATGAGCGACCCGTCCGAGAACAGGGTCACCCGCGCCATCTCTGCCAACGCCCACTCCTTCCCCTCCTCCTTGGAAGACGCCACCCGTACGTCCAATCTCGGCTTCCACGCCGCCGTCTTCCGCACCGCCGCCACCGTCTCCACGCGACCTTGCCTGACATTGGGGTATGCGTTCATCAGGAAATGTAAAGGGGATGGATGCTTCTTCACATGTCGCTTGCCTGCGTTCGCCACAGCCTTGTACAGCGGGTGAGTGTTGGGGAGCGAGGCGTAGTGAAGCGCTGCCTTATGGAGGTGGCGGTCGATGGCGAGGTGAACGGGCGGGAGGTCCGCATGCACGTCTAGGATGTCGCCGGGGGACGAGGTCATACCGCCCACAATCATGATGGCCGCACGACGCTGTATGCTGCGCAGTTTCTTCACTATCCCCCAATTGTCACGGACTCGGTTCTCCCCTCGCCGTCGCTGGTGTACTGGCGCCAGGAAGATCTCGGCCCCGTAGAACATCCGCGGGACCGCGATTGCCAGGTATAGTTGTCGCACGTACGCTGTCCCTATCCCCTTGGATCCCTTCGCTATTCTGCCAAACGCCAGCAACCACTCATGTCCCTTCCCCAGTGCCGCCGCCCGCATCGCCCCAAACGTCAACCCCTCGTCTAACCACACCCCCACCAGCTTTACCACCTTACTCGGCTTCACCACCACCCCCGTCGATCACCAAGTTCGGCCGCGGTTCTGGCACCCACACACTGCTCCGCCCGAATGTTCGCGCCTGCAGTACCCTCCTCTGAGAATAGTGACAGACCTGGTCCTTGTCCACGCCAAACCTGCTGTTATGTGTCACTCCCCACTCGTTCGCTCCCCCCTCTCGCGTCAACACGTCTACTGCCTTCGCTGTCGACTCCACCAGGTTGTTGGCGATTGCGAGCACATGGTAGTCGTCGATGTATAGCCCCGAATCGTCGTCAATTCTGGCGAGGGGGCTGTTGTAAAAGATGTACAGCCCCACCGACTGCGCGTCGCCCTGATCGAGGCCGTCGTGGATGTCCATCAATTCCGACACGAAGTCGTCGAAAACCAGTCGCGTTTGTCTCCCGTCAAATCTGCGGGTCAGAAATTCAATGTGTTCCCTCGGGAACCCCGCCATCCGCATATTGTGCTTCACCCTCGACAACATCGCACTTGGAAACGCCCCCTTCACGTCCCTCAACACCAACGTCGCCACCTTCCCCACCCTCCACGCGTCCTTAATCTTCTTAACAATTCCCTGCACCATATCCACTCCTGTACGTCCCGGCCTCCCCCCGTAGTGATTCGCAGGTAGCATTCCAAATTTCTCCGCATTTGTCATGGCCTGATAGTTCTTCCCAGCGTTCCTGATCCTCGCGTGCCTGTGCGATAGAATGAGAGGCCGATGAGCCCCCGGTTTGGAGTAGTCGGGCTTGCCTGGCTTCCTGGCAACTATCGTCTCTGTGACTTTCCAGTCTGCGGGCTCGTGGTCATGCGCGTCGAGCGCACGGTATATTGGGCAGAGTCTCGGCACTAGTAAGTCGGCGCAATTCTTGTAAACACTGTTCGGGAAGGTGCCTGACCGCGTTGCTTTCCAAGGCTTCGACTTTGCAATGATCTTGTGCAGGATTTCTGGCATCAGGGGTGAGTACGACCACAACGGCTCGGGATACTCAGTGTCCTCCAGCGGATCCGTCGCTCCCTGGGCCCTCCCTGGGTAAAACTCCTCCACCAACCACCATGCCTTCGCCTCATTCGTCACCGCCACCTCCTCCCGACCTTCCGTGCCCTTCCTCCTCAAGTCCGGTATTCTCGTCCTCCCCCCGTCCGATCCCCCCCCTTTCATGAGCTGTCCCGCCGTCCATACCCCCGTCTCATCCACCTCCTCGATGTACTCGTCCCAGTGCATCCGTCTTGCGTTACGCAAAGCGTCCGAGTAATTGTTGCGCGCCCATCGGAAGATTTCGTGTGCCTGATCTTGCGGATCGTAACGTCTGGCCCAGGACTCCCTGCTCAGCCTCTCCTTTTGCTTCTTCATCTCGGTAAGCGCCTTCGTCCACCAACGCTTCGAATGGGGGCTGATCTTCGCCATAGGAATGTGCTCGACGATGCACTTGTTGATCGCTCCATCTAGCCTCTCAATCGCCGCCTCCACGTCCTCCGCGCTCGCGTACCCCTCTATCAGCGGCTCCATTTCCAACAACTTCCCTAGCATCTCCCGAAAACCCTTCCAATCTCCGTCCCTCCACTTCCGCCTCTCCACTACCTTCGCCACCGCCGGAACTAAGTCGATCTCGCTAATAATAGGGAAGTGGTCTGTCTTGCCCGGTGTTCGGTCGGGATGCACGTTGCATGAAATGAAGTAGCCCAGAAAGGCCTCGGAGCAGAAAACGTTGTCGGGCCTCGTGAGGGTGCCCGAATTTTTGGCGCGCAGCGTCGGTATTCCCTGCGGGAGAGGCATCGCCATGCGGTATTGTCCTAGTAGCTGCAGGAGGAGCGCCACAGCATCCTCGGCTGCCGCCGTGAATAGCTGCGCGTTCATGATCGCATCCCATAGCGGGCTATGACGGTTGAAGTCCCCTAGCCAGATATAATACACCGGTCCCGGCTGGTGCTGTCGTGCGGCCCCGCTCTCCATGTAGTCCCTTACAACCTTCAGGCTGTCATCGTGGCTGCCGTCATTATAAATGTTGAAGATGCGCAGTGTGCCAAACGCTCCCCGCAGCTCCACCGCCACCACGTCCGCCGACGGAAGGTGTATCTGCGACCAGCAGTCCGTGGGCAGTGTCGTGCTCACCAACATTACCGCTCGTGTCCGCTCCCCCTCCTCCCCGTGCCTCGTCGGATACACTACCCTCCACCAAAAGTTCGCCCTTGTCAAGTTTCGGAAGTCCATATGTGGCTCCTGCAACGCTGCGAAGTGGTACCGATCCCTCCCCATCGCGTAAAGTAAATCGTGCTGATTGTCAAGTCCCCGGTCCAGATTTTGCTGCCATATGCGTAGCCGCTTGAGCGCTGGGGCAGGTGCCTCAGACATTGCGGCCGCCCACGGATCCGGCCGGGGTCCTGTACGCGAATTCGGGAGGGGGCAATCCCCTGTTGTCCATCTCGTTCCAGCCTCCCGCCGCCGCCTCTGCCGCCGCCCCGTTCGCTGCCACCTCCGCCGTTCCCCCCGCTCCCTCCGCTGCCTGACTCGGTCCCGCCTCCGCGCTCGCAGGGGCCGTCGCCCGCGCTCCCTGACTCGCTGTGTTCCGCCCCCCTTCATAATTGTTTGTGCGCATCGTAGGCCGAAAGGCTGCATCTATCGGAGGCTGGTACAGTCCGTCATTGCTCCATCGATTTCCCCCGCCCTCCGTGTTCGCTGCCTGTGCTCGCGCGCGCCCTTCCCACCCCGAATCCGTCGCTCTTCCCCCTCCCTGCCCTGCGTATCCCCCCGCTAGTCGTCCGTTCCCTTCACCTCGTTGCCGCCACTCGTTCCCCATTCCCTCCGCCACAGCGCCTCTGTCCGCAGCACCGGCCGTTTGTCCCATCGCCCTGGTTGCCCACGTCCTCGGGTCCTCGGTCGGGACATAGCGATAACCCGCAGTGGGGTCCCGCGCCGCCTTTCTCTGCTGTTCTTTCAAAAACACGGGACACTCCCTGTCAACGGCACCATGGCCGTCCTTCTTGCAATTGGAGCAGGAGAACCTCGCGCGGTCCACCAGCATGCACTCTAAAGTGCGATGCGCCCCCGCGCACCGCCCACAGACGTTATCGGTCGCTGTGCAAGCGTTGGCGAGGTGCCCGTCATACTTCTGGCACTTCGCGCATCGCTTCGCCTCGTCATCTCCCTTGCGTACGCGAACGTACTTGCCACGGATAAAGAGACCGTTGTCTATCGCGTGGTTCGCCGCCTCTGCGGTGGTGAACTCCACCTTCATGTGGGCCACACGCTGCCCGGAGTTGCGCCTCTCCGGCGCCTTTATCCACCTCCCTCTCTGGATCCCGCCCCCGGCGATCCCACTCTCAGTCTCCACCAACCTCCACGCCCCGGCATCATTTACCTCCATGTCAACCGGTACCATCTCCGCAATCATCTCGATCCTCCTCGGTCTATACACACAGGTGCCGCCTAATGCCGCCACGAACATCGCCATCACCTCATCGCGCTTCAGCCATGCCGCCACCCCGTCGTTGACGCAAGCAAATACCACCGCACCACTTACAAGCTTCTTCGCGCCTGAAAAAGCCGCGCCCTCCATCTTCTCCTCCATAATGGTGAGCGCCAGGTTTGCTTTCTCTTTAAGCTCCAGTTCGCTCAGTCCCCCCAAGCAGTCCGAAGCCGCCGTCACCTCCTTCTCGACGAGGATCTGCCGCCTCATCCGCGCCTCTCTCGCCAGCACGCTCGCCTGCTCCGCAGTGCGTGCCGTCACCGCCGCCGCCGCCGCATAGGACCTAGGCCCCTGCGGCGCCGCTGCCACTGCCGCTACCGCAGTCGCATTCGCTCCCACTGCCTCCTTCAGCTCTTTCATCTGCGCCGTCAGCGCACCGAGCTCCTCTCTCGTCTCCTCTACCAGCTTCGCCGTGGCAATTGTCACCTCCGTCGCCTCAGCCAGAGCCTTCTGCGTCTCATGTTGGCCATCACGCAGGCCCTCTACCCACGGCCCCATCGTCTCTCCCACCGCGGCCCCGATCTCATTCGCCACCTCGTCGTCAATGCACTCCCCTAGAAAGGCCAGCGCCCTCAGCGTCTCGCCCATCTGCATCAAGTTCGTCTTTGCCATAAGTGACATCCTTGATACGCTCATAAAAAGCTCGTAGCGGGTGAACGGAGCATCTTTCCCGAGCCACTGGAGTTTTTCCAGGTGGGCTCTTGCGCTGGCAATGTCCGTAACCCCAGCTCCCCTTACCTTCGCTAATGCTTCAATCATCTGTGGCCTCGTCTTGTAGGTCGCCTTGGTCTGTGCGTCTTTCACGGCAGCTTGAGTGGCAGGCGACGACGAGGGTGATCCTCCAGAGGGATCGGTCATTGTACAAAGCCAAGTAGTATCAGTTCAGGTTAAAACACGCTCTTGTCTAATTATTTGTCTCGAATTCAATTGTCCCGCGTCGGGCGACGCGTCGGGGCGATTTGCGCGCCTCGACAGTGGCGTGGGAAAATAGTTGACTGTTGTGGTCAAGATCAAGAAGCGGTCCAATAAACAGCATTATTAACGCGTATCCGCGCGTCAAATATATCAATACATCAGACCCATTGGCCCTTCGACTCCATACACACCACAGCTGCAAACCATCCCATTATTCAGCTTCTGAAGCGGCAATCAACTCCTTATGAACAATGTAACCCCCATACTTTAAATACATCCGTCTCGCTCTGTCCACTCCGTTTTGAGTTGAGTCTTCGGAACCTGCCCAAAATAACGCCTGCTGCGCGCCACATACATTCTTTTCTATTGACTCAGCTCTCTATAATTTGCTGATCATTGATTTAACGGAGTCAGATGTTTCGACATGTATTAAATGAATGATCTGTCGACTAAGGAATTCATAGAACCCTTACTCTCTAGTGATTTACGACCCCGTTCATCACCGGTCCTCAATATCTAAGGCCAGGTCGAGCCGCCCGCGCTCCTTGAGGACATGTACGACGAGCATATACTGTTCACTAGACGGCCGGTACTACTACCGATTACGATATCTATAGGCCGTTCGCCTCACACGATCTGATCATTATTTACTAGTACTGTGCTCCCTGGCAAAGGTCTGCGGCCTGAAGTGCCCAAGCCAGGCCACGTGGCGATGACGGCGGCACATCTCGGCACATCTCGGCACCCCTTGTGCCCTGTGCTGCGGCCACAACGCCTCCCTCAGGATGCACTTTTTTTTCACTAGCATGGATTTCAGTGTCGCACGGACCTTCCCTGGCCATGAATGGACTCAAACGGAGCTTGGATAAGGGAGATAATTCTGCAGATCTCGGCACACTTCGGCAGAGCTTGTGCCTCGGCGCCCACGCAGTGAATAAATGTAGGATAATAATACGATGATGATGAGTTACCACTATCCTGATACACCGAAGATGCCGCATGTGAAGAAGAATAGCGATACAGGCTCCCTGGCGATATAGGTGTGATTTTATAAGGCCCGTCGCGTTAATCATCTTTTGCGAGCTTTTGAGAATTGAATCTGCTGTGGAAGCATGTTCAACTCGGGTATATATCAGGCAGGACCTCCTATTACTATGATTTATTTTGCTTCTCGACATCGCCCTCGCCGAGCCGAGGTGTGCTTATAATAAAAACTGTATGCTCTATCATCTGACGGCAACAGCATCGGGAGACCGATGATCCCCTGATGCGGAGTTCGACATCACCGCCACAAAAGCGACCGAATCCCAAAACGTGCAGCTCAGCGGTGACGGAGTTCTCTGAGGTACTCGAGATCCGGATATCCTCCCGGCGGAGCAAAGCGCACGAAAGAGGGAGTGGATTCGCGCAAGGAGATGCAATCCTGGAGAGCCGCTTGCGCCGTCGGTCGGCGTTGCGGGTCTGGATCCTTCATTCGCTCGAGGAGTCTCGCGTAGCCCGGGACGAGCTCCAGAATTACCTGATGCGCTGCTGTCGGCAAAGCGTCTGGGTTGCCGAACGTCTGCGCCACAAATAGGTGAGAAGCTAATAGAGCGGGAGGCCTTATTTCGGAATATTTACTTTGCAGTACAGTCGCTCCCAGGAGAAAGCCCTCGTGAACACAGATCCGAGCGCATGGACCTGTACAATGTCATAAGAGCTCCGTGGTGGCGTTGGAGCATTTAAATTCAAAACCCACGTCGGCGGGCGGGAGGCTGTAGGAATGTTGCGAGTGGTGATGATTATCTCCGCGGGGGATCTCCGGCGCGGCATATTCCATAGTGCCCCAGTGGCCCGTGCCCACCCAAGAAGCGCGGTCAGATCCGGGATCAAAGCGGGACGCACACCCGAAGTCGATGTAGGCGAGCGCGATATTATTACTGGCGAAAGACGAGTATACCCCCGGGGCGCCATAGTGGATGTTTAACAGCATATTTCCCACCGAGATGTCCTAATGAGGCGAGATGCGGGACGGATGACGAAGGTAAAAGAAGCAGGACGCACCCGATGCATAATTCCGTGTCGGTGCATGAAATGAAGGCCCTATATTATCGGAATTAATTTCACGCGGATCTCCGAGCCCATTCAGTGGAACAGGGGGTACCTCTAAAGCTTGTATCAACCTGTTGAAATAGTCTTCCACTTCCCAGGGGATGCACGTCTGCACCGACCGCGGCCAGTACGGCATCACGATGAATGTCCAGTCATCGGTGACGATCTTGTCCAGAACGGGAATGGTATGGTTGTCGGCGCAAGCGCGCAGTTTGGGGGAGTTGAGGAAAGAGATTATGTCGATTTCGGCCCGCCCGCGGGAGTTGTGAAGAGCCTTTAATGCGACTATTCGGTCCTCGCTATCGTATGCCATTTTCAGGGACGGCGACTTGGAAGCAGCAGGATGAGAAGCGGGTGGCGAGTGGGCACAATGACGTGCGCACCTGGGTGATCCAGCCAGTGGTTTGATTGAGATGCCAGTCGGAGTCGGCCATGTCAGGCAGGCTGAAAAAATTTTCACCACGACGAGGAAGGAAGGGGTTTTTTGCTACAGGGTACTGAAATGCAGTCGACCGGATTGGAGTCTCGGGCATATTTCTCGAATAGTATCGCCAGCACAGCGTGTAGCCTCTGGAGGCGAGGTACGGCTCAAAATGCCGCCAAGGTTCGTCGATTAAATGGGCTGTATCTTCATCCAGGTCTAGGCGCTCCCAGTACTCCAAGTGAGGAGGCAATGACGCCTGAGGATAGAAGGGTGAAGCCATCCAGGAATAAGATAAGAAAAAAACCATCCTCGCGGAGGTTATCCGCTTTTAACGAGCTCACCGTGATGGTGGAATTCGGACCGGTGCTTCCTAGCTCGAGAATGCAGCATGAAAAATGGAAAGGCCGTGGGATCGCCGTCACCAATACGGGCTCAGGACCGGCTCCTGACCCTTTCTGACCTCTTTGGACCCACACACGAGAGTTCGATCGTTTTTTCTGCGAAACCAGGAGCGCGTGGATATTCTTTTTTGTTGTGATAATTGATCAAGGACCGAACAACTAGGGCCCACCGTAGCGTCCGGTAAGCTTGTCAAAGGTGCCGTAGATCTCGCCAGGTATCTGCTCTTTACAGCAGCGCGTGAGTTCAACAAGAGGCCGGCCAGGGACAGGCATCCGAGCTGTGTTCGGAGTAAGAGGCAAGCGAGAACCAAGGAATCTGCCCCCGGAATGATCCGAAGCATGACGTGATTTTCTAGCGGCTTTGAACTGCGCATGATCCGAAAGGCTGTTGTCTATTGCTACTCTCTTTTCCAGGGTTGGACACTATGTTCCACCTAACAAGGATTTGAATTTATTCAAACTAAGACGTTTCTTTCCTCATCAACTCATAAAACCTGCCACTAGTGACCGCCTGCCAATTCAGAGTCTTCCAAACCTCTCGGGTAAGCGGTGGACCCTTACTTCCCTCTTGAATCGTAGGATCTGGTCCAGGGCGTGGAACCTTATTTGTCAGCTCAAGACGATTTCGCGCACTTTCACGCAATTCTTGATATGGAAATCATCCCAGTGAGAATACTATTGTTACATTGTTACAACCAAGGGGACAAAAAACCCCCCCAAAAAGCATTCACTCCGCCAGAATACCTTGTAGAAGGTATTGAAATCCGTGAAACACTGGATATTTCCTGAACGGTGAAATCAATGTTGAAGACAGTCACTGCGTTCACAGCCCACCTAGCCGCAAGGCTAGCCGAGCTATTTCGAGACGCCGCGAGGCCACCCGGTGTCTAGAAATCACTTCGGCTACCTGGAGCCTAAACGCAGTGAGTTCTAACTAAAAGACTTTAAGAGCGTAGAAATATGGCGATTACGACTGCGCTGGGCGGGGCCAATGATAACAAATATGAACTTTATCACAGAAATCGGGTTGAAATTGGTCGAGTTGATGGAAGATTCCAAAGTCCAGGAGCATTCGACCTATGAGCCATATTTATGGTGGTCCTAAGAGTCGACGCAATAATTAAGAGGACAGTTTATACTCTGGTTGTATCTTCCCTACAAGACTTTATCGCAGACAAGAAATCAACGAGCTCCAGTCTTATCAACGACACACATGTTCACTCCCGGATGTCATGTAGATGGAAATACGACGATCAACATTAATGGGTCCCGTATAGACGGTATAGTGGAAGCGGATCATCATCCAGTGTCCCAACAACTCGCAACCGCGATTCTTTTTCCATCTTCATCTTGTGCATCTGGCTCCGCAAAACTCGCACCTGTTCTGCCATCCTCGCCAGCTCAATCTGCGCAGCTGGAGTTAAATGGCCTTCCAAACCGCGCAGCGTGCCCTCCGTACTACTACCCCCCTCGGAAGACTCGTCCCCATACTCCGGTCTGCCCTTCGGCACCTCGCGCTTTTCAGTGGTGTAGATGATCAGCGGGACCGGGCGCGCGCGGGGGTCGTTCTCGGTCGCGAGGTCGACGAGGCCCGACCGCATATGCGATCGCAGGGAACGCGGACCGGAGTGACGGGCGTGGCGGGGGCGGCGGCGGCGGCGGCGCAAGCAGAGGAGGATGCCGACCAGGCCTAAGGACATGAGAACCAGGACGGCGAATAAGGCACCGACGACTGCCGCGATGGGAACACCCCGTGGTCCGTTAGGCGGCGGCGGACTTGGGGACGGCGATTGTGTCGGATCCGGGGAGCCTGAAGTCTAAAGAAAATGAGCAATGTCCAAGTGCCGTTCTTCAGCAAGACACTGATCTCACCTCGGGTGAAAGTGAAGGTGGGCCCACTTGGGCTCCGAAGCCATAGCGCGTCGTAATCCTACCATCGGCAGAGAAAACGGATATTGGCTGGGCGACCTGGCCAGTTCCCGATGCATTCTATAGAATAGATATAACATAGACTTATGAAATTGCTTGGCTTACTGGCGCCGCACTCGTTGTAACTGGTGAACCGTCCGTAACCTGAGAAAAAATCAGATTGAATCATTCGCGGCGTTGAAATAACTCACCAACTGCGGTGTTGGTGCGCCGTAGATAACATGCAGGTCACCATCAGTGGTGAAAAGGGATACGATGTCGGCACCCCTGTGCGCATTTCCCACAAAATCTTGGAATACGGTGTCAAAGTCCGGCGGACTCCTCGGAGGGTTGACCGCAAAGAGCATGTCTGCGAATAAAAGCTTATATAGGTGACGACTTGCCCAAGTAGAAGAAGCTCTGCGCACCAGGACAATGGTAGAATGGCTCGGATTGGCGGCAGAAAAACCAGAGCGCTATGCATGGTACGTTACGCGGAGGTCAACATGTAGAGGAGGAAACGTACGTGCCGCGCTATCCTCAACCGCAAAACTCCACTCGGGGAAGTCGAAATCACTCGTCGCACCTGCGGGTACCGATTGTATGCCGGAGTCGAGCCCACCCGCGAGAGGTATACACGGATTAGCCAACGTGGACTGCGTGACGCTGTGGTTCCCTGGGCTGAAGATACCTGTCTCAGAAATCCCGCAGGGAATATGATTTAGAAACGAGCACAGACCTTCCCTTGAATCGAAATCGAATAGTCGACCCCGCAGGGGCTGTGACTTGTTCGGGGACAAACCGATACGAGCCACCAGGGCTGGCGGGATCCTCTCCAACCTCTACAATGAAAACCACCATTCGCGCCGAGCTGGCGTTGTCCCAGGGAAAGAGGGAAAGATGAAATGAAGAAGGGAGGATCTCCGTCGTGTGGGTCATTATCCTTGCCCATCATCGGGGAGAAGAACCCACTTCGCAACGAACACGAGACTTAGAGTCACTTGCCCCATGGGCAACTCGGGTAGTGAACAGCAGGAAGCTCATGGACTGGAGCGTTAGACACGCTCCAACTTCAAGGCACTAGTCGAATTAACTGGGTGCAAATTGAGCTGTTGAGCGTTACTTTTTTTACTTACTTTTTGCCATGGCAAGCACTGATTGATGACAATGATCGACGATCGCTAAGTGATCTCTTGCCATCAACAATGCGCGATTTCATGATATGCGGGAGGGCTGTGTGTTTCATGATTTTTTTCTTGCTGTGACTGGTGAATTCTGTACGGGAGCTGGAACCAAGGGACTAGCAGCATTTTGTGGGAACTCTTTTGGGTGAGAAGACCGAGGCACCGGCTTTCTTTTGGACTCCCAGTATCTTTACTCTCGCCCTCGGGGAGCAATTTGAACGATCTGACGACTACATAAGACACCATTAATTAATTTAAGAGCGTGATTTGCTCAAGAATTGCTTTGTGTGCCGAATTTGATCACAATCACGTGATACAACGCGTCTTTTGGATTGACAAAACACACACAAATGAAGCTCGACGTGTTTAAATGAAGTTTAGAGAGGAGATGAAGCAACCCCGACTTCGGGGGCTCCAGATTATCCATGATATCAAAACTTCCTTTCGACCAACCTTTCACTCTTTGTTGCCTTTCACATTTATTGGCCGTTGCCACTCTCTTTGTCTCCCTGGCTTCAAGTATAAATGACCATTTGAAATCGCATTCATCCATCGCTTCCCCTCCTCACCTGCACCTCAGAATGTCATCATCAACCACAACACCCTCGACTCGGGCAGATCTCTCCCTCGACACACTCGAACGAGTCGACGCCCTCTGGTTCCCCGACGGGAACCTTGTAATCTGCGCCGAGAACCTTGCGTTCCGTGTCTACAGGGGCATGCTGGCCAAGAAGTCCGCCGTTCTCGCGGAACTATTCGAGCAGGCACCCGTGGGGCACGTCGACGGCTGTCCCGTTGTGCGGCTGCGCCATTCCGGGCAGGAAACAAAGAACTTTCTAGGCGCCATTTTCGACTTCCAGTGAGCTGATCAGTTTGCATATATTCATTTCGCGTGGTGCTCACCGTGCACATGATGCTAGAAGCGTCTTCGACCCGAACTCCGTCCGTCTTAGCTTCGACCTGATCGCAGGCGTCCTGCGCCTTAGCGCGCACTACAACGTCACGTCCCTCAAGCGCAAAGCCCTCGCGCACATCTCGGCGCCGTACCCCACCCACGTCCGCGCCTTCAACTGTGGCCTCGGTCCCTCGTACGCGCGCGACGCGCGCATCGCGCTCCTCGTGCGCCTCGCGCGCAGCCTCTCCATCGACTGGATCCTCCCCGTGGCGCTCTACCGCTTCTGCATGGAGCTCTCTGGCGACACGCTCTTCGGCGACCTGGAGCCCGAGCGCGGCGGCCTGGAGCAGAGCGGGCTCTCGATAGCGGACCGCCGCGCATGCTACGACGCGGCGATGGCCCTGCGCAGCGCGCGCACGGCGACGGTGCTGGCGCGCTTCCGCGGACGGATGGCCGCGTGCGCGGGGTGCACAAGTGCAGACGTGTGCAGGAGCGCGCGCGTGCTTGAGGGCGCCGCGCTGCTCGACGAGGGGCTGGACTGCATCCCGGATCTCGCCGCCGTATGGGCGCCGAGCGCCAGTTTGAAAGAGGAATTGTGCGACGTGTGTCTGGCGGAGATGCACGGGTGGCACGAGGGAGCGCGGCATGCGCTGTGGGAGGGGCTTCCTGCGCTGTTTGGGCTGCCGGAGTGGGGGGTGCTGAACGCAATGAAGGAGGAGGCGCTGCAACAGTGCGCGGATGAGGATGCGGGGGTTGAGGAAGAAGAGGAGACCTATTAACGTTCAAAGAAAGCATAGACATATCGCATGTTGTCGTGGATAAGATTACGGATTCCGTCTGCAGCTGTGAGGGCTTACGATGGCGGGGTGATCTTGTGGCTTGTACCTGGGTCGTACGTCCAAAATGGCGCCCGAGCAAATGCCGAGAGAGATAACATGCGCCACAGACGCTTGAGACGGACTGCGCGCGTATTGACGATTCCGTCGACTGATGTAGAATCGAAAAAAATGTTGACCAGCATACAGCATGCTGAGCCAAGCGCTGGAAGAGATCTGAGAAACATGACGTGAGCCTGATTGAGCGCTGAGCGCTAATTGATTACCGGAATAACGCAACAAGATTCAAGTGGGCCTATGATACTTGGTAGGAAGTATTAGTGGAGTCAATGAGAATTCAAGTTTATTCCGGGTTGCAGACGTACGGTCGATATCGAGCACTGTGCCAGTGGTGGAAGAAACGGGTTTGCGGTTGGTCATCTTTTTTGTTTGGTCGGGTTGTTCCGCCGGCCGGCCGCCGACACTTCTTGCCTTCCTCCTTCATGCATCATGTCTCGTCGTTGTCTGGATACTTCCATCTTCGTCTTATATGTCTAAGATCTCCCTCAGTTATTTATCGGGTTCAGTTTCTATACCCAAATTGCCAACAAATTGTCCCGGGTCGCCGTTTTGTCTCGCTGTCCTGGCAATGCCTACCATGCAATTCATCGAATGATTTGGAAGCGATCGATTCTCCGAAGGAGATTCCCTGAGCTCATATCTGTCGCTGGGGCCCACAACGGAGCAATCGGCGGACAGAAATCCACGCGTCTCCAGCGTCTCTGACAACCTACATATATCTATGTTTCGGCAGCGGAAGTGGCGCGTGGCGTATGGATGGCTCAACTTAGTTCATGATTCAGCGCTTCATGGACGAACGCACTCTCTTGACTACCACCACATCCATCTCGAGTCCTCTATGTCTCTTCGCCAGTGCAGATGCGAGTGCCTGCCTGAGTGTCAATGTGACTGTCCATGTTTTGAGCATTGCTCATGCAGTGAAGCCTGTAGCGGTACCTGCTCTAAAGTATCTTCACGATGTCTGGTCGTCAGTATCGATGGAACCTCCAATCAGTTTGGCCCGCGTGTATGTGGCGAACCATCGGGCGTGTATCACCTAACCGTCTACATTTAGAGTACAAATGTCGTTGAGCTTCATAGCCGCATCGTGAAGAATGTCACGTCAGCCCCACAGCTTACTTTGTATCTCAGTGGTATCGGAACCTACGTCCCTCACTCCGCCAAGCGCTTGAGACAGGCTATTGCAAGCCGATTAGACCAGGGTTTCGCCATGTAAGAGCGCTGTTACGAGGAGTATCTTCGCTGATATATTTCAGGCATTTTGAAGTGCAGATTCACGAAGCTTACCGCTGGCTAGCCGATGAATATCGGCCAGGAGACAGAATTTTCCTTTTCGGTAAAGCCTCCAAAGTCGCCAATTGATTTTTTAACCACGTTTTTAGGCTTCTCTCGTGGTGCCTATCAAGTACGGGTACTTGCGGGAATGATCTCAAAGGCAAGAAGCGTCTCAATTCGCGCTCTATCTTGGCTCATATGCAGTCCCAGATGGGTCTGATCCATAAGGGCAACCATCATCAAATACCCTTGTAAGGTCATGCCTCGCCTCCTGGAGGCCAAAAAAATAACGAATTTGATAGTGCGTTTGAACTTTATGCCCGGCGTTATAAAGGCGATGGTCAGGCATGCTCACTGATTTAGGGGAGTCTTCTAACTTGGAAGTTAAAGAAACCTCGGGCATAGACTCGGAGACGCTCTGTGAAAATTTTAGAACCAAGCTCTCAAGGCCAGATGTAAAGGTCCACTTCGTCGGTGTGTGGTATGCCCATTCCATTCGTATTCACCGACATTGTTTACTCACTACACACAAGGGATACTGTTTCTTCCGTTGGAACCTTGAGAGGACAGCCGCTTCCTCTGACCGCTTCTGCGGGCCATATCTGTCACTTTCGACATGCTCTCGCCCTGGACGAACGTCGCGTCAAATTCCTTCCTGAATATATTCACTCGGAGATCGAGGACCCTGATCATAGTATTCAATGCAGCTCCAAAGAGGTTTGGTTCGCAGGCAGCCACTCCGACATGTAAGTCGGCGTAATGCTTCGTCACTGGGTCTTTCTCATCACATTCAGCGGTGGTGGGAATCGGGAGAATATCGGCCTCAATCTTGGAAGTGTGCCGCTCTTGTGGATGGAAAAGGAGGCGACAGCGGCCGGGCTTCGCCTGGAACCCCGGGACAAAGGGGGCGTGTGGAATTGGGAAGAACTCTCGCTTGGCACACCCAAAAAGTCCTTGAAGGGATTCTTCTGGTGGTTGCAGGAAGTGATACCGCTCCATAGGTACGTCTACGACGTTCTAGGGACGAAGCAGAGTATATGGTAGGAACCCATTTTTTTTAGGCCAATTCCGTGGTCTAATAGTTCAATAGTTGGCCACCGCATTGGGGGAAAGGTCGTTCGATTGTAGAGGGCCAGCTCATTCATGCCTCTGTTGCCTTCAAGGCCACCCCTTACGAGCCCAGAGCAGAAATTCCACTGGCATGGAAGTGGCTGGTCGGGAAAGGGAAAATGACAGACATCTCTTGGGCAGCGGGATTAGAGCACCTACTGGAGCTGGACCTTTTTGACTCAAACTCGGCCGCCACAACTGGGAAAAGATTTGTGACTGCTACGGGTGATGATAAAAAGAGGCACCTTCGGCGCATCCCATTTTTGGCACTATCTGGTGACACTCAAATGTCTCGCATCCTCCGTTGCTGTGACTGACACGACTCAAGAGACTGGGATTTCCGGCCTCTTCAATGCTAATGTCGTGGAACCGCTGACGAAGCTTTTGACGGATGAAACAATTGTAGATGCTGATCGTGGCATGCAAGCGACCGCCTCGACATGTCTTCACCTGATGTTAACTCGGGGTGGCCACACTTCTACCTTAGTGTGCAATCATCTGCAACACTTTGACGTTTCTAAGCTATCAGCTGTTCTTTTAGCCTCAGACGCGGAGGGCCAAGCCAGCCACGTGACCTTCTTCGAGACATTATTAACAAAAACAACACTCAGGCCCCAAATGACGCCAAATTTTTGGGTAAAGCTAGCAGAAATTTTACACAGGCTTCTGGATGGCAATTTGACAGAAGAAGACGGCCCCAGCATGTTGCTGGGCCTTCCCATCATTTTTAACGTCGGTGAGGATCGTCCTCGGCCTGTATATATCGCGGTTGCTCACGGCCAATATAGAAGCATTTATTGCTGCCTTCGAGCTTGCTCCTGTGAGGGACTCAGACCAAGCCGTCGGGAACAACGAAGTATCGCCTGGAAAACTTGTGGATGCGGTCGGCAAGTCTCTCAAACATAAGAACAGCCATGTCCGCGCGGCTGCCGCCACCACAATAGGCAAGCTCGCTGTGTATTGTACGTGCGCACTACCGACTGCAACACCTCTAATATCCCCACCAGCCACGGATTCCAACACTTTTGTGTCTTCCGTCGTGGATTTGTTAGCGGACGAGGCTCCGGAGGTTCGCAAGTCCGCCGTCATAGCGATTCGAGATTTCATAAAAAACCGTATGTGCAAATATGGCATGTATCGACGCGGCTTATTTCATTTCGCAGCCGCATTTCATCTCAAGATACGCGAGTCTTTAAGTCTCATTGGAAAAGGACTTGAGGATGTAGCTGAATATGTCCGAAATGCCACTGTAGAGACCCTAGGAGAGCTTGCCAGTCACAGTAAGGACCTTTCGCTTCAATTTATATCGCTCAACTTTCTCCCAGCTACTATTTCTCGCGAGATGAGGGGTTTGATGCGTCAAAGTCTCCAGTGGCTCGGAGAAGATATTTGGCAGCGTCGCGATACCGCCGCACAGACAGTCTACCAGTTCGCCAAACACTGTATGTCAGCAGCACAGCAGCCATTGACACCACTGAGTTTGCTTCCCAGCTCTATTTGACGATGAGATACGCGACTGTGTTCCTTCATTTTTCAACTTACTCGAAGATGAACATCCAGACGTTCGAACGTCCGCTGCAACGACGATAGGCGAGCTTTCCAAGCACAGTGAGTGTCCCCTGCATCCACGGCCACTGCTAAGCTTCGCTCCCAGCTGTATTTGTTGAAAAGATTCGTGAAGGGGTGCCTAGAATTCTCAAGTTACTGGATGACAAGAAATGGCGTGTTCGAAAGATGGTTGTAACACTACTTGCAGAGCTTGTCAAGAGTTCTATCTCCCTATCCACTCCGATTATCGATCTTTCAGGCGCATCTCAAGAGTCCTTTGTGGACGTAATTTTCAAGTTGCTTCAGGATCCGGATTCAGATGTCCAACATGCGACTGCTATGACCATAGGCGAGCTTGGGAGGCAATGTAAGTGCCTGTAGCATCAACTTCCACCGCTGAACTGCCACTCCAGCGAAGTTTAATGAAGAGATCCTTCCTCGGATACCTCGTATTGCCATATATCTCCGAGAAAGCGACTGGAGGTTCAGAGAAGTTGCTACAACCACTCTCGGAGAGCTTGCAGAAAATTGTAATCTCTTTTTGTACTTCCCTGCTCAAGACTGAAATACCCTCAGCCGCATTTCATGAAGTAATCGGCCCTTATGTGGCTCAGATTGTAGATCTGCTTCAAGATCACGATCCAGACGTACAAAATGCCGCCACAACGACCATAGGCAAGCTGGCCAAGCAACGTAAGTGCGCATTCCGCCAACCTAGCGCTTCTACTTCACAATGATATTCAGCCGGGCTTCTCGATGCCATTCATGGCAGCGTGAATAAAATTGTGGAATTTCTCGTGAGCGACAGTGCCCGTGTTGTAAGGATTTCTGCGTTTACCTTGAATGAGCTCGCCGCCCACAGTGAGTGCCAGCTTTACACGTGGATGCGAATGGACAATGATGTGATTCTCCAGCCGCCTTTACTGACACAATGCGAGGAGTGGTGGGTCAAGTCGAAGGCCTGGGGAAACGGCGTCCTCTGGCAGCTCAAGTAGCACTGGACAAGCTCTCCGAGTATCGTGAGCCCAGATCATGTACCTGTACAGCATTTCACTAACCTATTTCTTGTGTCTAGCCTTCTTTTCAGCTGAACTCGGAGATGTTCGTTCCCAGACGACATGGGCGGCCGGTGATGCGACGGTCAAACAAGTTTCGAAAGTTCTGGAGTAAGGACAAAACAATATTACGAGCTGTATCAGCGATACATCATGTCAACCGAGGTGCCTAGATCATCAAGCCAGTGTTCTTTTAGTATGGAAGAAGTGCTTGAAATACTGAAAGCAATTTCAAGTGGCCAAAACGCACAGGAAGCAGAAAATGAACCATCATGTTTGGCTTATTCATACTTACATGTTAGGTCACGGCGCAGAGAAAAACTCGATTATTTTACAAGGGGGAGGGGTATATTATACTCGCGTGGTCTACAACATGAACAATGAGTTTACGGAATACAAACATGTAGAACTATCAGGGTGGTTATCCGTCTAGAAATCCACAAGATGCAAACCGAGCATAACACCATTCCAGGGAGGAGAGCAATACAAGATGCTGGCCAAATTGTGACTGGCCGGCCGCTTATATGGCTGGACTTCCTGTTATAGCCCTGTGGGACCTGACCACGAGCGGGTGCGCAAGTGTACGGGAGGAGCTTGACTCTCCTCCCAGGTAAAAGTCCCCGGTGTCCACCGGTACACATAAAGCTGTCGTATGTCGTCCCTTTGCAGAGTGCATGCGAGACCACAAATCAGTGTGTTCAACTTGCAAAGAAGGTCCACAGCTGACAATGAAACCAGTCTCATATACCGCCCATTTTAAAAGATTCGGGTGACAATTCGAATGGTCTTGAAGTTGAATTGAGTTTTCTCGCATTTTTGAGTCTGCTGTGTGAGAATTCATGCTGCGATTGCATCAGAAGCTATTTCGGATGAGGTACTGGCCCAACAACGAGAGAACTCAGTTTGCATTCTGTAAACTCGTTGTTCATTCTGTGGAGCACGTGAGCGTAATTACTAAAGTAGTTTCCCTCCAGGTTGCAGGCGTACGGTCGGTGTCTAGCGGGAATAAACCCAGTGGTGGCTGTAGGTCATCTTTGTTTGGTCGAGCTGTTCCGGCCCGACCCGGCCTGGCACTTCTTGACTTCTTTTTTTTTTTTGGAACAGTTAGAGTAATGGATCCTAGTCTGCAGAAGCATGCTTCGGTTACGGATGTTAGCCAGTTGTTTCCGGGAAATTTGTCCAGGTGGAAATGCCGTTACGCGCTTTGTTTCCAGCAGTGTGGGGCCGGTCTGAAAATTATCCAAGCCTTGGACTTGTTATTGGGTGGGTACTTCAATCTTCATCTAATATGTTTAAGACACGGGCCCAGTTTCTGTACACAGGGCTCCGTTGTAGACGTACTAGTAGGATCTGGCGCTTCAATCCCTGTGAGGTCGAATGGAACTGTTCAATGCGGGATGCCATCAGCGGCAGCTTTAAACCAAGGTTTAACATCCCCTTCCGGTCACGCTTCTGCCTACCGAGTATTATATATTACTATTCGTTACATCTCGGTGACTCACAAGAATTAAATAAATTTAAAGCAGAAAATCTACTACCCCGCCCATCAATAGATTTCTTGAAACAATCGGTGGAGCTGTGATAGATATGAGTGGGTGAGATTGCTGTGTAAAGAGGACAGTTCACTTGCCGCTTTCGTCTACGACCGATATGTTGTTCTGTCTGTAAGGCTCCCTTCAGCTGTCACGTATGACTGGCAGCAGCGGCCTGGATCAGTGATTTAGTCGTTTCAAACCTCGGTCGCACATTGCACTTGAAAGGCTTGGGGTAACTTTTTTTTTCGATATTGAGCGCTGAACAATCGAGTTGAGCTTGAAAACTGACCAAATCACGCCAGAGGTGTACTCTCCAGGAATATTAATGGGCACGCCGTTTTCATCCACACTTTTTGAAATGTTGAAAGTCGCCAAGATTGATGCAGTAGTGATCCAGAGGGTCCGCTGCACCATGTCCTTTCCCTAGAAAGGACGTTTAAATTGCGGGTCAATGAATGGGCCAAAGGAAGCGCTAACCGGGCACATTCTCCTTCCGAAACCAAAAGCAGGATCAGGCTGATTCTTGGTGGGGTCCAATTGGCCATCATCCTTGAGCCATCGCTCGGGAATGAATCTATCCGTATTCGGCCCATATGTGGCCTCGTCGTGTAAAATTGCCCTTTCCGATTTAGACACGGTTGCCGGGGAAGAAGCAACGAAGCGTGGCTCACCAGCTGTTTCCGAAAACCAGGGACCCAGACGGTATATGGTAGCCCTTGTATACGTCATCCTGTGTCACTGCATGCACACCAGCTGCATAAAATCAAATGAGGGTTAAGATTAAATCACCACGAATAGAATATGTAAATACCTAGCGGCGTTGCTGGGCGCCATCGGAGTACCTCCCGAACGATTGCATCCACATATGGAATATTGTCAGAGAAATCGGGCAATCTCTCGGGGCCAACAACTTTATCGATTGCGGCTTGTGCAGTTTTTTGTACGTCTTGATTCAAAACCATGGCAAGAATGAGGGTACCAAGTGCCGATACAGTCTGATAATGTGTGTTCGGAGGAGGTATAGTTGCAACAACATGACTTACTGTGTCGGAACCACCTATATAGGATCGATGGCACTAACGTTACTTCAAGCTTCAATCAAGAATATTCACCCACCGGCTAATTTTGGGCACGAAAATTGTTAATAATGGGTTGTGCGAGAGCCGACCTCAAATACCGTAACAAACAGCGAGAACATTTCGCAACACCTCTTCCTTGTCCGCAGCGTCTTCCGCATCTCCAATATCCTCCAAAGCTCGGGAGGCTATGGAAGATTTTGCCGTCCCTGCGGCCTAAACAACGCTGACTGTGATACAGGTGGAGTCAACAGAATACGTACGAGCGCGTCTTTGACAAATTGGTATGGGAGGACAAGCATGGCAGAAACACTTTTATTCCATTCCTTCGCCTGTTTCTTGAAGCCTGCACCCGGCAGAAATTCCGGAACGTGTCTGAGGCTGAGGAAAAATCAGTTCATCGCAAGAAGACATTCGACGAGATAAATGGCTGACAACGGAAGAGAGTCCACCAAGTATGCTCCGCTTGCTGCGCAAGCAAAGGCATGCATTGCACTCTCCGCTATTTCAATGTATTTGTCGGCTTCAGTAGCGTCAATTCCATACAATGTTGATACGATGCTCATTCCCGTCGTGCTACCAAGTTCACCATCAGATGAGAGCCATACAGCCCCAGAGGCACTGACCGCCGAAGATGTGCTTGGAACCTAGCTGGGGTATCGAGAAGCCGTTGAAGCAAGCCTCGGGCAGCTTCCAGCTCAAATGGGTGATGAAATGAGGTTGACGAGGGCTGAAGATGCTTTAAAAGGGCTGCCCTGTGCACTGTGCAATCGTGAGACCATACGATTATTCTGCGAAATGGATTCACCTTTCCACCGTCTGCCGTACCGCATGGTGCTGAGAGCCCAGGAAAACCCGATCCTTTGAAGTAATATTTCAGCGGGAGACATAGATGGTATATGCGCCCATACAGATCATTAGCCATCGTGAGGACAGGCCTTTGGGTTCGCGTTAAAAATAATCAAAGAAATCGTTATGGAGCAGTACCTGTCAGAATATATTGCGGAGCGATTGTCTAGAAGCTCCTTCGCCGCACATGGTGAATTCAAGACGATTATCGTTCTTCCCATGAGGTCGAGAGAGATTATGTCGGAATCTGCATACAAAGTTGAAAGGACACAGTTCAGTTCGGGCAGTTCAGCTCACTGAATTTCCGGGACAGTTCTCGAAACCACAGCCATTGCCGGGACGTCGGAACATTGAGTATGTTCCCGAGAATAGGGAGGCCTGTTGGACCAGGAGGTAATCGACATTTACGAGGGCGGACGAGAGAGCGAATGAGGATGTATATGAGGAGCAATGTAGAGCTTGCAAGCAGGGGGAATGAAAGCATTTTGCACGTCAAAATTGGCATGGAGCTCACAGTATATATAGTTATCCGGCAATGGAACGTTCTCGACTTGGCTGACTGGCTTTGAATGAAGCTTGTACATTCCCGACGGAGTTAGTGTCGGTTGACAGAACACCTATCTCCGATCTCCACGTAAAATTTCTACTGAATTGAGTGCTCCTTGTGTAAACTCGTAGTTCATGTTGTGGACCCTGCGAGCATAATATACCCCCCTCCTCAGGTCGGATGAAGAATGGACAGAGAACCACATAGCACCCGTAGTCACACAATGGCCAATTAAAAGCGGGAAAAATCTCTGCAGCCCAGGCTCTCCTCATTTCCAAATCTACTCAACCTGTGGCCTCGTTTTGTTCGTGAGCCCTGATCAATTTGACCCACAATGCACACCCGAACGCCCGGATCGTTCTGCTTTAGCCACTCTGAGCGAATATGAGGCAGCTTATGGTCGGACAGAAAGGTGCCATTGCCATGCGCGGTTAGAATGGAGATGAAACATGAATGCATCTCCAGATGGCTTAAGCCAAACTGATTCATTTTTGACCTAGTTGTGCTGAGAATTAATCTGGCTTAAGTACAGTACAAAGGAGAGGTTTAAATATCTATATATAAATCTTGAACGACGGATGTACATATATATACGCTGTCCGAATCTAGATCTAAACCTAACACTCGAGCCGCCACTTACGTCGCCCTGACTTCCACGAGTGTGTCTAAGTTCCACCTGGTTCACAAGCGGAGTTTTAACATCTCAAGTCGAGCGAACACATTATGTAGCGGCCATCTGAGTGGAGCAGAGGGACTTATCTCTAGGGCGGAGCTATCTTAAATGGATAATATCATTCAGCCATGTCACTCGAGGCCCAGGAGTATCAAGATGGTCTTTATAAATATTATTAGAGTGCATAGAATGCTGAAAGCCATCCTAGGTGGCCATAAGACATGGGAAGTGGAAAATGAACCACGGTTTGCTCATGTTTGGCTGGTTCATATTTACGCGTTTAGTCATGGCGCTAAGAAACTTAATTATTTTAGTATATCGGTCGTGTGTTTAGAGCCCACTTTAAACAGATTTGGCGATGGTTCGAATGATCTTCGACCTCGACTCGTGAGTTTGAGTGGATCAGATCGCATTTCCAAGTCTGCCGTGTAAATTTCATGCTCCGATTGCATTAAGAGGCCATCTCGTCGGAGGTAGTGGCTCAACAACTAGAGAGCTCATGGGGGAAAAATAAATCTCGAGCCCTATCGGAACAACACCAGTAGCGATAGCTGACTTACAGTGAGCCGCCGACGTGGGACTCTGGTGTTGATATATCTGATTCATGAACCACGGGCCGTAGGCACAGACTCCGGTGCAGATACATCTCCACGTTTTTCTCTTTTCATTCAACATTTTTTCTGGTGCCCACCGCACGAAACTCCGGGACCGGATTCTCCCCCGCCGCAGCAACAAGACGCGGGGGACCGCCTAGGGGGGGCAGCAAATGGCCGCGGACGCCGCCGCGAAGAAGACCAGCCTCGGCGGGCGCAACCTAGAGGTGCATTACTTCGACAGGCGCAGCCTGGACTCGATGCATCAGCCAGCTATCACCGCACAGCGAGCAGAAAATCGATTGAATTTACCGGGTCGAGATTGACGCTGCAGGACACCTGCACCGACGGCGCAGCGTGAACGAGCCCCAGGGGACGAGGACTTTGGAGAACATTGTTTGTTTGTGGTGGAGGCTAAACGAGAGAACTAGGGTATGCGCTTTGGGGAAAGAGCACAATGAGTGGGGATGGGATAGGGCATTTTCTATGTATGGGACTCTGCACCGAATCAATTGGACACAATCGCCGCTTCGCATCCTCTTCGCCCCTGTCAGTCCTGCTGTTGTAGACTACTTGACCATATGTATACAATGATCGCGACGGGGCCAGATACTCATTTATACGGTGAAGGCGGCGTACCTAGTGCTAATGAAGCCACTGTGCACTCGTTAGTGCACGTTGGGAATCGCGAGTAATAAAAAGCGAGCGGCAGCTAACGACGATGGTGTACTAGTCAATACATGGAGGCGGGGACCCACGACGTTAGGGCGCAACATTTCGCCTGTAAAGACTCGTCAGGTGGCTGTGGTTCACATGCGTTTAGTCAATTGGACACAATCGCCGCTTCGTATTCCCTTCGCCCCTGTCGGTCCTGCAGGTCCTGCAGTCGTAGACTACTTGATCACATGTATACAATAATCGCGACGGGAACGGATATGTACTCGCCTATAGAGTAAAGGCGGCGTACCTAGTGCTAGTGAAGCTACTGTGCACTCGTTAGTGCGCGTTGGGAATCGCATCGGGGGTGAACCGAACGTGAAGGCGGGATGGCAGTGACGGCGGCATGGTAGGTTCAAGTTGTTCTTGAGAAAATCTCGAGTGTGGATTCCCTGTGCCGCCTGGTGGCAGAGCTGAAATGGTGACTGTGATCCATGGGATCAGAAGCAACAGAAGTAAAGTACTATGTATCTAATGCCCCTGATTCTACTTGTACACTGAATATACGTGGCTCCCCGCCAGTGACACGAATAATATACCGCGCTTCCAGCGCTAATGTACCGCGCCAACCTGAGTATGTCCGACGCCGCATCAAAAACTTAATCTACTCGACCGGCACCGCTCAACTCATTTCACTTACAGTGTGGAGGCCACTGTCGTAAATCGTTGGTACTCATTGATTATTCGTCCTTATTTGACACGCTCTCGGGACTACCAAGTCTACCTACGCTTTATATCAATGGCAGTGGCTACTGACAGAAAAAACAATTCTGCCTGGTGCTTGCACCGCCCTATGTTGGACCTCGGCAAAACCCGGAGAAAGCAATTATTCACGCAACAGTGGCTGATAAATTCATACGGTCCCCTAGCACCCAGAACTGTGCATATTGTATGTAGACTGCATTTGCACAACTCGGATTCAAGGCGTGCTTTTCGTACCGGATCATCATCCGTTGTTGATATCTAGTTCACACAAAAAATGAGATGCCCACCCCCCAATAACCACGCTTTATTATTGGATTTAAGCTATTGAGAAGGCAAAATGACGGAAAAGAGTTTGATAGGCGTGTTCTTTCTCGTGCCCACCGCTGGACGCCGGACCCGCCGCGAGCGCCTCCGCCTTCATGCGCTCGAGGACGTCCCACGCGGGCTGCCCATACATCACCGGGAGGTTCGCCCAGACCTCCTCCCGCCCGACGCGGTGGTACTCCTTGCTCTTCTTCAGACAGTATGCGCACACGTGGCCCTCAAACGGCGTCCAGTCCCTATAGGTCCCCAACGGGTCCGAGATATTCCACGCGCTGACGTCCGCGAGGTACTGCGCCTTATATGCGCTGCAGCGGTCGAGGGCGGCGCAGCCCTCCGTGAAAGGGATGCGCAGGAAGGGCAGGACGGGCGGGCACGCGGCGCGCTGCTTCATGTGGCTCGCGATCGCGGTCGCCTGGTCTGCGGGGCTGAGGCGCGGCCACGCGCGTGCGGCGAGGATGTCGCGCATGCCGGAGTAGCAGAGGAAGTAGAAGGCGGTCGGGAGGACCCAAGGCGCGCCGACCTCGGAGGCGCATTGGATGGTGAGGAGCGAGTCATCGAGCCCGTCGGACGCGAAGGTCTCGGAGCCGGAGATCTCGTACTCTGCGAGCGAGGTGGGGAAGCCGGTGTCGAGGTGTAGGAGCGCGCGCCGCCGCAGGTATTGTACGTCGTACTTGTGCGAGAGCCGCAAGATGCCAATTATGGCCGAGAGCTCTGTTTTGGCGGGCGGCGGCTCGAAGAAGCTGGAAGAGCTCAGCGAATCGGCGCCAATGAATTAATTACACTGCACACCTAGAGTCAAAGATGGCGCGCAGGAAGTGTGTCACGTCTGCCGCTGAGTCCTGCAGCAGCACGACCGGGCACCCGTCCAACGTCTCCCGAGAGGCATGCGAGGGCGATAGCATGTCCCGGAACACGGACGAGCGCGTAGCGAGTATCTCTTTGGGCACCCCGAAGAGACAGTCCTCTGCCCGCAGTACGACATTGTCGTCCTCCGAGTCGAACCACAGCTCAACCACACGCCGCAGCGGAGGCACGTCAGCGTTCTGCATTTATGCGAGATTTAGGGCGGGGTCAGTTATGAGGCGGGGGACGAGAGGCAAAGAGGTGAGTGACAATGTTTAGGAATGGGACTCTTATTCAGATCCGTGAGAAAATATTAACAAAAGAGCTCCAGTGCTGTGAGATCTGCAATCTGTGTTGTGATTAGTAGATTCCGGGTGGTCAGCGCTATGAAAATAGGATGGAAGCCGTCGATCAGCTTGCGTGAATCGTGTAAGTTGAGGTGCTGGGTTTCGCGAGATTAAAAAAGAGTCTACCGGAAAACTTTATTGGGGAACTCGAACCGTGGTTGCTATGTGTCCATTTCATACGTGGCTGCCATTTCTTTTCTTGATGGCCACGTATCATATTGTTAATTTTGTTTACTAAAGGCAGTTCAGTTGGGGATGTTTACTGTGCCTGGGGCTGCCATACATTAATACTGCGAGATCTTCGTGATTTCTGTCAGCGAAATCTGCGGGATGGCGTGAACACATGGGCGATATAATCGAGTTGCCGTGTCCCCAAGGTGTCCCACATAAAGAAAGAGAAGCATCACGCGTCACTCCGCTGTCACAAGAAGTTACTCCGAATTTTCAAATTAAATTTCTCACAGGCCGCACCTGATCAGACACGTCAATGGGAGCCAACCAAACATGAGCAAAGTGTAGTTCATTTTTCATGCAGGCGAGCCGCTACTACTAGTAATGTACACCTGTGTCTCCGAAGAGCCAGCACCTAGCCACGATCAATTATAAGTAGGTTGGTTTTGTTACTACTCTACACTCTGGAATGAAACTTTCCCAATTTTAATTGGTGACTACCTTGGTGGAAAAATCGACAACATTCTTGCAACTTTCCGAGGGTTTTAAATGACCGGAAACGGCCTCTCTGAGCCGAGGGTTTTCTCCATCGGGAAACTGCATTTTTTAGGCATCGGCATCTTCGGCAGGCTGGGGGAGGCCCTCCAGACCCCGCTTTTTCACTGGAGCTGCCCTTTCCGTTGGGACGAGGCCCTTTCCTGCTGGCACAGGGGCCCTTTTACATGCTTTAACGCACAAGCCTTCTTTTTTCAAGATTTATTATGTATTTTTTGAGGGCATTGTTGCCCCCAGACCCCCTACGCCGCATTGGGCTTTGCCTGCGGCACTTCTGCTCGCCGCAGGGGCCCACTGCGTGGTGCTGACGCTCGTCGCGAGGCATACTGGGTGGTGCCGAGCTTCGGCAAGGTCTAATGCGTGCTCCGATTCCCAAATAGGCTGATTAAGTAAGTGATCTGGGACCACCGTTTAACATCAACCCTCGCAATGGTGGGTTCCCACCTCGGTGCCAGAGAGGTAAGATACGACACGGGGGTCAACAGGGCAATTTCGTGTGTGCACGTAGCTTGGCGATGTCTTAGTGCGGAGTTCACGTCGTGATACGTGTCGGGGAATAAGTGGAACAAAATAGATATCCCATGTTAGCTTTAGAGGCCGGGGGAAGAAAGTTTCGCGAAACCGAAGCAAAGAGTGGTTTTCAAGGACCCCGGATACTCAATCAGGTACGTAAGGTTAATGTACGGAAGTAAGGTTTTCGTCACCCTTGCCCTCGCGCTTGAATCTTCTGGACAATCACGGCGTTCCGGAACCTGCAGAAGTGGTTGCCATGAGCGAGATAGGCACTGGTCACGAGGGAGGAAGGCGCAGGTCGCACTGGCCATCCCGACTCGGAATGCTCTCGGGATTCCCGAGAGCATTCCGAGAATCCCGAGAGCATTCCGAGTGCTAGAGTGGCGAACCACGGAACAACTACGGACCTCGGTTGACTCAGGGACATGCGGCTGACGGCGTAAGAGCTTTAAAAGGATGTATTCTTTTTTCTTTCAATGTACATCTACGGAAACTCCTCCCCTCCAGGCCAGCGAAATGCGTCCAGTATTCTTTGTCTCTCTCGTGTTGTATGCGGTGCTCGGTGCCGCTGCGCTTGTCCAGCAACAACAGGCTGTTCTCAGCAGAGAGGTGAGGCGTGTTTACTACGTTTTGATAAGCCGTGCATGACTAACTTCTCAGCAGTCTAGACCCCCTTGCCCCGGTGCAATTTGGGCATATTCAGAATAGAAAAATTTCACCCTCGGAACTTCGTGAAGATACTTATGGGGCGACCTAGCCCTAGATGAGGGCTTTTCAAATATATCGGACTTTTGTCGATTCGTTGCTGGTTGTTGAGTTATGGCCGTCCTAAGTTTTGTGCGAAAAACCAACATACGCCAGCTACTTTGAAAACGGCAATAATGCTGGTTTGCAAACATGCTTATAAACAGCTGTTTATAAACCCGCCTTTCTATGTTCCGCCGAAACACTTGGTTTTACTTTAATTCAATGTTGCAGTGCCCAAGCGGACCGAAGCAAGCCTTAAGACGACTAAAAATCAGCAGAAAGGGTGGTCCTTAGGTCTCTGGCTGTGCTTGTTGTTCTCGGCGACGAAAACCTCTTGCAATTTCCTGCCGAAATCCCCAGAATAAGGTTAAAGACCATCTGAAATTGCACCCAAATTGCGCGAAGTTCTTCAGTGTTGGGAGATTGTTATTTTCTTCCTCTGAATCGGGTATTTTAAGGGGCCAAGGCGAAAATTGGAGAAACAAGGCCGTCCGGCCCATTTTAGTGACCTGTTACAAACGAAACAGTGAAAACCGTTTATAATTGGCTGGGGAAATAAAAACAGAAGCCTAGATAGAACGAAAGTGAGAGTTGATCAAACACCCTGAAAACTTGGCCTATAGGGTGCAATAAAATTGTTTGACGATTCCAATATTGTGGGGGGGGGGGGGGGGGGGATATATTATATTCGCGCGGTCTAGCAAGTGAATAATGAGTTTACGGGAGACTAACACGCAAGTAGTACTATAGGGGTGGGTATCCGTTCAAAATATGTGTTTTTGAGGAGAAATGACTTAATTTTTGCCAGTAGAGTACATTTTTAAAAAAATGGCCCGGATTTGCAGTGATATCAAACCCGCGTCAAAACCTCCTGGCCCGAAATATATATCCAAATGCACAAAAATAAGACGGCAGATTGCACATGGCCTGAGAGACTCGTTACGCCACTCCAAAAATCACTATGGTTTCCCGTTTCTCTGCCATTTCACTCCCACGGTTCCGGTGTACAACCGATGTCCATAAATAGATGTCACCTTCAAGCGTGCACCAGCTCCTCCGCTCACCGCGTCGGTCCAGAAAGTATTGTCTACCGTTCTGCGCAATGCCTCGCTGACCAGGATACCCGCACAGTATTACACGAGATATTCGCACAGTACTATGCAAGTCCCACCAGACATCATCGATGCGATTCTCGACACCTTCGCTCCGCCTTATGACGATGCTGGAGTTATATCCGTTCTCCGGGACCCGCACGTTATAGACACGCTGAGGGCCTGTGCCCTCACCTCTCGCTCTTTTCTCAGTCGGAGCCAGTTGCACCTGTTCTCCGCGATCACCTGCAGCTCCCATTCTCATCTCGTGAAACTCGACCAGCTCCTTGCCAGATCGCCCCACATCGGAGCGCTCTACGTTAGATGTTTCACGCTTCGGATCTCTGAAATTCCGACGGTCGAGCTCGACGCCGAGTGCGCGATTTTGACTGCACGTATCCTGCCTCTATTGGCGAACCTAGCGCATCTCACCCTCGCTCCGTTCGAGAGGGCAAAGGAAGTGCCATCAATAACACACGTACGGCACTTCCCATGGGAAACACAGCCTGTCCTACTGAAAGCCGCTTTTCAAACGGCAGTAGCGCGCCCTTCCCTCAGGTCGCTCTCCCTCTCCCGGTACTCCTTTGCCGATGTAGCTTCGCTGGAGTACTCTATTCTCCGCTACGCAAAGAATGTTAAAAAGCTGGCCCTAATTCGGGTAGAATTGGTCGACACTGCATCCTTTGGTCGTGACTCGAGACACATCCAAGCTGATGACGGACCGACTGTCCTCCTGGAGTACCTCTACCTGACTGACATCTCCAAAAACTCCGTGGACGCGATGCTATCTGGGTTCAGCGCCGTAGACATCAAGCATCTGCGCTCCTTAACCATCAACCAGCAGTCGATGCATCTTCCACTCCTCAAAGCCAACGTGCAAACGCTCCAAAGAATCCGTTATAGGGTTCCAGATTGTGCGTTCAAGTTTAATTTCTCACATGTCGTGCTGGAATAATGCTGACCGGGATTTACTTTGGATTTACTAGTGCGGGAGAACCCCGATCCAATCGACCCAGACATATTGGCCGGCAACGAGAGTCTTCACGCCATTGAATTTGTGCAGCACCCCCACCGCATGGCCTACACGCTCGGGAAGCTGGGAAACTTGCGCCATTTAAAAGCACCCAGCATAGTAATCACGCTCTCCTTCTTAAAGTTCGACGGACCGGGCGTGGACGCCGATCGCGACAACGTGCGATGGCCGAATATCGACGCGATGCTCAGGCAAGCGGGGGACAGACTTGCGGAAGTGCGTATCCGCATTCGGTGGCTCAAGGTTATGCTTCCGGCGCCGCCGGATCTCGAGACGAGCATACAAGGGCTGTTGCCCTCCGTGGCGGAAAAAGTTTGTGTTCACCTGAGGCATTAAGATTGATGTGCGCCTGCATTCAATAAATAGGAGGAGTTGTCTGCCTGAGATGCACATGCTGAATCTAACGTATGTAAATGGACATTGAAATGCGGGGTACGTACATACACCCTCGCGTCGGCTATGGGACAGACAACGGACATTGAAAACCGCTTATGGCTGGCGAATTAAAAAACAGAACCCTAGATAGGATGAAAGTGAGATCTGATCAAACACCCTGAAAACTTGCCTATAAAGCGCAATAAATATTATTTGACGATTCCGATAGGCATACAATGTGTTTGTGAGGAGAAATAACTTATTGATTTTTGCCATCAGAATACATTAAAAAAAATTGCACCCAAGAAGCCAAAAATAGCCCTGGCTCGAGAAATCGTAGAGGCTTCCAGGCCAAGCGCAACACTAGTTACAATGGCTCTGTTCATAATACCAAAATATATAGGTCGGCGGATGATCGGCGCCCTCGGCCGGCTCATGCGTGACGTTCGTTCCGTGACCTCGTCACCCACTAATTTTCATCTCATCACCTGCGATGCCGCCCCTTCGCCCGCCCACGCCCTCAGACTCAGGTTCAGACTCGGAAACGGACGCACCGGAGGCCGTGCCCCTCACGCTCGCGAAGCGCGCGGCGCGCACGCGGGAGGCGGCGCAGGAGGAGTTTGCGAAAGGGGAGCGAGAGAGGCGGAAGGAAAGGAATCGGGAGAGGGATAGGAGGGTTAAGGCACGGCGGGGGGAGAAGGTGGATGCGGAGGATGGTGAGGGTGAGGAGGAGGAGGATGTAGATGTAGGGGAGGATGTGGTGGAGGAGGAGGGCGGTGTGGAGTCAAGGATGGAAAGGGCGATGCGGGAGGCGGCGGAGGAGGAGTCTGACGAGGACGAAGAAATGTTGAGTGGGGAGGACGACTCCGAGTCTGACTCCGCCGACCCTCCGCCCACGAACCCGCACCACCTCCCCGCACACCTCTTCGAATCCGCTTTCACCACCCCGCCCACGAATGTGAAACCAAAACCAAAATCAAAAGTGGCTACGACGCCCGGGAAGCGGCGGCGCACGCGCAAGGCAGGCGCGAAGAGCGCGAAGCAGCTGGTTGTTGGGTGCGTCTTTCGTCATTTTACTTTCTAGCTTTCAATTACTCATGATTCCCACTTTCAATTACACGTAGATCGCGCACGATCCGCATCGACACCGCGCGCGCCCACCCCGCGCTCCCTGCGACGCTCCCGTCGCGCAAGGTGCGCGCGTTCACGGAGAGGGTGCTGGCGCTGCGGCCTGCGGGGAGTAAGAATACAAGTAAAGCGTGGACACGGCTGCCCGGTACGTCGGCGCATATCCGCTATGCATTTTCTTTTCAGATGAGGGCTGACGCGCGTGCTTACTACAGCGAACATCGGTGTGATGCGCCCCAGGGCGCATGGGCCACCCGCGGGGTTCGTGCGGGGTGAGGCGTGATGGCGCGCACAAGGGATATTGGAGGGATGATCCAAAAGATATTGGAGGTGGGGTGAGCACGCACATGTGGATTGTGGATTGTGTGTGTGCCTGTCCTATAGACGATGCGAGGTTGCATGTACGGACGCCGCATTCCATGACCATGGATCTGCGGAATATTGTGACAAGAATGCATGGTGAATTGACTCGTCTGAAAAGCTCTATGTGTTACACGATGAGCGTTGTTAGGCTCGAGAAAGATAAACTGCGGATATGTGGCAAACTTATAACAATGGTTAAAGCTTAGAAGCATCGCGCGGCTTGCCGACGGGCTCTTTTCAACCCAGCCCACCTCAGGATGACCTATGCTATCTATTCTGACATCTGGGGATTACCTTATAATTATGCGTTCCAATGTTTCGTTTGAGTGAGTTGATGCGCTGACTGTTTTTGTTGCTTCTCTGCGTTCTCTTGGTTCTACGGGGCCCAGGGACGAAACTGTAAATAGTGTGTGTACAACGGGAGACTTCCTGGAAGCTGGCGTTCATGAGTGGACGGGTGGTGTCACTGTGGATCGTGCCGTGTAACCCTACCTAATACCTACCTACATAATGTCCATTTACATACGTTGGATTCAGCATGTGCATCGATTATTACTTTCTGTAGCTGTACAATTAATCATGTATGGTAGTTTACTATCACTTCTTAGCTTTGTAAAAAGCAAGAAGATCCAAACTGTATTGAAAATTCAAGTGAGGATTAATCCTAAGTACTGGTATTGTTGGCGCGTGTGGATTGTGGATTGTGTGTCCCTGTCCTATGCATGTATGTACGCCGCATCCCAATGTACATTTACGCACGTTGAATTCAGCATGTGCATCCCAGACAACTCCTCGACTACCCGATGAGCTTCGTTAAACCTCACGGGTCTCAGACCATTAACCGGTTCATTGGGTTAAACCTGGTTTAACCATACAAATACGTGTTCCAAATAGCATTTCACGAATGTTGAAACATTTAACCATGTTGAACCGTTAAACCAAATAAGTAACATTAACCACACAAGCAAATATAAACCGTTCAACCAAAATAAACCGTTTAACAAAAGACCAACCAACCAACCATCCAAACCATGTTGAATCGTTAAACCAACCGTGAAACCCAAAAATGAAATAGTATTAAACCGTTAATGCGTTGAACACAACCAAAGTGGTTGAACGGTTCAACGGATTGAACCGAACCCGACCTAAACGAAGAGGCGTCAGTTTTCGGTTTTCGCTCTCAGCAAAGAAGACAAAGATTTCACCAACCCAGATCGCGTGGCATTGGGTCAGTCGATGGTGGCCTTGGGCGAGGAGGAGGGGAGACTGCGTAAGGGGGAGGCATACGACTTCATCCGCGTCCTTCAAACCGTTTGCAGGACATTGTCTGCTCTTGAGGACAGGAAACGCGTCGACGAGGCAGGTCAAAACAACCACACTATTGCGGGTGACCAAGTGCTCGATACCCGGGATCGACGGGACTACTTCATTGAATCGTATAACGCGGTTCGGACGGCTTTGATAGCCCTCGGAATTTCAGATGCCACTCCCCGAAGGTGCTTTCCCGCATCTAACAGTTGCCCAAACTTTCATGAAGTCACGAAGACGGGAGAGAGCCCTCGGAGATTCGCGCCGAGGTGATGGCCTACTTTTCACGACAACGGGAGTCGCGTCCGGCTCCAAAATAGCATATCCACCGCAAGATAATGATAATGACTCCACAGACACCGATGCTGGATCGGATGCGAAACGGCAGAACATAGGCAAGCTTATTTATAACTGAACAAGAACCCTCTTGCCTGACGATCTCGCCGTTTACTAGGTGGCAGCACACAAATGACAATGCGCAAAAAAAGTCCGTCCCATTGCTGTCAACGTTCGAACTATTTTGTTGATTTGTTTACAGAGAAGCCGCCAGCGGCACGGAAGAAAGATGAGCAAGCCCTGCAGGCTGCGTACTATGCCGACCCGAAAAACAAAAATGGGTGGCTCTGGGAACTCCGGAAACCGAGTAACATGACGAACGAGGAAATGAAGCAGTGGGAGGAAGAAGGTTTGCGCTCATACAGAAGATTATCCACAGCTCTCAACTACATTTCAGGTGACCGTGTTCAATGGGCCCGCGCAGAAGCCGATATGGATCGGTTCCAAGAACAAATGGAAGCAAAACTGGCTGAATTCTTGCGCTGCTCGGTAGCTTTCCACACAAATGCCGAGAACTGGACCAAAATGAGCGCCAAGGAGGAGAGGGGATATGGTGAATATGCTCGGCAGACGGCCGCCATGTGGCTGCGCCTCGCTACTCAAAGCGAAGACCATCTATGCAAGGCGGGGTATAAATTCGCACTCAAAAAGGATTTCAATTTTGTGGTTAACGTTTATCTGGAGAGCGAAAGGGACAAACATGATGGTCTCCTCCGAGACCGCGGCCTTGGCAAGTCTTTCACATCTTATCATTGATGCTACTCAGACTGATCATTTTAATAGTTCCCCGGGATAAACGCGCAGAGGCCGTGAAGACAATTGAGATGCAGAGGTCAATGCGGTCAATGCCGCGACGCCGTTGATTTCAATTACATTTTTAGTTGGATTTAGTCATACACAGTCCATACTTTTTCCAATTTTTCAATGGTTTAAACCGTGGTCGGTTTAACCCACATGGTTAAACCTATCTCAGCCGTTAAATGGTTGAACCGAAACAGGTATGGTTAAATGGTTAAACGGTTAAAATACCCCCCTCCCCCCCTTCCCTCGTTGTAGGAACATTCATTTTGGCGCACGGTTAAACCTATCTCAACCGTTAAATGGTTGAACCAAAATAGGTATGGTTAAATGGTTAAAATACCCCCCCCCCCCCCCCCCCCCTTCTACCTCAGGCAGTCGTAGGAACATTCATTTTGGCGGGGTTAAACCAGGTTTAACCAAGGTAAACCGGTTAATGGTCTCAGACCCGTGAGGTTTAACCTGGGCCATCGGGGTTACTAACTCCTCCTATCTATTGATCTATTGAATGCAGACGCGCATCTATCTTAACCCCAGGTGAACAGAAACTTTTTCCACCACGGAGGGCAACAGCCCTTGTATGCGCGTCTCGAGATCCGGCGGCGCCGGAAGCCTAAGTGGAGGCCACGGAATGCGGATACGCACTTCCGTAAGTCTGTCCCCCGCTTGCCTGAGCATCGTGTCGAGCTTCGGCCATCGCACCAAGTCGCGATTGGCGTCGTCCACGCCCATTCCGTTGAAGTCTAAAAAGGAGAGCGTGATTACTATGTTGGGTGCTTTTAGATTGCGCAAGTTTCCCAGCTCCCCGAGCGTGTAGGCCATGCGGTGGGGGTTCTGCGTAATTTCAATGGCGTGCAGACTCTCGTTACCGGCCAATATGTCTGGGTCGATTGGATCGGGGTTCCCCCGCGCTACTAAATCCAAAATAAATACCAATTAGATTTATTCCAGCACGAGATGTGGCAAATTAAACTTGAACGCACATTCTGGGTGCAGATAAAGGATTTTTTGGAGCGTTTGCACGTTCGCTTTGAGGAGTGGAAGAGGTATCGACTGCTGGTTGATTCCCAAGGAGTGCAGGTGCTTGATGTCGATGGCGCTGAGCCCAGAGAGCATCGCGTCCACGGCGTCTTTGGTGATATGAGTCAGGGTGAAGTGCTCTAAGAGGACAGTCGGTCAGTCATCGGCTTGGATGTGTCTCGAGTCACGACCAAAGGATGTGTCGTCGTGAAATATGACCCGCATTAGGCTCAGTCGTTTTACACTCTTTGCGTGGCGGAGAAGCGAGTGCTCCAGCGAAGCCACATTAGCGAAGGAGTACCATGAGAGGGAGAGAGACCTGAGAGAAGGGCGCGCTAATGCTGTTTGAAACGCGGCTTTCAGAAAGATAGGCTGTGTTTCCCAGAGGACGTCCTGTGTTGTCCATTGCACTTCCCCTGTCCCTATTTTGGGCGGGGTGAGGGCGAGATGCGCTAAGTTCGTTAAGATAGGTAGAACACGCGCAGTCAAAATGGCACACTCGGCGCCGAGCTCGACCGTCGGAGTAATCCGAAGCGTGAAATATCTAACGTAGAGTGCTCCGATGTGGGGCGACGTGGAAAGGAGCTGGTCGAGCTTCACGAGATGAGAATGGGAGCTGCAGGTGATCGCGGAGAACAGGTGCAACTGGCTCCGACTGAGAAAAGAGCGAGAGGTGAGGGCACAGGCCCTCAGCGTGTCTATAACGTGCGGGTCCCGGAGAACGGATATAATTCCAGCATTGTCATAAGGCGGAGCGAAGGTGTCAAGAATCGCATCGATGATGTCTGGTGGGACTTGCATAGTACTGTGCGAGTATCTTGTGTAATACTGTGCGGGTATCCTGGTCAGCGAGGCACCGCGCAGAATGGTGGACAATACCTTCTGGGCCGACGCGATGAGGGGAAGGAGCTGGTGCACGCTTGAAGGCGGCATCTATTTATGGACACCGGAACCGTGGGAGTGCAATGGCAGAGAAACGGAAAACCAGAGTGATTTTTGGAGTGGCATAATGACGAAATCCCGTTCATCCAGTCTCTCAGGCCATGTACAATCTGCCTCCCAATGGGCCTTATTTTGGTGCATCTAGATAAATAAATATTTTTCGCTGGATGAGCTGGCCCAACGACCATTTAAAAGGTTCAATGTATTTTAGCTGGCGTCGCTCTTGACCTGATGTTTGAATTTTACCTTGATGAAATGTTGCGGTAAATGAGAACAGTGAGCGAGGTGTGAACCGACAAGCGACACCCACGTCATCCGGATCAGAAAAGTTCTAGGGTTCAACAAACGAGGTACGAGTTGAAACCGCTGAAGCGTCTGTGTAGGAAAGCCTAGAAGAGTTGCAACTCTAGATCTCGCGCCACAGACATCCTGGGTCGCTCGGCCCCGAGTCGAACGAGTGAACTTACTCATCTTTCGCTCTGGCGTGATTCAGCGCAGGTGCGGTCCATACTGCTTATCAAGCCGATATCTTGTTTATTTGTAAGTAGGTTGAAAGCATAAAGGCATAGGGAGTCAAGCAAATTGCACCTACATTTAAAATAGTTCGCAAATTGCAGAATACACGGCCCTGCCCGAAAGGGATGCGCGAGGTGAGCGAGGTGAGCTGCGGCGGGCACTGAGGGTCCAACTGGTACAAGAAAGCTGGCAGAATGACAACGAGGCTCCTGGATTTCGGATGTGTGTCAGTACAGCGAGAGCGAAGGTAATTGGGGCTCAGCGTCCGCAGTCGCGTCTGTGGATCCACTCGCAAGTCGCGAGGCGGAATGCACGACGAACCGGGGAGACCGCAATAGAAGATCCACCGCATCAAAAGAGTTCCCTCCGACACGGGTGAGCCTGAATATGGACCTCACCATAGACTCAGCGTACGATGGCGGGACTGTAGCGAGACCAGCCTTCGAACTGCGTGCGTACGTTTAATGAGGAATTTACGCTCCATATGCAAGAGGAAGGGCATAAACTTACCCGAGCGTCCACAATAGCTCCTGCACAATGCTCTTGATGCAGCCGGGAATATCCCGGGTTCAGAAGCAAAAAGGCACCTGCGGGCGGGGAGGGCATAGACAGACAAGAGAACGAGCTCAGTGATTGGCTAGACGAATACAGGGCATCGTCAGCTGGGGGGGATTTAGTGCGGAGGAAGACATACCAGGACGATTGAGCGATCAATAGCAATGCAGTGAGGGGGGGGGGACGAAAGAAGGGTACATGGTACATGGACAGATTGAGGAGAAAAGCTTCGAACAAGCTTAAGATGGTGGAGGAACACCGCGACGAATGGCAGCACCACGACTGTCGGTCCAGGTGAGGCGCGATAACTCTATTAAGGGCAGCAGATATGTGAGGTCGATAGTTTGAGGAGGAATAGCTATCGCACCTGCCTACCTGAGCCGCTGGGAAGAGGTTCGACAACCTGCAGGTCGTGAGTTGTCAGATCGAGGAAGTCGGGTGAGCAGCCTACCAATTTTGAGCGCCGGTAGGGAAGGATGACGACGTGAAGCTTCAAGCTTCAAGATCTATGTCCAGATTGAACTGTGCAGAGAATTGGACTCAGGCTCGAAATGGGGCGCAGCTATTAAGCGTCGACTGCGGGTAGCTGGGCTTACGAATGGAACTCGGTAGAAAGCAGGGGGGCGCGCCGTCCCGAGCCGCGAGTGTGTCTGCGAGCCAGTATCACGAAGGAGAGCAGGCATCGCGAAAAGAGGGGCAGACGGGCCGCGGAAGCGGATGACCCTGACAGATTGCGAATGTTTGCCATCAACGTCCGGATCAACACAGACAAGTTGAATTTACGGGAAGTGTAGTAGCAAGTTCATAGAAATCGGGCCTCCTACCAAGGTTGAATGGTTCTTTGAATCTGGGACTCGGGATTCCACATTTAAATTGATTTTAATTTCTACATCGCTGCGAACCGTGCACAGGATGAAAAAAACAAATGTATTGAAAGAGGGTCGAACCACTAACAGAAATCAATTTTATATAACGGATAGAGGGACGTCAACCACTACACCAGCAACACATTTATGAGGGAGGTAAATCATCCATCTCGAGAGGCCAATGCTACTTACAGGAGATGTGTCGCGTGCAACGGCCATCAAATGTGCCGAAGTTCGCCGCATCAAATTTCCGCATTTAGGTTGTGGTGGAAAGTCAGTGGAATCTGAACACCCGCGGTAACAACAGGACTCTTTACCTATCCCGGAGCTTCTTCGGCCCGGGATACATAAGAGTTTCCACGGTGCAGGACCCACATGAGATTTGATGTAGAGATCGTCGAGATATGGCCAGCAGAGCGGCACGCACAGTCACGCGGCGCCAACTTTGAAAGCGGCCTCGTGGCTTCCCCTCTTTCTTCCGCCTCCCTCGGATCCATCCTCGATGCCTGTAACCCTCAACCTCACCGACCATTGCACACCATCCAAAGTCCTCCAACCCGTCACTCCTTTTCAGATTCTCGAGGGAGCTTGCCCAGGCCAACGCAAGGAAGCAGACAAGATTCTCCAGTATAGCATCGGCGGATGGACTGGACGACAAGACATCCAATTCAAAATCGCTCCGAACGAGCATGGTTTCGTTAACACCATGCTCTCCGCTTATACCGGCAACCATGCGCTGGTTCTCCGCCCAGACGATGTCTGGCTGGCTGTCATCTCACAGTTCAGCTTGTATGTCAACACAAATCCGGAGCTCTTGTGTGACGAAGCCAATTTCGTTTCGCATAAGCCTGGCAAGGGACAGCCTCTCGAGATAGTAGACTCCAACTCCCTGATAGGCGAATTGATGCAGCGGGATGTGTTGGATCCCGCTCTTCGAAAATGGGTCCTTCCCAATTTTTCCACTTCGACCCCTAACGACATCGCTGTCGGGTCGATGCTCTGGATGGCACCAACCGCCAGGAAAGTTTTTATCCCCAAAACGGAGACCCTTCGTCGCGGCATCCCTCGTGTCACTCTCGAAGGCCGACGGGGCGACTGGGAATCACTTTTGAATAAATTGGAGAGACTGAAGAAGTACGGGATTCCCGCCATCGCTTGGTATCATCTGTTGTACCCCGTTGTCTCCCGGCTCGCTAAGTCCTTCGACGACGCAAATAGTCCAGAAAATCTCGAATTTTGGAAAAAGGTCGTGCATAGAGAGGGTTTCGGAGGGAGGAGTTTGAAACTGTCCGGCTGGATTACAGCGTTCTGCGTATTTTCTTTCGAGGGTAAATGGCGTATCCCGGAACTTCAGACTGTCAGTTTGTTTTTAATTCATTACCGATCCGACCTGCTAAGCCAAATTATACAGAGTCGTGTTGGAAAGAAGGATCCAGCCACCTTACCCTCCCGTCATTTCTGGTCTACCTACGCTCCGTCGCTCCAAGAAACAAATGTTGATATGACCATAGACGGCACCAAATATCCCGTCCTGAATATCCACGACATTCCCGCAGGTTATGCGGAGGTGGACATAACCGTGAACCACGGTGGGATTGCATCTCCGTTTGTGATCGTCGCGGGATTGACAGGAGTGGGATTCTCATCGAGCCGCGTCTCCTCACTCTCTACCACTGGGAGGAACGACACAGTTCGGCCCGTGGTAGCATGGTGGATATTCTCAAAGCTTCCTGAGGCCCAGCCACAACCGCGGGAGGACGAGCCCAAAATCATAATTTCTCCTGAGCTTACCATGGTTCTCCCGGACTCCGGTGATGGTGTGTCCCCAACTCTGGATGAGAACCCCGTTCCTTCTTCCATTTTTTTTAAATTGGAAACAGATGTTCCGACATAAAGGAATCTCCCGTCGAATTCGATTCTGGACATTTTGTTCCTGCCAATTCCATATCCCCACCCTCCCCAAGGCTTTCTTTCTTTGAGCTTACTGGCAAAATCCACTCTGTCCGCCGGCCATGGCGATCCAAAAACGACCTCGCTCCCGTCAGCTGGGGTCCCCGGAGACCGCCTAGGTCGATTCGATATGGGGGAATTACCCCTCTCACATGCCGTAGTCCTATCGCTTCCGCCTGATTATACTATAACGAGGGTCAAGTTTAAATTGTTGTAGTGTCTGTATATAAGAGACTAGGCTCATGCTGAAGCCTTGCGGACAAACGGTGAGAGGGCGGCAAAGTGGTTATGTGCGTGGAGGTCGAAGCTGGTCAGCATGCGGCAACGCGCCAGAGGCTCGAGTGCAGGCGGGACGGACGGTCGTAAATATGGGTCCAACGAAAACCCACCTCCGGCAGATCATCCGGACTGGGACAAGGAAGGAAGACAGCCGCTAGATTTCGAAGACTTCAAACATGAAATAGACACCAGGGGTGGCTATATGACTGGAGTGATTGGAAAAGGGCTATCTTCTGTCCCGCTAGCTTTGGCCATCGACGAGTTTGACAGTCAATGCCTACAGAACACAATTTCGGAAGTTAGTATACGGTGACAGGCTGAAGCCGCGTATAAGACTGAGGGGATAGCGGTGCCACAGTATATAATGGCTCGAATTGAGGGCAAACTAGCCGCAGTTCGAAGGTTCGAGCGTATTACAGAATATGCAAGTATAGCAAAGTCTACCACATCTTCGGTAAGCCATTGATGTTCTCTGCTAGGCGCAAACACCCCCCCCTAAACGCAGCGTTTGTTTGAATAATGTATGCTACTCTATACTTATTTCATTTCATTGAGCAATGCCCATTCCGCCCATTCCGAAATTATGTCGACATCTTCAATCTTATGGAGTGGACACTGAGTCCACTTATCATGAAACTGCAGGCCATTCGAACAGCAGACTAGCATTCGGATCTAAAACAAAGCCATAGTTAGTCTCTCCCGTACTTAGAAAACCGCTTGTAGATAAGACCCCTTAGACCCGACTGACGGACTGCTACTCTCGCTGCACTAGGCCACATGTAGTAACACAATGCATCTCAAACTCAAACTCAAACTCTCCCTGAAAGACATTTACATGTCCGAAGCGTTTTAGTCCCGATCAATATATTCGTGTTAATAATATCATCACATTATTTGCCCTGCATGTTGTCAGATCCCAGGTTTGGTGCGAATAAATGCTCCATCTTGACATATGAACCCAACGTCATTCGTGACCTGGACTGATTCAGCTTTGTTCAGCAAAGACTCATCCCAAACAACTCACATCCACAGTGTTACACATCACGTCCACCTCACCGCCGCTCTCTGTTTTAACAACAATATTCTTCGTCCTGATATTTGTAGCTGTGCCACGCTATCATAAGAACTCAGACAGAAATCAGAGTTCCACACCTCACCTGTACCGGGATATAAATCCAATATGACGACCTCTCTTCCCGTCGCATTCGCAACGAAATACCAGCAAGGGTCTGAAATGCAAGATCCTTCTTTGGGGCCGATGTCTCTTATGGTGCCAGAAAAGTTTTCGAATGAGAAATCTTCGATATGGGTAGCATTATTGGGGTCAGGGTTTGCGGGTATGGATGGTCGAGTCGAAGTCTATAACGAGGGATCTACAAAACGACTTGGGGGGACGATGTCACAGCCATCATACCTCTTGGTCAAAATAGCTACAGAAATTCCAGTAGGCAAACAGAATCGAAAATAAAATCAATATGCGTACTTTTGAGTGACATATATAGGGAAAACAGTGTCCACAAATCGAATATTTCTGTAGGTCACACTTGCAGGTCGATCAGGATTGATTCGGCCTCGGAAGTTGAAGGCTTACTTGCGAGTTAATCCAGGTCCGCCTGTCCAGCTCTTGAACCTGGCGCCGTAGAGGCCTGATTTCTATATACAACTCAATGGATGTAACATCGGTAGGTAGGTCGGGAAACTAGCCATCAGAACATTCTCAAATCTACCAGATGTTCGTCAGCGCAGGTTCCGTTCTGTGATATGAGACATGCAAGAAGTTCTCTCCCGTTGCAAAAGAGTTGTTGGACCTCGAACCGATGGTAGTAGAGAGCCCATGCCCGCCTTCGCAGTAAGCGTCGCTGTCGATCCGATGCTGAGCAGCACATAGATATCAGGGAAAGAGAATCACCAACCGAAATGTGATATTCACAGCTCCATTGGTGATTGTAATGCAATCGTCCCCGTTGACAATGTAGTTATTTTCGAAGAGCTGATTTGTTCCTTGAGCACCAAAGCCTGGAGGAGGAATCGGTTTGAGCTGCAGTGGGAAGGGAACAAAAGAATATACCATCGCTGTGAAGGTATGTATCAAATCGCCAGGCAATGGCAAGGAGAATAAGGAAGATGACTTACGTATTGAATGGAAAAGACTGGAACGTGATAAATCTTCAAATTGATGAATGAGTCCTCCACCTACATCGGTATCCGACTTCGCGAGGATTGTATTTCCAAAGACATGCACGTTAGATGATCCAGCGGTCTGATAGCTCCACGCAACTGGCTGTGCTCGTAGTCAGATTAGAGGCTGAAATCCATTTCAACTGAGGTTATAGACCTTATAAATTTTCATATCTCGGATGATTCCTCCGTTGATATTGTGAAACCATATCCCGTGAGGGCGATTGATTTGTTCCATTGCATCCCACCACTTGATGAGGTGTGGATGATTGGATGGTGCAGAAAAGCGAGATATGAAGCAAATATACGTACCGCTTGTCCATGTCCATCGATCCAACCCCACTCAGGATCAGTGCTTCCTCTGAGAGTGACGTTGGTTCCTCCAGTAAAAGTCATCCTAGAAGAATATCAACGAGATGGTAGTCATGGAATGGGTGGCTTACATCGCTCCAGGATATTCCTATGAGTATGAAAGCCCACTCAGTCCCGACGCTCCACCACGAATCTTATCCATACCTTGGCAGCAACGACAGCTATTCTCCAAAATAAATACAGCAATCAAAACTCCCCAATCTTGAAATATACCTGGGTTACCCACCTTGTAAAACCGTAATATCCTGCAAATAGCTCATATTCCCTTCAATCCTAATCTCAACACTATGCAAGACCGGAAGTCGTATGGCAGAAAAGAAGTTATAGGTGATGCCTTTCTTGAAAATAATCGTCGAATTAACTGCCAAATTCGGTGTTGTCCCATTCGAAGATAAAAATGCCGCCATCAAAGTCGGCATATCATCTCCTCCAGACGAATTATGAGGCACGACAAAGGTGGTCCATCCCAATACTTGATGAACACTCAGTAGGGTGAAAACGAGGAAGGAGATGGGAGTCAACATCTTTCCAAGATATGATGACTCCCTAGAAGCTTTTAAATCTCCATTAGTTCCATTCCAGATGTCTTGCTTGGTTCTAAAATCGAACATGACCCATGTGATCATGTTCATGACGGACCGGTTCGGACCAGTCTCTTCTCCTTCCCCATTCTTCAGTGCTTCAGCAGTGCATCGTTTCACGATGAAACAATTCTTGCTTCACTTTCAGATCATGAATTTATCGCAATTGGCGAAAACTTGGAGCCGCATTCACTGAAGATTGGGGCGAATTTTCCAAGGCGGGTGTTTTGGCCAAATATTGGCGGCTGGTTTCCCTCAGTCAATATACTACAAATACAGCATATATTTTCTCCATTGGTTCCAATCCAGATGTCTTGCTTGCTTCTGGTTCGACGTTCTGGTCGAGGTTAAAAACGAACATGACCCATGTGATCATGTTCATGATGGACCGGTTCGGACCGGTCCCTTCTCCTTCCCCATTCTTCAGTGCTTCAGCGAACTTATCGCAATCGGCGAAAACTTGGAGCTGGATTCACCGGAAATTAGAGCGAACTTTCCATGGCGGGTATATCTTCGGCCGAAACAGGCGGAATATTGGTCGAAATATTGTCCGGCCAGTATCCTGAGAATCACTGCGTTCAGACCCCGGGTAGACCAAGAGTCGACACTGCGCAGCTGATCCGATCTCGCGGCGGCAGGGTGCGTGGCCGTGACGTCAGGTGTGCTGAGTATTGGTGGAGTACTGGCCTGCCGTTGCCTTAGATCCAATACCCCAGTCCAAAATACGAATAAAAATAATGACATTGCACCAACTACAACTTAAGTACACACATACACGAATTCAGAATACAAGACATGCGGGTACCTTGGCCGCATTGAAGCTTCGTCTGGTGGCCAATTCACGTTCACAGCGAGTGGAGCGGCATGATATTGTGCGTATATCCTAGTCAGCGAAGTACCGCGCAGAACGGTGGATAATACTTTCTGGGCCAACGCGATGGGGCGAAGGAGTTGATGCACAATGCCCTGTTGAAGATGACTCCATCTATTTATGGGCACCAGAAGCGTGGCAGAAAATTGGCAGAGAAACGGATAACCATAGTAACTGTCAATTTTTGGAGGATGAAATCCCAGTCTCTCAGGCTATGTACAATCTGCGGTCTTGTTTCTGTGCATTTGTATAAATATTTTTTTCTTGCTGGATTTGCCAGGCTGTCTGGCTGTTTTTTTTTGCTGCTTTTTTATCTGCAAGCCTTTGACCCGAGGTTTTATTAATACATAGCTAACGCACGTACCAAGAACTAAGAGATTCGGTGAGGGGAAAATAACACAGTTAGCTTGTTACCGGGCAGCCTTCAGCCATACAGATCTACATCCCTACCCTTTTACCACTCTCAAGTCACGCTCGCGTTCGGCTCACCGACGACGATTAGATCATTCACAACGAGCACTAACTGATGCACCGTTTAGCACTAGCATACCCCGCCCTCACCTCACATTTCGTCTCCGTCCCCGTCGCGATTACTGTATGTATACAGTCAAGTAGCCTACGACAACAGGGCTGGCGGAGGCGAAAGAGATAGGGGGATCGTGGCTAATTAATCCGGTGCAGTCCATGCCAGACTATAAAACACCTCATCCCCTCCCCCACCCATTGTGCTCTTTCCGCAAAGCGCACACCCGTCCTCCCACCCCACCACAAACAAACAAACAATGTTCGTCAAAACCCTCGTCGCGTTCGGCCTCGCCGCCATGGCGCTCGTCCGCGCCGCGCCGTCGGTGCAGGTGTCTTACAGCGTCAACCTCGCCCTGGTGAATCGACTTGAACCGCTTCTCGCCGTGCGGTGATGGTTGACCAATGCATCCCCCGCCGACCCAATGCACCTCCAGGTCGCGCCCGCCGACTCGGACGCCGGCCATCTCCTCCGTGTCCAGCAGCACGATGGCCCGACGTGCTGCTGCTGCGGCCCCACGCCGTGCGAGATCATAATGCGAATTTTTTCCTCTTTGCCCATTCAACGTCAAGGGCTATCCACGCGCCTGACACGACGCACAGAGACTACTGCTGTCCCCCGTAGGCGCTCCCCCCTCCACGTGCAGCTTCCCCGGAGCGCGGGATTCGCACGCAGACCAGTTTGTTTCGTGCAGGGAGATCAGAAGACTTTTAAAAAAATGTAGATGCGGCTGTCCGCGCCCAAATAATCTGCCAAATGCGGAACAACGCCCGATGGGCCGTCCCGAAGGGAAGATATTATATTTTTAGTCGGAAAGTTGGATAAGAACGTTGGGTTCATAATATCAAGTCCGATTCTTCGATCCAGAAGCGCGAGGCTAAGTATGGGGAAATATCAGTATGGTAAGAAGCCCCAGGCTAATAGGAAGGCAACAGACCCGGTTGAATTTCCCCGCGCCGTTTCTTAGCGGTAAACCGCTCTGCGCGGTCCCAAAAGTCGGGTACTCCGTTCGCGCCGCCGGCCAACTGACTGAAATAGTCCTGGCTGCGAAGGCGCATAATGAAGAGGGGCGGGCCGGGAAGATTGGGAGGTGCGATCCGCTTGATTCCTTCGATGCCATGGGGACCGCAATACATGTTAATCAAGACCTGGAGCTTATTGCAGTTGTAGAGAACGGTCGGAGGGACGGGTGAGCCGTTCGCCATCGTCCGCAGGCACAGATGCGTGAGCGCAGGAAACCCGGCAAAGTCGAGGTGCGTGTTGATTTGGTGCAGATCAAGATGGGTGACCATGGGGAACGAGGGCCACACGAGGCCAGCCTGCGCATTCCCAAAGAGCGACGCCGAACTGGTGGACAAATAGTACAATTGCATCTTTTCGAGAAGCGGGCGTATTGTCGGGCTCGAATGTAATAATGCGAGTCGCCGGACGCCGGTGCACACGGATAGAACACCCGGGAGCGTATCGGGATCGGGTAGCAGGTCGATACTGAGCAAGCGCTCAGCGTACTGCGCGAATTTTTCTGGTTGACGACGAGTCGCCCGGAGAAGGGCGTTGGTGTTTCGTGCCGATGCGCGGATCATCACAGTCTGATATAGCAGGGGTTCAAGCCTGCTCATTGAGACATTTGAGCGTTTGGAAAGACCCGGGTACATTCCACCATACCACACAAGGACGCGGCGGGCAACGCGAACAAGCCTGGGCATCATTTCAGGATGCTGGGTCGCTGCGATTTCGAAGATTTCCCGCTCGAGCTCTGGTGGAAATGAGGCAGAAATGTCGGATGCCATCTGCGCAATAAAGAATCGGTGGTGGCAAGCCGGCGTTTGACTCGTTGGGTCGCACGTTGTCTTTTTCCCACACGTCGGAAATGGGTCTACCGTCAGCTGGCTTACGCGGCTTCGGCTCAGCACTCATTTTCCTTCGACACTTGTTTTATACAGAAGCCCTCCGGGCAGCCTTGGTTCCTCTACTGGCTAATACCTCGGTTCCTGGTTCTGTCACAGCAACACACATTTCACTTTTTTTCTTCTGGGGCAATGATCAATTGACTGTAATTTCGGACAATGCATGGTACAATGAAAACTATCGGCGCGGCTCAGTGAACTTGGAAAGTGGATAGCAGTTGGCGACCCCAGCTTGAGTCTAAGGCCTTTCTCCGCAGCGTGTATGGTTGAATCTTGAGTTGACCAAATAATGAATCAAGTGCTCTCGTTGAATGGCGGGCAACTGGAAATGTTGGATTATGGAGTTACGCTGTCATGGCAAACTCCAAGTATGTTACGGTTACTGTTCCCATAACCGTTACTGTCCGCAGCTATTCCCGTTTCTCTGTTACACATTGCTTTTCTTGGTTACTTAGGTACCTAGTTAGTATTTAAGTAGCCTACTTTGTACCCAGTACGTTGTCGGGATTGCAGCAGAGCAAGCCCAATTGAACCTTCTGGCTTACTAAGCTTGTCCGAATCTCACAGGAAAAATGCCGCCGTGGCTTGAAGGAAAGCCGATAGCAGCTGGAAATCACAGCTTGAGGACTCTCTCTGTCGTATAAGTCCAAATACTTGACTGGCACTCTTGCAACTCTTGGACCTCAAGCTCAAGCTGGGCAAAGGAGGGCGAAAACGCGATTTGTAGGCTGGTCATTGAAGCTCTTACCATGCTGGCCACCTACATTGGGCTCCGCGAGTCACAAATCAGAAGTAAAGCAAGAAAGTCAAGATCTCGGTGATGGCCGAACGGAGTTTAAAGCTACGTTAAAGGCTTCGACATAATTTTATACAGAGATTCAAGAATGGACCCTGGTATAGGACACGAGCAACTTCAGACTCAGATTTGCTGGACATGCAATGCAAGCAAAATGCAAGTATGGTGCAACAAAGAGTGACGGCATCATTAATAAGCAGTGTATCTCGGACGGACAGACATTTGGACATGTGAGACCTGGTACCTAAAGCCGGAACCAAGAATTGTCGACCCCGCTGCTCTAAGCGCCTTAACATGTTGCCTCCGAGAACCAGCGACAACGACTGCATGTCTATGTCATCCAATCACCGGCGATAGTGAAGGGCCTTCCAACCTATTTGGGGTGACAAGATTCTGTCCACGCTCATCAGCGGCTTTGTCGGATTTCCGTGGTTGACCCACCGATAGGCGTGTCATGACTGCGTATTTTGTCCGTGAGTCCGAACTGAATTTGGTCAAGTTTCGAGACCCAGACACGTCGTGGTGTCGGGAGTGAGGAAGAGGGAAAATCCCGATACGAAGAGAAAGTTTCAAACAGAGGAATTAGACTAAGCTCCACAGGAATTTTATCCCTATCAATGGCAGCTGGGCCCTGGCCCTATCGGATAAGAGCGGCAGCGTCTTTCTTGAGGGCGAGTTTTACCATTCCATACCGAAATTAGTCTAGCTTGTAATACCCGCACAGCCTTCTATAACCAGAGACCTCCGAGTCCTCTGAAAGAGCGCATATGAAATAGCCGATATACGGGCTTCCAGATGTATGTCCCTGAAAATCCAGATGGGTCAATCGAAATCTGCATGCTATGATAAATCCTCACGTTGAAGGCCAGTAGTGAATTTGTGCCCCTTCCGCCCCTCCGTCGGCTCCCCTCGCGGTTTCAATTCCACGGGAACCGACTCGTCTTTTTCACTGGTTCTACTTGTACAAATACTACTTGGCTCCCCGCCAGTAACACTGATACTGCACGCTCAACGATAATATACCGCGCCAACAGGATGTCCGACGCTACAATAATATTTTACTCGACCGGTACCGCTCAACTCATGGCCGTGGCTTTCACTTACGGTGAGGAGGCGTGCTATCGCACCCACTTTCGAAATTGTTGGTACTCATTGATGTTGTGTTGATTAGGGATTTATTCGTTGTTATTCGCGCTCTCGATGGTTCTGTTGGTGTAAGTCCAACTTGTTGCAAATGGAATATCATCTCCACTTCGGACACTAACATTATCCACTACTCTAGAAGGAAGGGCATCCGCAACTCCAGACCGCGCCAGATTCTACTCTTCGCCACATGCTTCATGTTCGCGACGTCAACATGTCTAGCATCTGTAGACACGGCGATCTATATTGTGGAAATTTCCGTGGCAAATTCGATCCGAACTCGCAATGGCCTCCAACTGTCCTGCGAGATCCTGTTTGACTCTCTCGTTCGTCCTTGCTGGTTTTCAAGAAAAATAATAATAGGAGTCCTTTAGTTTCTCATGGGCGACGCAATTGTGCTTTGGAGAACATGGAGTCTCTTATCGGATCGGCGAGCTCTTGTTCTTTTTCCGATGACACTCTGGTTTGGAGGTCTTGGTACGTAGTTATCGTGCTCTCTGCAACGTTATTAGACAGGCCTGACTTTTGTTAAATATATAGCCTGCCTCATCACCCTCCTCGGTCTCGCGATACACAACGGCTCCTCCTCGGACTGGACGGTCGGTGTCTACGACACGGACATGACAAACCACCTATCAATGTCCACTGCCGCACTCAGCGCCGCCACAAACTTCTTTGCTACCCTTTTGATCTCGTGGAAAGCATGGTATGTTCCTCTTCTGCCCTGCTTTCAAGCAAGATCCGTTGATCGTCAACGCAATGCGTCCAGGCAACACCGGGCCATCCTAAGGCTCAACGCCGATCCAACATTCGGTCTTGGGAGTCGTGTGCGAAAAATCATGTCTCTCCTCATCGAGTCGGGGTTCATCTATTTTACTCTATGGGTGGGTAGGGTATACGTGAAGAACCCACAATCACTGACCATCACATTTTCCAGGTCATCGCCGTCCTGAACTTCTACCTGGATTGGAAGGCACCAGTGCTACAAAGCATTTTGCGTGGATTATATGACATGACCATTGTGTGTTTTTCGCCGTTTCTCCTAGCTTTCTCTGAGCTTCATCCTTTCCATAGGGAGCCTATCCCATCGTCATTATCATTCTCGTATCCCTCGATTATACTTTCTGGGATGAATACAAGAAGGCTGAAACAACCCCGAGCATGGCTATGTTCCCAAGCAAGATGGGTCAGACTTCCACCACGAGCATTAGCAGTCTGGCAAGCGTGAAGACTACAAATAAAGATGTGGATATGGAATCAAGACACGAGTAGATATGTTAGAGTGTCTCCTCCTGCACAGGGCACGGCGCACGCCAGCCGGTCCAGAGGCCTCACAAGAAGTACTTCCGCACATATTCAATCTATTGTTATTGTACTTGCCCTTTGTAATCAGTATATGTACAATGTGTCCAATAGTCTTCGTACCGGGATAGAAGTATTTTATGGGATAAACAAACAGATACGGTGAGCCTGTGAGGACATAAGCTATTATAAATATGCCGGTTATTGGCGTTTGCTGTACTCTGATTATGAGATCGTCATTGTGAATGCGTGTCAAATGTTAGTTAACCACTAGTCTCGTTTCCAGACGTTAAGGGCAGTGGCTCGCTGCGCGAGCGCAGCGTGCGGCGGTCCTCCGGACCGCTCGGAGTGATCCGAGGCAGATTTTGATGAGAATTTGATGTCGCAGCACTGCCCTATAACGTCTGGTGTACTTTGACCGTATAGGGTGCGATCGGTGTCACGCTTGCACCAAAAATATATATTCTTCTTCTCTACGCAGCCTGAAAAATCTCAAACTTGCACTACTTCATCTATACATGTATCCCTTCCCTTTGGGTCACAAATCCAGTAATATTTGACCTTAGTTTCATTGATGGCGAGCAGTTTACTAACACTGTTTTTTATGCTCCCCCCATCCCAATTGTTCCTTGAAAAATAATTCCAAGGGGTAATTATATTTAAAACTGTCATAGATTACTTTCTATACCCTCCCGGCGCTTCGGAATGGCTGGAGAAGGTGAGAGGACGTGTTCCATCAGCGGAGAAAATGAGTATTATAGTGAATATTGATTTCCTGCGTCCCACATTGAATACATGTCGTGTATTGGGAGGCAATCGGTCCATTGGTATTCCATAATGGCTCCTCCTCTTTTTATGTGGCCATAAAACACTACAGGACTCATGTACGAATTAACTGGCGGACGGGAGAAACCGTGACTACAGTGACTGATGTCACCGAGCGCACCCTTCACGGCTAAAGTACACCAGATGTTTAGGCGGTGATCTGTGGCCTCTTTTTTCATCACTTTCTGCCTCGGATCACCGATCGCATCAGCGATCGGTCCGACACCGCCGAACATCTGGAACCGAGATTAGTTAACCACGCGTCTCACAAAATAACTGGCTTTTGCATTGGTGATGCACGTCTTTCCAGAACAACTTGAGTGTTCCAAACGTCGGTTGAGAAATGGCCACTGGAAGAATAAACAAGTGCAGAGGCACAAAATCTAAATAGATTATTGTCTCGAAATGGACTACGGAAAATCGACTCGCGGGTGATTGAAACTGCACAGTAGGATGGCTGTTCCCCAAAGTCATGGAATGAACGCCTCCATTGAGCCGCGGAAGCGCTGTAGAGCGAGATCCTGGGTGACCTTATTGGTGCTGAGCTCGATCCTGCAATCGATATGTTGCAGATGAGGGAATCCGGTGCGGTGTGTAACACAGGGGGTGGGTGCGCGGGGAGGAAGTGCCTCAAGGGCCAGATACTGCAGTGCAAGATGATGACATCCAAATTTGGGAGGGCAATGGCGACGTGGGTTAGAGTGTGGTGGAGGTACGGGGCAGGCAAGCCCGTGTCGGGGAAGGAAACCTCGAGGCCGAGCGTGTGGACGTGGAGCATTTTGCGGAAGGGCCAGCGTTGCGTATGGCACGGAGGGAGCTGGGGAAGTCGCAGTAGAAATAAAGAAGGTCTGCTGAGGAAGTCGCACATACATAAGCGATTGAGCTCAAGATGGCGCAACGTTGCACTGCTCGCAGTGAGCAGGCGCAGGGAAGATGGAGCGCTGAGTCCGTCGATGTTGATGTGGAGCAGTTCGAGGCGTGCGGTATACACCGGGTTGCTAAGCAGAAGATCGAATAAGCTAGCCTCCTTCTCCCTGATGAAAAGGTGCCTGAGGGGTGCGTCCAAGAGTGACGTTTGGACCACCGTGGCAGAGGACGGCGCATCCTTGAGGCCGACGGAGCACAAAGAGAGAACGACGACAGACGCGACCGCTCGCAGAGTGAACGCCGGTGGCACATCATGTAGGTGACGTAGATGAAGGCGTTGCAGGGAAGGCTGCAAAATTCGGTCCTGGAGCGCAAATCGAAGCTCCTCCGAGATGGCGTCCCACGTACCAGCATCTCGGCCAAAAATCTCCAGCCGGGTGACATTTGGGAGCGCCCGGAGAAGCGAATGCACGATGTTCTCGTGGTGAATCGAGTTAGGAATATTGACTTCGTATCGCGGATGTACGATGCCAGACGCGGAGATGTGGTGAGGAAGGCGTTTATCCTTTCCAAGGCTTGCCGGGACCGTTGATCGAATGCCCATCGCATAAATCGGAACAGACTGCGCTGAGATGTGGCAACAAACCTGCTCCCAACAAGCGAACACACTTTGAGAGACTCAGAAGATTTGACCTTTTCAAGGATCGCGTTGGTGAGTTCCTGAGGAAGATTAGGCCCCGTGAAGCTCCCGCCAAGGGTTGTCCGGAACATAAGCTTTTTCAGAGCGAAAATTTTGAAAATCCTTGTCCAAACATAAGCTTTTTTAGGCGGTCGCCTTGTCCGGGGATAAGCTTTTTCAGGCCATCTTCCGACCGTCTCATCCAAATTTCACGCGACATTTGACCCAATCTTGTACTGATATTAATCTTAATCTTGAATTGATCCATCGCGAAATGCCGACCTCGGACGCAAGAGTGGAACATCTTCTCTTCAATATTGGCCCCAATGCGTTTGAGCGGGCCGAAAAAGGATCGATACATCGGACTCTGAAGCCCTACACTGGACAACCTTGACTGGATCGGGCGGCGACGTGTCGAAGGAGATAAAATTAACGCTCAAGATTAAAGCTAAAGCTATTTAATGTAACTGCTTATCATGAGCTCCCCAGCGCGGCGCAGGGCTGGGGAGCGATTTTTTTTTAGGAACACGTGATGACCCCTGTCCGATATAATTTTTTAGGCCCAAAATGCGCCCCAGGATAAGCTTTTTTAGGGCCGGATTTGAGATTTTGCCCGGACAACCCTTGGCGGGAGCTTCACGGGGCCTGGAAGATTCGACATGCCCGAAGGATCCGGGTCGACTTTGGCTGGGATGCAAGGTTAGTACTGCTTCCTATATCGCTGATTAGTTCGTTTCCAAAGACCTCGGCAGCCTTGCCAGCCGTGCCCGGATTTGGGATCGATCCGTACCGTGGTGGACCAGTGTCACGGTGGACAAAGCGAGCGTCCACGTGATCAAGCTGTCGCCAAACACGCCCACACGCGCCACGCGACAGGTCTCGATCCTAATGATGATAGTTTGAACAATGCGGTGAGTGCGGAGGAAATCGGGACTGTCAGAATCACCGTTCACACAACTGAGGGACATCGAACGGATCAGGGTAAACGGGCCAGAATTGAACGTGTTTGAAGGCATTCTTTTCGCCTCCTACCGTAGTCTCTCAGGGGACAGACGCTTTAGTGGATACCTCGTTCACTAAGCTCCTACCGATCTTTTTCTTTGCTCCTGTTTGCCCCCAGCTTGTAAATTAAATTGCTCTGCCGGAAAAAAGTCAAATTATTTGCAATGGGACATATAACAGTGCGATACCCGTATAGGCTCAACAAATATTCCACCCTCCTCATGAAATTCAGAATGGATCATGTATAATACGAAATTCAGACTTCGACTGGGATACATTGTCTGAGGCGACGATATATTACGCAGCTTCACCACTTAGCCCTCTGGGGAAGCTAGTTCTGTGTCAGTCCGCGTGGGGAATTCATTCAGGAAGTCTCAAGAAAATGGTATCACGCTCTGCTCCCCCTCAACAGCAACAAGATATCCGGGCTTGCACATCGAAAACGACACCGGCGGCTGCGCCTCATAAACGTGTCGTACTTACGCGCCATGGCATCGTTGAGATTGCGCACGTTCCCCTGAGGATGGATCACTCGCCATGGGTCACGGCATGCCTGTGCTTTGCACGACTTCAGCACCATCATGAGGGCGTCGAGGCGCGCGACAAGCTGGGGGATATCCGCGGTGATGGAGCGGCGGGAGACGTCAGTCTGGGGAGGTGTGAATGCATGGATGGTGGCGTTCTGCGTAGAGCAAATTATGCACGATTATATGGATACAGTATGGACACCTACTACGAGGCTTGAAGGAGAAGCCAAGTCGAAAAAGGTGAGTGCAGCGCTCGTGTGCGTCGCCACCGCGCGCACAGCTCCGAGCAAGTTGTTCATCTGGTAGGGATCTGTCTGTCATGTTTATAGGTAAGTGGAAAATAACGCAATGTAAACAAATATACTGACGGCGAGATCCTGAAGAAACGTCAAATTAGGCACCAACAAAATTAAAACATACCCACGTATAGCTCGTGGTCATTGTCACACCACACCGTGTACGCAAGACTATACGAGCCGCCCACCACCCTGATGGCCTTGTAGGTTTGATTCTGTGGCGCCAACGACCCGGAATTTCCCTCGTTCCGCGCCACAATCAAGCCCCAGAACTCCATATTAACGTGCTCCGACTTCGCCACCGCCTCCGCGATCTCTCTGGCGCTGACCGGTATCGGCGCCCCGTCAAAGTCGTCCCGCAGATCCACGCCGAGGAGCCGCAGGAACGTCGGCGCGAGGTCTGTGTGCGTCGTGACACTCTCGACGACCGCCCCGGCGGGCACGCCGGGTCCGCGAATGATGAGCGGGATGTTGTGGTCCTCCTCAATGGGGCACATTTTGCCGGGCTGGAGTCGGTGCTGCCCGATATGATACCCGTTGTCGGTGGTATAGACAATGTACGTGGATGAGAGGAGCTCGGACGCGGCAAGGCGCTCCATGACGCCCTTGACCATCTCGTCCACGCCTGTGAGCGCCTGGAGCCGCTTGACGTAGAATGCGTCGTTGTAGGTGAGTGTTGCCTCGTCTAGCTCCGGGAGATCATTTATCCACGAGCCACCGCTGTAAAACAACAAGTATTAGGCAACATCCCCGCGATAAATAGCTAGCTTAGGGCTACCTCGGCTAAATAAGTATAGAGTAAATATCCACCGTGGTGAGATATCTGAAATGGATACATACCACTTCCGGGTTGAAGTTCGGCGTGCGTGGAACCTTTGCGTCAGCGAACAAGTTCTTGAATTTCTCCTGTGGGATGGGCGGGGAGATGTCTGTGAACAGCGGGGGGTTGGTTAGATTGTCGATAAACTGCGCGTGTGGCGCAACGGGCGCAATGGTGAGAAAGAATGGCACGTCCTGTTGGACCGCGTCGTCGAGCAGGGCGTAAGCCCGTTCGTTGGTGAGGTCTTGAATATGCTGTCCCGGGAAGATCTGTGGTGCGTCCGTGCCGGTCTGCCAGATACTGTTTAGATAGTTGTACATCCCCGGATCGAGGAGAAATCTATTCAAATGAAGGTACACGTCAACTAAAAGACGAGGGTGGATATAGTACTACGTACGAGCTCTTGGTAAAACCCTTCACAAATGGCGCATTGTAATTCTCGATCGTGTGGCCATTCATGAGCTTCCCGGTATAATAGGTCTTGTACCCCGCCTTCCGCAGCCAGATCGGTAGATAATCGCTGTTCAATCCTTCTTGGACGAATTTCTGGTAACCACCTGGAAAATATATTCCTTAGCCGCTATTTCTTTCAGTGCAACGAAGAATACCGTATGGAGGCTGAACTGAGGTCACATTCGTGTTGCTGAAATTTATTTTGCATCAAAAGATGCTGCAGATCTCGGAACGCATTAAATCGCGTACTGCGCGGCTTTTCCGGTGAGCAGACTGACTCTGGACGGGCAACACAGGGATACGGTGCAGTAATGTCGTCGATAGTACGCGCCATTATCCGTCAGGAGCTCCTTCACGTTCGGCATGTAGTCCAATGACTCGAGGAGCAGATCTGTTAATTGTTTGTTCATACGGGCAGTCGGCGTTTCCTCGGACACTGAGGAAGATTTTAAATACACCTTGGTCATCGGTCAAGATGAACACGATATTGGGGCCAGTCTTGGCGGTAGCTGCTTGAGCTGATGCTGCCACGGCCATTGTCAGCAAGAAAGTGAGGGGTTTCATGGTGAGATGGGTAGACAGTAGTGAGACCAAAGATGCGAGAAAGACACGCACGTTGTCATCGGTAGATATGTCGACATCGAGGAACCTGGTATGGGAAGCATCACGCCGAAAGTCGCCTTTGCGGAAATTCGGCAGGAATCGTATCATGGTGGGAGGTGCAGAGAGAGGTTCAGCGGCTTTTTCGAGAACGCCGATCTCGAATGAGAACGACATGAAATAACGTCGGTTTGAATCGCGCCGGGCCAAATCTGGAAAGGCGATTGAGTATATGTCCAGATGTATTGGCGCGGGGTAGACACGAAGGAAGAACACCTTTGAGCGGTGCGTATTCCAGCACCATAATAAGCCATGATTTATTAATATGACGCGAATGTGTGGGATCCAGCTGGCCCAGGCACAAGTCTTCTCATGTCACGGCCCAAGATGGGAGTGGTAGTATCACCAAGAATCTTGAGCTGCGCACTACAGTATTTTGGCGGTCCTTTACACACTATCACTCCTTTACACACCCCCATATCCCGGCCACATGTGGCCAAATGTGGGCAACTATTATTGTACCATAAAGATAAGCCTATATACACTGTTCTAGGCCTCTTGGCTGCCCCAGATTGGTGCAGTGGTAGGATAAAAAAGCTGCCATCAGAACTGACAAAAATTGATCGCACTAGGGTTTCACTCCTTTACACACCACATTTCAGCCACTTCTCATTGCTCTAAAATGCTCAGGATATTCCTGAAGATTAGTTGTATGTCATGAAATGTTTTTGCCAGCTCAGATTTGCAATGAGAAAAATAAATAAGTCGGAAATGCGCTATTTCATTTGGGTGTGTAAAGGACCGCCAAAATACTGTATTTGGAAGTGGAGAGTCTAGGTGCCAGGTGGTGGTGCAAGGAAAATTTGCCAAATAGGACCACACGCGTTTGACGTGAACATTGTTCTGAAAAAAGGCAATGCCTGCCATTCGTTGGGAGTATCTAATAGTTCCAACTCTAAGAATTAATAGAATGCAACGTGGCGCTGAAGTGCTTGGCTGTTTTGTTTCAAAAAAATTGCACCGCATGGCAATTCCCTTCACGACTGTCGCATTTACAGAACAGGTTAGGCCACGGCTTTGATGTTCGGGTTACGGAGTCAAAAAAATACAACAGCAACGCTGTGCAACCTCAGTGGAGGCGTTCATTCCGTGTCGAAAGGCACAGAGATCCTCTGTTACGGTTTTAATCGACGCCGATTTGCATCCGTAACCCATTTCGAGACGTGCACCAATACACTTGGTTTTTATTTCTCCGAGGCCACTTATCTACCAACATTTTAAAGGTCTAGTGCTTTGTCGATACAGGGGACTTGGCATATGCAAAGCAACCTGTTCCGTCAGGTGCGGGGTGATTAACCATAGTATTTCGCGCATCCCATATTCATTATATACAGGGTACACCGAACTCCCTGCCAATATTCTGCATATTCACTACAACTGACGTGCTCACGTTCATAGTAATTGCAATCAAATCAAAGAGAACTAGCCTCGGTGCGTCAGAATCGGCTGAATACATCCTCCGACACATGCACGGAAGAAGCCAGCGCTTGACACCTTGCAACGAAGACGTCCAGGAGGACTGGCTGGTGGGACTCTGGGATTCATGGCCAAAAATCCCGGAGCAAAGGATATACAGTTTTATCGGCAAATCCGGCTATACTATTAATTGAACCGCGTAGATCTATCAAGACTTAAATTCGTAATAAAAGTGCGTGAAAATAATGAGTGTGTGTTCCGTAATGAGGAAATTATACTACAAATAATCAAAGGCGCCATAAATGTTACAATTCGAGGTTGGTGCGTTTGAACTTGACATAGCACGACCCACCCGGAGGCCTGCACATAAGGATATCGTTCCAGTTCGGCGTCGGCAGAGAATCCGGAGGCTCGCCAGTACCGTCGACCACCACGTGGTCAAATCCCAGAAGGAAGAGCGCGGTGGTAAGCTTGAGCTCCACTTTTGCCAGACGGGTTCCCAGGCATGTCGTCTTGCCTGCGAGTATTAAATTGTCGTTAATGGCATAACGTATGAAAAGCCAACACCGACCGACACCCCATCCCACATAGGCCAAATCAGTTTCAAGCGGTTCCTTGCGCGAAGGATCGAACCGCCACGGCTCGGGGTACAGTTCGGGGTCGAGATGGACGTCGCTGAAAGGATAAACCACGTAGGCTCCGGAAGGAATCAACTTGTCGTCTATGTACACATCAGGGCCGAGATTCCGACGCATTGCGGTATGCGGCTGGGCCACTCGGAGTGTCTCGCGGATAATTGCATCGAGGACCGGAGTCTGAGATTCCCAAATCTCGAGGGGAATGGAGGCAAGTTGTGAGGATAACGCTAACTGCGATATCGCGACGGCATGCATTGCTATTAGTGACTCAAGTTCGGCCTTTGCTTTCTGTCGCCAGTCGGAATGTCCACCGAGAAAGGTGATGATCCAAGACGCTGGCAAATCCCTTTAATAGCACTCTAGGCTGTCAATATTACAGTGAAGGAAACGTACCTGTCGCGCCCGTCGACCGTGCCCCCGCAATCAGAAGCCCCATGATGAACTGGAATGCGTATTTTAAGTGGCGAAGAAATATAGAAAACTCTGAGATCTTACTCCAACGACAATCATTTTCTCGTCACCGGAGTCCAACAGCATTTGGAGTGTATCATTTTGTGGGATGCCGCTTCGTTCCCGCGCGTTGATGGCTCGGACCACGATGTCGTAGATTCCCTTCGTTGCCCATAATTTTCTCATCATGGCTGGAGTGGGAAGCCAAGGTACAAGCACGGTAGCAGGCGTTGTGCCTGCATTTCAACTTTGAAATTGTGCGTATCAGTTAAAGAAATGGGACCAACCATGGTCGAGCCGGTCGTAAAGTGTTTTCAGACGCGCTACCAGAACTTCGTCGTCCGCAATTTCCGAACAAGTGATGCTCCGAACGGTTGTTTGGAAGATGAGCTGAAAAGAATCAATTACGAAGTTCAAATTCGGCCGCGACCACCGACCTCGTAAATCGTTTGAAAAGGATCGAAGGTACCCGATGAGCCGTAGCTTTCCATCACTCTCCGAGAATCCTCCAGCAAGAGGGGGATCACTGGAAAGGCGATGAGTATTGAAGAGTTCCGGAGAGTAACTGGTGATCACTTACATGCACCGAGTGGAGCGCTCTTTTGAACGGCCGCCAGACCTTTATATATTAAAGAGATTGTCCTGCTATGTAGGCCAGAAGTCACCCCCTGAACCATGGGGATCTGGGTAGTTGAGGAATCGCAGATGAGAAACCTTTTTGAAACGCACTCCACCGGATAAAATCTGGAACCCTTCAAAAAGGTCGAAGTTCTTGGCGTAGAAAAATGCTCGGCGGGCTGAAGATCCAGACAACACGACGACATTGTTCTTTCATCGCTCGAGGTCAATTTCAGAGTCCAAACGGGAGCAACTAAATTGACATACGCGCATTAACCGGAACTGAAAGATTGATTCCCCAGTAACAGCGAAACCTCGGTTGAGAAAATCATAACGTTGGCGAAAGAATGGTTTGATCGAGAACACCGATAAACCTGGGAGAGATTTAGGTGCCGCTGGACTGTGGTCCTGTGGCGGGGAAGTCGCCAGGATAATGACGACAAGGATTACGACAGCCACAGTGAAGTGGGTCGCAAAACCCGCGGAAAGGAACGCGGACGCGACGGAGTGAAGACCTATAGTGTAGGGCATGGGGAGGTAAAGCCAGCTTTACCTACAGCGCAGTAACGAAGTTTCGCCCATTTTATACTCCGCGGGCCTTGCGGTGACGGGAAATTTTAGAGCCAAATATAGAACAGAGCGCCAGCGTGGCGGCTCCGAAGCGTTTGGATGAAAATTCATGTCCAAGCAGACGATTGTTCCGGTCGTGTCCATACTCAAGCCGCGGCGTTCAGTGATCTTGCCACGTCCCCAACAAATTTATACTTCTCCATCAAAGGTGCGTCTAGATCATATTCTCGGAGCTATATAGTCGGTGGCATATATAAGTAGTATCGGAACGGATTCCGAATCCTGAAGGAGCCAGACACGTACGCAAGTTGGTGCCCTGGACCATAAGGTATATCTATAGACAAAGATTCAATATCCTCAGGTAATCCGAACAGAACGAACACGACATCGTAGAAATATATTGTCGATGTATTAGTGCTCTCCAAAAATGTGGGAACCTCTCAGCATGAACGCCCATAATCACGCCCCGAGTCTGAGCGGAAGTGCTCGAATGTTTGCCTAGCTAGAGGGCAGTGTTGAGTCGCAGTTGCAAACAGTGCTGCATAGTTCCTGCATCTTCCCTTCAGTGTCGTTTTTTTTATACCTCTTGCAGTGATCGTCGGCGACAAGCGGAGTGCAATGGGCAGATAAGTAGGTTAGCATTACATGACACGGTTAGAAACGTTCTGATGATGGCGGAGGCGGTAACACCTTGATCTACTCGCCTGCTTGATTTGTGGCCAGGCCCGCAGGTTGCTCGGATGTAGCCAAGAACCCGGAGGTAGCGAGGAATATATCTTCGTTTGTCTGATCAGTCATCCGTCACCCTTCGCGTTGGTTGTAAGACCAACCTCCGGTTATAGGTCATATTGGTTCACGGCTTGACTGCCATGGTCACCGGAATAGTCGCGCGTAGATTCTCCACAACTCAGTCCAGCCAAATTTGATTCGTCTACCCTTCGTTAAAGATGTATTAATATCGATTTTTTATACGCGAACACATAGGTCGAACTTCAATAGAAGTAAAGTCTAGTAAAGTGGGTGCCAGATATTTACCACTCACAAGAACGGTGGAAAATTTGTGACCTGAGTGGTAGGGATCCTAGTCTCTCCTAGACAGACGCTTCAACAGATGAAGCTCGTACCTCTATAGGGATCCGACGAGGAGCGGAACATATGAACACGTGTCAAACCCTGAAGATGCCCCGTTGCCTTATAAATAGTTCCATGTCAACACAGCGCAGCCCGAAAGATATTTTCTGCCACAGGAAAATTCAGTACAATCATTGGTGTTGGAGGGATTTGTAAAAGGATTCCCAGAGGTTGCCGCTCTAACCAAACTCCGAGTTGCAGTGAGGATGAGGGAAATTAAAAGGAAATCAATGCCAAGGATAGGAGATTGCTCGTAGATAAATTAGATTCCTTCAGAGTAGAATAGGCGCCCACTCAAGCGCTGGTCTCGAATTGCCGACGGTGCCTCTCGACGCGACAAGAAAAGGGAGATGGGGCGGCTCGCAGTGGGGCTTGTGGTTGGGTTGATGTGCTCGGCTCACACCCAATTCCAGGACAGAGTTGCTTGTACTCATAATAATATTGGTTCCTATATCTACGAACAAGTGCAGGGTGCCAGGAAAGGCACGAAATTCTCCTTTATACACACATGAGCGCAAAGCCCCCTGAATGCCTGTCCATCATGCATGCTACCCCAAGCCAGGCTTTACTGCAATTCGTGCCAGGGCCGGGCAGGATCCGACCGCTACGTACCAGGGACATCCACTACTTTACTCAGGAATGTCGAATTTCTCACAGGGTGGCACGGAGGTCGTCTATGGTGATCTGCAGTTCGACGGGGGCGTGATTACTGCCGTCCAATACGTTCCAGAGGAGCAGCTTCTGGCACTGAGGAACCAGGATGTCGTCGACGCGGAGGGAAAGAGGGTATCTCCAGGGCTGGGCGACGCTCATTCGCATCTGGATGTGCACCCTGCTCCAGGACTCGCAGGTTCCGCAAACCGTAATTCGCCCAAAGCTCTCATAAGGTAGCGGCCATACAAGTGCGGTTGCCCCACGTGACGACCCAAATTGAGCGAATCTCAGCTTGTAGAATGAGCATCGAAAATCCGGCTCAACAGTTTTGTGTGAATGTATCATCAGACAGTTCCTCAATATTTTGAGAAATTTCAGTGGAGAAATGGAGGACGAGTTCCCAAAATGATGGGAACTTACATTTGCCATCAATCCCGCTAGATTCTGGAACTAGTCATTCATTTCATAACCTAAAAGCCCAAAAATATTTAGAAGCATTCTTAGATAACATTCAAAGAGAACTGTTGGGCCGGATTTTCTAATTTCTACAGAGGTTGGGAGGATTCACGGAAACATTCTGAACTTCGCCCAATAAGGTGATGTCACGTGGGGTAACTGTATTTGTATGTCCCCTACCTTACTATCTTCAAGACTCCGCAGCATAGATGGATGAAACACCTGCGACGACGCATACGCGGTCGCAAGGGCGTGTGGGGTGACTACCGCGCAAATTCTTCCTGGAAACGCCAACAATATTGGTACAGGCCATTTTTATTATTCATCCGTCTTTCTGAAAACAAGTTTGATTTTGCAAGCGGCCAGGCTTTCTAATCAAGACCCGTCAAATGGCAGAACGCTCGACGTCAACGACGCTCCTGGAACCGCCACACACTTTGTTTTGAACAGCACCACTCTGACCCGCATCCCAGATGGCGCCACATGAAGCAAGTGTATTTCTCTCCATCTCGTATGTACTTTGCACGACGACTTCCAATCGACACACATGGGGGATCCCCGAAATGGGCTACGGAAAATTGACTCGCGGGCGATTAAAAGTGCAGTGTAGGATGTCTGCCATGGAGCCGGGAATGAACGCCTCCATTGAGGCGCAGAAACTCTGTAGAACGAGATCCTGGGTGACCCGGTGTGTGCTGAGCTCGATCCTGCAATCAATGTGTCGCAGATGAGGGAACTGGGTACGGTGATGTATCACAAGGGGTGGGTCCACGGGGATGGAGCCCGTCTGTCAGGGCCAGATGGTGCAGTGCAAGGTGATGACCTCCAAGTTTGGGAGGGCGGCGAGTTGTGTTAAGGTATGGTGGAGGTAGGGAGGCAGGCAGCACGGGTAAGTCATGGCTACATTAAGTGCAACTGTGTGGACATGCAACATGCGCCGAAGCGCCAGGATTGTGTATCCCGCAGCGGGATCTGGGCAGGCCTGAGGAACGATGAAGTTCTGCTAAGAAATTCGTACCTAGGTGATCGAGCTCAAGATGGCGCAGCGTTGCGCTGCCGGCGGCAAGCAGCCGTGGGGCATATGGAGCGCCGAGTGCGTCGATTTGGATGCGGAGCCGTTCGAGGCTTGCCGTATAAGCCGGGTTGTTGAGCAGAAGCTCGCATACGCGGGCCTCGGTCTCAGAGGAATATACAATGAAGAGGCGTTTGAGAGGTGCTTCCAGAAATGACGGTTGGGCCACGGCAAACTTTGCCTCCTCGACCTCGATGGTGATGCACCACAAAGAGAGAACGACCACAGACGAGGCTGCACGCAGGATAAACGCCGATTGTACACCATATATTGAAGCCATCGGAGGGATGGTTGTACAATTAAGTCCTGGAGCGCAAATCGAAGCTTCTCCGGCATGTCGTTCCACACAACAGTACCACCATGAATCTTCAGCCATGCAACATTCGGAAGTGATTGGAGAAGTGGAGTGAGGGAAGATTGGTCGTGCCTTGAGTCAGGAATAGTGAGTTCCACATCGCGAATGTAGGATGCAAGGCGCGGAGATGTGAACATGGCATTCAGCACTACCAGTCGATTGAAGTTCAATAGCGTACATCGAAAGAGGCTACGCTGACATGGTCCAACGAATGTGCTCGCCACAAGTGAACATGCTTTGAGAGAATTGGAATCCTCGACCCTTTCAACGATCGCGTCGGTCAGTTTCTGAGGAAGATTCGATGTGGCCATGTAGTGGAAGGATCTAGATCGATTGTTGCAGCTTTGCTGGGAGACAAGGTCGTAATGAGCCGATGAGTTCATCTCCAAATACCCGGGCCTCAGCAGACTTACCCAGCTCTATCTGGATTTGGGACCCGTACGGTGGTGGTGTAAGGCAAGACTCTGGTGTGCGGCAACTCACTCCATCAATTATTGATCGCGACCGTCACACCTCGCTACTCGCACTGATGGAGAACGATACCATGATTATTTTTATATACCTCGGCTGTGGTGACCCCCACGGTGCCCTCCCGGTTACCCCACACGTGATCTTTTGCCCGCCAAACAGAGGGGCTCAAATACAGAGGGGCTCAAATACAGCCTGGTTACCTCGCTAAACGTACTCTCAATTGAAGGATTCCCAATTGAACATGTTCCATCTGTGATTGAACACTAGCCAAAACCATCATTTTCCCAGCCTAATATCTGAATGCTCGATTGAGTAATGTGTTTGTACATGGATTGAACACATTTTAAAAAAGTGCTCGATCAAATTTCTTCAATGTGTTCGATCGGAGGATGTTCACAGTCACAATTGTGCATGTTCAATCATGCACAATTTATTCTTGCAATTTCCAGCTCTGGAGCGTATCTGGTATGTTCGTAAATCTGGTCTAAAATGTCCCAGTGTATCACTAAGGCATATCTGATCACTCAAGGTGCTCACAAACCTAGTTTATTGCAAGTTCAATACAAAATTTCACCTGGGAAGCATCAGTTAAAGGGGGGCCAATATCTTTTTGAGCAGGCAAAGGAATTAATGAAAAGTGCTGAAAGAGTGATGAAATATGTTTATTCCCTCGAGAATCACCCAAGAATCCTATCTTAGAGGCTAGAGTATCAGTGGGATCTCAGGCCCAAATATTTCACTACTATGCACTATAAAATAAAATAAAATATGCGAAATGGGTCGTTGTGCTTTTAAAACTCAATATAATCTCTCACTACATGACAGTACATCATTTCAGGCTCGCAGCGTCCCTGCAGCCATTTTATTTCATTCGATACCTCAATTTATTGGCGCTATTTCGAGAATTTGCTCTATTTGATGCTCTCTATATTTCCTAATAGGCCGTAAAGTGGCTCCGCAAGCTCAGAGCATGCATACACACGTGCATGAATTCATAAGTTGCCCAGAAACACGTCGGACTGGCTCAAACGGTGAAGAGCGCGGCGATGCGACGGAATCACGTGTCCCGATCACGGCCCCTGGGCCGGGCCATCAACCGGATCTTTCCGGGACCACGGAGTATCTCGTATATCTGGGCTGGTTACCTCGGCAAGCTTACGCGGGGGTAACCAGCGAGGTAACCTAGAGGCGCGGTTACCCCGACGTATACTCTATTTAATACGTTAGAGTGAAGGGCGCGCACGACTCAGGGTAATTATATTGATCGCTATCAAGGTCTCTGCCTCAATTGCAGAATTGCGATCCTTGAATGATGTTCCAGTCTCTCCTGAAGAGACGCTCAAATGATTCTGGAAGGCGACACTGGAAGGCGACACTGTCGCCTTCCAGAACAATATTCATGAGGTTCAACTGCGTTGTCTTTTCGGTAGCTATCCTATATGATAAGTAGCGGAGGCGAAACTGACGCGCTCAAAATCGGAGTCAATGGAGCGCCATCAAGTTTTGAGAAAACGGTATCACGCTTTGCTCCCCCTCAACGGCAACAAGATATCCGGGCCGACACATCGAAAACGACACCCGCGGCTGCTCCTTGTAAAACGCGTCGTACCTTCGCGCCATGGCATCGTCGAGATTGCGCACGTTCCCCTGGGGGTGGATCACTCGCCAGGGGTCGCGGCATGCCTGTGCCTTGCACGATTTCAGCACCATCATGAGGGCGTCGAGGCGGGTGGCAAGCTGGGGGATGTCCGTGGTGATGAGGCGGAAATTGCTCTGGGGATGTGTGCGTGCATCGGTGGTGGTGGAGACAATTATACACGATTAGATAGATATAAGAGGAACACCTACGAGGCTTGAAGGAGCCGTCAAGTCGAAAAAGGTGGGTGCAGCGCTCGAGTCCATCGCTACCGCGCGCGCAGTTCCGAGCAAATTGTTCATCTGGTACGGATCTGTCTGTCATAATTGTAAATAAATAGAAAATAAGGCAGTGTAAACAAATATACTGACGGTGAGATCCTGAAGAAACGTCAGATTAGGCACCAGCAAATATTGTAAAAGATACCCACATATAATTCATGCTCATTGCCGCACCACACCGTGTACGCAAGACTATACGAGGCGCCCACCACTCTGATCGCCTTGTACGTCTGATTCTGCACTGCCAACGACCCAGAAATTCCCTCGTTCCGCGCTGCTATTATACCCCAGAATTCCATATTAACGTGTTCCGATTTGGCGACGTCGCGGCTCGCCTCCGCGATCTCTCTCGCGCTAATCGGGATCGGCGCTCCATCAAAGTCGTCCCGCAGATCCAGACCGAGGAGCCGCAAGAACGTCGGCGCCAAGTCCGTATGTGTCGTCAGTGTGTCTACAATAGTTCCAAAGGGGACGCCGGGCCCGCGGATGATGAGTGGGACGTTGTAGTCCTCCTCGATGGGGCACATTTTACCAGGCTGGAGTCGGTGCTGCCCGATGTGGTACCCGTTGTCTGCCGTGTAGACGATGTACGTGGAGTGCAGAATTCCGGCTGCGGAGAGACGCGCTACGACGCCCTTAACCATCTCATCAACGCCTGCGAGCGCCTGCAGCCGCTTGACGTAGAACGCGTCATTGTAGGCGAGTGTTGCCTGGTCTATCTTCGGGAGATCCTTGATCCACGAGCCACCGCTGTCAAATGCAATAAATATTAGCCAAAACGAGCCACGTTGTAGACCCGGAGAATAAAGCTAACTACCTCGGCTAGACAAATCCCGAGTGAGCATCCGCCGTGGCGGGATATATCGCTGGAAAGCTTACCACATCAGGGTTGAAGTTCGGCGTGCGTGGAACCTTCGCGTAAGGGAACAAGTTCTTGAATTTTTCCTGCGGGATGGGCGGGGAGATGTCTGAGAACAGTGGGGGGTTGGTAAGGTTGTTGATGAACTGCGCGTGCGGCGCAATGGGCGCAATAGTGAGAAAGAACGGCGCGTCTTGTTGGACCGCGTCGTCGAGCAGGGCATACGCCCGTTCGTTGGTGAGATCTTGAATATGCTGTCCCGGGAATGTCTCTGGCGCGCCAGTGCCAGTCTGCCAGATACTGTTCAGGTAGCTGTACGTCCCCGGATCGAGGAGAAATCTATTCAAATGTGGGTACACGTCAACTGAAAGACGAGAGTGGATGTAGGACTGCGTACGAGCTCTTGGTAAAACCCTTTACAAATGGCGCATTGTAAGTCTCGATCGAATGGCCGTTCATGAGCTTCCCGGTATAATACGTGTTGTACCCCGCGTTCTGCAGCCAAATCGGTAGATAATCGCTGTTCAATCCTTCTTGGACGAATTTCTGGTAACCACCTGGAATATATATTCCTTAGCTGCTATTTCTTTCGGTGCAACAAAGAATACCGTATGGAGGCCGAACTGAGGTCACATTCGTGTTGCTGAAATTTATTTTGCATCAAAAGATGCTGCAGATCTCGGAACGCATTAAATCGCGTACTGCGCGGCTTTTCCAGTGAGCAGACTGACTCTGGACGGGCAACACAGGGAGACGGTACAGTAGTGTCGTCGATAGTACGCGCCCTTGTCCGTCAGGAGCCCCTTCACGTTCGGCATGTAGTCCAGCGAGTCGAGGAGCAGGTCTGTTATTTTTTTGTTCATACGGGCAGTCGGTATTTCCTTCGACACTAGGGCAAATTTTAAACGCGCGCACCTTGGTCATCTGTTAGGATGAACACGACGTTTGGACTGGTCTTTGCGGTCGCAGCTCGAGCTGAAGTTGCCAAGGCGGTTAACAGCACGAAAGTGAGAGGTTTCATGGCGAGGTGATTGGGCAGTGGCGAGACCAAAGATCTGGAAAGACACGCACGTCGTTGTATGTAGATATGTCGACATCGGCGCAAGGCACAGGAATCACATGCTTTCGAGTCAGAGAGGTTCCACGGTTTTTTCAAGGAGGCCAATCGGCGAAGAGAACAAAGTAAAATCTGACGCCCCCAAGGAAGGCTACATTGGTGACGGCTGCTGAGTTAATGAGTTAGTTGCTCGAGTAGACGGACGTCGAGTAAAATCAAAGACGAACCAGAATACTTTTGCAGCTGCGATCTGCGTATGTATGGCGCCATAATCATCATAATGACGGGAATCACTTGCCGTGTACTCATGGTACGGCATACTTAGCTGTATTTCTCACCATCCGTTTATAATATTGGGATGATATCCACCTGTTTGATAGAGTTCTAGACAAAAAAAAAAGCGAACAATATTCACAATGGAAGATCTTCGCAGCGCGGGAGTTCTTACCTCGGACCTCGGTCAGCCGAGTCGAAGAACTGAGACTGAATTGAATGACAGTTTCCAGGCTGCCCTTCGTTCAGTAGAGCACTGCAAAAACAGTCATTAGTCCATCCTCAATCTAAAATCGGACGCCACAGCAATGCTCGCCGAGTAGATGACTAGTAATGAAAGGTTTAAAAGGAACAAGCCCACGGAATGAGTCTGAGCAGCAGAACCGATATACCAAGAATCAGATGATGGTGGTTCGCAAAAGAGAAGACCGTGATACGTGACATGTGACGCCGCGAGCGGCAATTGGCATCATGCCGTCATTTTCTCTCCAACTACAGCTCTTTTCAAAAAAGTAGACGGGTTTTGATCGAGCGGTGCTGCTCTATTTGTGCTTACCATTGTTTACTGCTGCATCCTTTTTAAAGACGTCATGACTCCACTTCCTGTTCAAAATCCCCAGAAGATCGGGCCAGTTTTTGTACAACTTCCCCAAGCTTACATCCAAGTAGTATATAACTGCCCTCAAGAATATACAGCCATTTTAGCCACAGAAAGACACAGGACAATTCAGACCAAATTCCTGTGTGGAGTGTTCAGCTCCATAACCAGCTTAGCCGACGACTCAGCAACAAACAAGGGTCAGCAAAAATCGAGCAGCACCACTCCATCAAAACCCGTCTACTTTTTTGAAAAGAGCTGTATCAACGACCACCACCGATTTCTGAAGTCCGTTTAAAGTGAGGTTACTTGCCTGTTGGGAACCTGCGCTCCTCTGGCCAAATGTCTGCTTACTTCATTCTGCGACATGCCTGTTTCTCAACTCTCAGCTTTTGCAGTCCGGATGTATACTTGGTACTAGTCACTACAGATACTATCTGATGCTTCGTCTTCAAGTTCCCGGTCCCGTGGTGCCCAGAATTCACAACAACGCAGCGCTGTGTAATTGCCGTTCAACATACCAGAATGTTAGACTCGTGACCAGTCTGTAAACAAAATACTGAAAAAATGTGGCAAGCACTTGATCCTGCATTGGGCTGACAGCGGAGTTTGAAATTTTTCTGAGGCCCTTGTTCTCTCTTGCACTTTGCCCATGAACCAAATTCGAATTATCAAGAACTTTTATATGCTAGAAATAAACACATTTGCCTCCTCAGAATACTTTTAATTGTATGTGAAAGAGATGGAAAGGGCATCAACTTTGGGGCAGAATTGATCGTTTTTGATCGCTCGCTTCTCGGCCGATCACGGCACCTGCCAAAATTTCAAACTCCGTTGGCAGCTCGATCCCCTTTCCCGAGATGTACCAGTCTGTAAAACACCGAAGTGCTTGCCACATATTTTCGGCAATTGTTTTACAGACTGGTTACGAGTCTACCAGAATGTGAATGAAGTGGGTAAGGCCAACGAGCTATGGTGGTCCAAGTGCACATTTAATCTTCCACAATATATATTGCAGATTTGCCTTCCGCGCAAGATAAATAGCCTTTTTGGGGGTGCCCGCGTCAAAAATAGCTTTCCCCCATACGGGTCTTGGATACGCGCGGGACGTGATCTCCCCGCAATACAAAGTCACGTCCCGCGCAATATAAGGTCGAGTGCCGCGCAATGTAAAGTTGAGTGCCGCGCAATATAAACTCAAGTGTGGCGCAATAGAATGTCAAGTGCGGCACAACACACAAGAGAAGTCCACAGACACTTCAATTAACCGATAATTAAATTGATAGACTAAGTATTGTATCAAATGAGGGACAATGGAGGAGGAGTATTAAGTGAGTGTGCTATTAATGGCGTGCTAAATGAGTGTGAAAAGAGGAAATTAGGATGATTACGAACACTTCCACACATTAGTTACTGACTGGAATTTGGAGGCCCTTCCGAGGGCGTTTAATGTTGGACTGTCTCTGCACTGAGCTGGTCATAGGGTTAGCAGAGACACTTGCAAAGGGAAAGACATACGAGAGCATTATTGTGAACTGGTGGATGCCAGGGATTTATACCTGGAAGGAGAGAACTCCTCCCGTACACTCACACTTAGTGCTTGTGGTCAGGTCCCACAAGGTTCTAACCAGACATCCTGCCAGAGATGTGGCCAGCCAGTTCACAGATTGCCAGCATCTTGTATGATTGACCCCCTGGAATGGTGTGGTGCTCAGTTGGCATCTTGTAGATATCTGTAAGGATAACCACCCATACAGTACTACATGTTTGTCTTCCGAAAACTCGTTGTTCAGCCTGTGGACCACGTGAGTATAATATATCCCCCCCCTCCCCCCCCCGGTGGGTCCCTGTCCAGAAGAAGGCCCAGCAGCCACCGTGGAAGGGACGGTACCAAGAGCAGTAGATGTGGTGGCCGGGTCATACTGGAAGGACGAGCTGACAGGTTGGTGGAACGGCGAAAGACCCTCGTAGGAGTCGCCGTCGCTAGAATTAGCAGGATCCCAACCTAATGGGCCTATGGGTATCTCGATCCGCGGTGCGAAGTAAAAAACGCACTCTAGGTGCTACCATGAGATGCGACCCGGATTCTTTTGGAACCCCTTTCTGAGTTAAAGTCCAGAGAGTCGAAAGAGGGCGACAAGCTCCGCTTCAGAGATGGCCCTGTTTCAACGTTGCAACTTCCGTCAACAATGTCTCCTAGCCCACAAAAAATAGAATTTACCGCTGTCGTCGTCTGGCCGGAGAATTCTTGAATGTCTGAGTTGTCTCCAGGAACAAAAGAATGGCGCAGTTCTGCGGAATGCTGTTGCACAATAGCTTCCTTACTCGACTGCCCATAACACAATATAAATCATTTTGTCGTCTCTCCTCTAACAATTTATAATTGTGTTTCTTAATGGCAACTTGCCTCAGTGTATGGAAACTTGTAGCTATGTGATTGGGGCGAGACTCGACTTTATTTTGCGCAGAGGTCGACTTTGTATTGCGCGGAACTCAAAAGGGGCAGATCAAAAACGTTCCAAATGGGGGTGATTCTATTTGGGGCGGAGACCCTAAAAAAGCAGTTTGTTTTGCGCGGAGCATTAAAGTTACGCGGAGGAATAAATGTGCATCCGGACCGCCATAACGAGCAGCCAAGCCCGCGCTACCTTGTTAAATGACGAATCCAGTGGCGCTATTATGTCCTGCACGATTGGTATTCAATTTTGGGGTTATCAATTCCTTAGAATTTTTCTCCTAGAAAATAACAAAATATCTATTGCTGGAATAAGCAGTTTTTTTATTCAAACGGAGAGCGGGGAGATGGACAGGGGCCCTCCGTTATTTAAATAGGTTCGCTGATTTCCTTGCGTCTCGCTGGATATTCGAACCGTCAGCTGGAGATAGACGGGGGCCGTCCCTTCTTTAAATAGGTTCGCTGGTTTCCTTGCGGCTCGCTGGATATTCCAACCGTCGGCGGCGTCTTGTTGGAGATAGACAGGGGCCCTCCATTCTTTAAATCGGTTCGCTGGTCTAGCTGGATATTCGAACTGTTGGTGGTGTCTTGTTGATATTCCCAAATGTCTCGCTGCTATTCATCATAGTATTGACGCTCTCGGACGCTCCGTCTTAGGTTGTACAGGAGCGGCGGCGCAACGGAGCAGTAGTAGGACAGTAACTTGATGGTCTCGACGTTGTCCAGTTTAAAGGAATGGTTATTTTTCCATTGCCACCACACGATGAGGATGTATTCATTTCACGTGCGCCCGCTCCCGTATTTTCCTGGAATGGACGGGCTATTTCGGGTTTCGTCGAAAGTTTTCACAGAAATAGGGGTAGACAGGAAGTCGATTTACGAGGCCTCACAGCATATTTCGACATCATGCTCAGCCGGTTTCAATGCTGAAGCGTTTTGGCAGGGAGAAAAGCTGCTGACCTGAGAAATTGGAGGCGTAAGAAGCCTAAATTGGCACACGAGCACGTTGTTAGTTGAGCAGAACTAAGAAGGGCAACGGGCGTAGAGAGCCCACCTAAATTATTTGGCACGGTTGGAATGGGGAACGTCTAAGGGAACGTGCAGCCAAATAACTTAGTCCGAAATCAGTATCTGGCTGGCTCGAGAGAGGATGCGCACCTTGAAAGACGATAGAGACGTCGGTGAGGAGTCCGAGTCGACAACGGCGACTTTTATCCCACTAAGCTTCCGCCATGGATATGGCACCTAATGGGAAACTCCGATTGTTGCGAGACATGTCTTGTTTCAGTGGACAAGAGCAAGCCGGACAGACGAGACACGAACAAGACCAGATTTTGCCGAGTGGCGATGCGATCGCGTTGTATGGCTTTGTTGTACAGAGCCCTCTGAAAACGCTTGGTCAAGCCCAATAGAAACCCTTACCTAAAGGTAGCGGGAGCTTACACGGTTGTCACGGATGGGAGCGAATGTGCGTGGAGTCGGCGGATCGGCTTGGAATGACACTGACTGACTTCGTCTGCAGCGGCGCCCGTATTGCTTGGTTGGCTCACCCACACGCAGGCTTCTCCGACGTCTTCTTTAATAGTCATGTGCTCCATCTGCACCGTACTTATTCATCCACTATAATTATCCCATCCCGGCACGGGCCCCTACCTTCCCGCCACCACCAGCCATGTTGCCCAAACTGCGTACCCTCGGGCGCAAGGCCAAGCCACAGAGCCCCAGCGACCCTACACCGGAGGCAACAACCGCACCCCCAACCGCGCCTCCCGTGCGGGAGCCCTACGTCGCGGGTGACTTCTCCGTCGATGACTACCGGCCCCTCAAGGTTATCTGCATCGGCGCGGGATTCAGTGGTATCCTCTGCGCCATCCGGTGCGCAGACCTTCCCCATGGCCTTCTGACTCTCCACCGATTGTGATTTTTCGTTCTAGCTTCAGACAGAAAGTGCCGAACCTCGACCTCAAGATATACGAGAAAGCGGACGGCGTGGGCGGCACCTGGCGCGCGAATCGGTATCCTGTGCGGTACCGGAATAGAGCAATAGCGACTATGCTGATGCCGTTTGTTTGCAGGGCGCAGCGTGTGATGTTCCGTCGTACTGCGTAAGCCCCAGATTCCCCTTGAAATATTTCCTTCTCACCACAGTCGACGCACGCCAGTACCAATTCTCCTTCGAAGATGAGGTACGACTTGGATCGCCATCTCGTGCAAAGAGCCCTTCAGTTCAATAAAACTCCACAGAGCCAATGGTCCGGCATCTACGCCACTGGCCCCGAGATCCTTGCCAATATCGAACGCGTCGTCGACAAGCACAAGATCAGAGAATACATCCACATCAACCACGAGCTCACGCACGCCCAGTGGGATGCGGGGGCGTCCAAATGGACCGTGCGGCTCCGTCATGAAGGCGCGGAGGTGGAAGACTCATGCGACGTGCTCGTGCTGTGCATCGGGAGTCTCGACCGGTGGCACTGGCCCGACATCGAGGGGCTGAAGGAGTTTAGTGGGACGCTCCTGCACAGCGCGCAATGGGACGCCGGGGAGGACACCATCAAGAACTGGAGCGATAAGACTGTTGGGATTATCGGAAACGTACGTGTCAACTCGCTCGACCAACTCGGGATTCGTTTCGTCACGTTGAAACACCGCCGCAGGGCTCATCTGGAATCCAAATCGCCGCCGCGATTCACCCAAAGGTCAAGAAAATGGTCAACTACGCGCGCGCAAAGACGTGGATCAGCCCCAACTTTGGCACGGCGGCGGCGGCGCTGGGTGCCGCCGGGCGCGACCCCACTGACACCAGTCGTGCGTGTTTGTGCCGCACCTTTACAAACTCTGAATCCAATCATCTTAGCCATTGTCACCGACGCGGAACGCGAGAAGCTTAAAGATCCCCGCTTATACAAGGAATTGCGACACACGATTGAACATTCGATGAATGTGCGTTGGTGTTGCACGTTGGCTGTTCGTGATGCTTCCAACTCAATATCTTTAGTCATTTCACGCCCTCATCATCCGCGACTCCGATACGCAGAAAGAGACCAGGGCTATCGTCGAAAAAACGATGAAAGAGGACACGGCGAACAAGCCTGGACTGTTAGAACAGAGTCCGTTCCCATTTTATTGCAGAATATTATTGCTTGCTGAACACCGCCCGGGTAGTAATGCCCACCTGGTCCGTCTTTTGCAGACGCCTCACACCATGCGCGGGATACCTCCCAGCGCTGTGTGCCGAAAACGTAAGTCCATTATGTAATATTTCTCGCTTGAACTTGCTTATCAGTACGACCACAACAGACGACATACGAAACCACCCCTATTACGCGCATCACCCCCACCGGCATCGAGCTCGCCGACGGGCGGCACGACGCCCTCGACGTGCTCGTCTGCGCCACGGGCTTCGACGTCTCCTTCCACTACCCCTTCGACGTCGTCGGGCGCAACGGCCTCACCCTCAACGAGCGCTGGTCCCCGTACGCCCAGGCGTACCTCGCGCTCGCCGTGGACAGCTTCCCCAACCTCTACCTCATGTACGGGCCCGGCTCCGGGCTGAACACCGCGTCGATCCTCGTGATGCTGGAGAACCAGGTATTGTATATCACGAAGGCGCTGCAGAAGATGCAAGCGCATCGGTTGAAGACGATCGAAGTGAAGAAGGAGGCGGTGCAGGATTGGGCCGAGCATATGCGGGTGGGTCTTCGTTTTCTGGCCCTTTTTCGGCGATGTTGATGGAGGCATTCTAGGCGTATTTCCCCAAGGTATGCATGATATGCTTCCAGTCCCCATGATGCCTGGATTGGATTTTGCGCAGACGGTGTACACCGACGAGTGCAACTCATGGTACAAGGCGCCCGATGGCACGATTGTTGGCCTATGGCCTGGTGAACACCACAAAAAAAAACACAAAAGGCGCTGCATCTAAAACCGAGTTTTCAGGAAGCGCGCTTCACGCGGTGCGGACGTTGGCCAGCCCACGATGGGAAGACTACGAATACGAGCGCGTCGACAAGACGCAGAACAGGCTCGGCTGGCTTGGCTCCGGGCAGACGGAGAACGAGCGCACGATGACGGGAGATTGTGCGTCGCAATTCCGATTCCAATTCTGGCTTGCGAGACCCCGCTGATTGAATACCCCGATAGTGGCGTGGTATCTGGAGTCGCCGGATGTACCGCCCATCCCACAATGAATCGGACGCGTTGGTGAATTCAGTTTTTGGCAGACCTTGAGTGTATGAAGTGGATGGTGTGGACTTGTGATATATATGTTACAGTAACCAGTGATTCGAGTCGTTGTGTTCTCGTTCGCACTTGTACAGGACCAGGGAAATATTTTAAAAATCATTCACGAGCGGAGAGGCGAGTTTGGGATGGGAACAACACATGAGTGAAAATCAGTTTCTCGTCCAAAGCCCTGGTCACATCCTCTCGCAAAGTAATACACCACCGAGTATTTAAATGCGTTAATCCTCGCCCATGATGAGTGCTTTGGCGCCGAAGAAAGATGACGCATCGGGTGTGTCCTTTGGGTGGCTTTGGACGGGATTGGTGCTACGTTTATTACCAAAAAGAAAAATGTTACTGACCCTCGAAAAGCTCATCATCGGGAATTGATCGGGAACGATAAATATTCCCCTTGTCAATGTCGTCCACGGTAAGGCTCCAACCATATCTGTTTATAAATGTTCATACACTGGTTGAACATTTCAAATTTTTCAGTGGAAAATTTAGTGAAAGACTTGAATTTTTTTTCACCTATTTTTGCACCAAAAAGTAGGTGAAAAATGTGAAAGATATTTTACATTTTTTCACCTTATTATTGTTTCAAGTCAGAAAAAGGTAAAAATGTTTTACATTTTTCACCCCTTTTTTTGCGGAAAAAATAGGTGAAAAAAAATTCAAGTTTTTCACCAATTTTTTCACTGAAAAACTTGAAATGTTCAACCAGTGATAAATGGTGAACCGTGCATATTTACCGTTTAGTTTACGGCTCCATAAATAGTAAACAAACATTTACTAAACGGTATAAACGGTTCTTTTCCCAGCGTGCAAGGAACAGTGTCAGATACATTTTCTGGCCGTGATTCCTTCCTCCCAAATGCTTCTCACTCCCACTCTGAATTTTCAATGTGGTAAAGTTTATTTTTCAACCGCCTTCATTGAGCTGTGGGCTTTCACCACTGACGCGGGAATTACGCGGACGTCCGAAAACAGCCCTCATCGTTGTGTGTCGTCCTATCCAAAGCGTGGTAAGTTTCGGTGCTTATATAGGCACCGAAACTTGAGGTGTACACTGTACCGATGCAGCTGATCGGTAGTCGGACCGATGATCTCTGCGAGCCTCTTTACCATCGTTTACGTGGTTGGTTATATTTACGGGTTCAGTGGAAACAACCAACGCGAGTATAATAAATCCCCCCCAACCTATATGTTTTGCTTATTATTTTTTTCATTTCTCTTTTTCGGGACTTGCCGACGAGGCGATCATTCTCAACCTGAAAAAATGCGTGGCTTGAACAGTTGCAGTCTCAAACTTGTTGATTCATTTGGTTAAGATCATGCATGTGCCGAGACATCGATCGGGGTTAACGATTTCAAGCACCTGGCGGTTGCATGTGGTCGAAATTCTGGATCGCTTCCAAATGCCTTTTTTTCAGCGAACAATAATCCAGTTCGATTTCATTTTAGTTTGACAATTTTTGAGACTCACGATCTTGTGATCAGCGAACGTCTGACTTAGACTATCCGCAATTTGCGGCTTGATGCGCGAGATCAAGTTCAGTGGCAGTGAGCTGATCCGAGATCCCCGATACAAAAAGTTTTATGGTTTTCACCGAGTGAGCTTTTGTGTGATGGGAAAACAAACAAGCACAAGTTACTCAGTGCTCAGAAACTATTTGGGGGGGGATTTATTATACTCTCGTGTCTGGTGCTGTAAGTACCTCCCAGTACGTAAAACTGACACGTCCAGATATCCACGCTCCTCACATACTGCAGTTGCAGCTTATGGTAGGCGTGGTGTAGATATCGAGATGCTCGAACTCAAAGCGCACTTTTTTGCAATGGCAGCCGCCAGTGTAGAGCTCGAGTTCGGCGTTCTCTGGCCATGGAACCGGTATAGTAGACGGACTCGGAGTTGGGGCCATTGTGGGGAGGACGATCGTGTCCAAATGCAATTCACAGCTCAATAAGTACTACGCTTCGTTGAGATGTCATGTTGTTGAGTCAGACTTTCGCTGACTTTCCAAAACTTGGGGAAACGTAATTTGGGCAGAGGGCGCGAGTCGAGTCCAGTGGTCGGCATCAGTCATCCGTGTCGAGGTGACAGAAAGAGGCAGTCGTGGATGAGAGGAAGCCCGCCCGATGCCCGATGCCCGATGCCTGATGTCCGACGCCCGACATATTGGCTAGACGGGGGCGAGGGTGCTAGTAGGCGATGGGCTGTGCTTGATGGTGCCGGAACGGTCGGAGCCAGGTGGCCGATCGGACAATGGCGCTGTTAAAATGTCAAATTTCAACCTTGGCCATCCCGCCAACGGTAGTGGTAGACCAGGTTCTTTTGAAGCGATTTTAAGCACGGCCACTAATAAGTGTCCAAAGATTTTTTGGCATCAAATAAATTTAAGATCGAAATGGCGCTCCGGAGTTATGAAAGGGACGAGAACATCGGTATACTCGTAATTAGTGACGAAGCCAAGGTCGACAAACTCGCTATCACCGAAAGTAACCGGAATGAGGTTACCTCTGGAAAATACACCGAGTCTTGGCAGGTTATCTATCTAGAGTTCATGAAGGGATATCCACCAACACATCCAACACACAAAGACGTTCCGGATTGTGCTTTCTATTGGCATCGAAATCCGGGTTTAAATCAGTTGTTGATTAAAGAGGTGATTTTAGTCTCTCATAATTTATTTAGGGAGGACTGTAGGAAGCATTCTGAACCCCGATACTTTTTTTACGTGTCTTTACCGGTCAATCACTATTTATGAGATTTTAAAACCCCGAGTAATACTATGAAGTCAATCACCAAAGCGAAAATATCATCATTTCTCCAATTTATTTTACTCAGTGTGAAAGCTCCTGCCTCCTGTCAAGTGTCATATTCAGAGCCATACACATCGTAGATTGAGAATGTATCCAGAAAGGCGAGAAGAACCTTGATTATAGGCTCATGAAACATGTCGGGGGAGATCAAGGACTTAATCATCAGCGTGGGAGCAATCATTGTCCCGAGTAGTTATTGCAAAAATTCCAAAGCATGGTTAGGGAATGAAATAGGACGTTGCGGGGGAAATCTGGGACTGGCCAAGAGAATTACACTCGAAACCCCCCCGAATCCGGGTAGCCAGAGCCATACGTATACATCTACGTGCGGATGTGAAATCGAGTCTGTATTGACCGCTGCAGCAGCAGCCACGGGCTACGAGGCCTAAAGCTTTCCCCACCCACCCACGCTTTTGTTTGTCACCACATTTCCAGTCACTGAGATTATTCCAGGCAGTACATACAATAGGGCATGGTTCATTCTCTTGCATCCCCATTGCCCTACGACCTATCGGCGGCTTGCGGATCAGTCCACTACACCCCACACCCATATATATATATGGCTGCCTTTTCTCCTGACTCTCTTCTGATGTGTGACGAGCAAACAAGACCTTGATGTGGTGTGAGACCGAGTTTTCGATAAAATTTGCGGTTAGTGTAATGCGGTGCTTGCTCCATATAGATCTCCTCTTCGGGTGTGAATTCACCATTGAGAAATGCGGTGGAGTAATCAAAAACTTTGATCTCCCAATCAAAGCACGTCGCGATGGACAAAATTGTCCTGCTGTGGTACAGTACTAGTAGAGCCGGGAAAGTCAAAAATGGAAAGTTGGGTACCAATCATGGAAGTGTAGAGAAGAGTCCGAGTGCGGGACATCCGCGTTTCGACAACCGTATATCAATGTGATTTCGGTGGCTTGCCCCCCGCCGAAGTCGACGTTTACATTGTCAGTATATGGCTGTTTGCATCATTCCGAGTACACCTTTATCTTTGGATATCTTTGATACTTGATCTATGTATATCTAGCAGCTGTACGATAGCATAGCAACAATTCATCGATTATCCTCTTCCCCCACATCGTTTGTGCCCTCTCTGTGCTCCTGCACCTGCACTCGAGTAGCTCCTTGTTCATTGCGAGCTCCACCGGCTTCTAGCCACCTCGGCATATTTTCTGATATACATACATACAAGTACAAGGTAACAAATGCACCGGGGTAACACTATTTATTTGGAGGCGGATTTTCGCTAACTCGTGTGTGCATGGAAGCTTACACTAACCATCCGCCAGATAAACTGGATAAGTGTTGTAGATCCATCACAGCTGAAAGTTGTATTAATAACGTGGACTCAGAGAGGCGGATGTCGTACGTTCCAATTGTTGGGAGCTGTCCGAGGTTGGCCCAACAAATCCCTCGGCGAACAATTCTGGCGATTCCTGCGTGGAAACTTCGACGCCATCCAGAACACCCGGGGAGCCTGTTGCAGGCACGGTGGGGTCCATTGGCGGAAGCTTCGCCACTGAAAAGGACGCAGCCGCTAAGCGAAAATCAGCGTGGAATATTTCGGGAACTACTTACATTCACTTTCTTCCTGCTTTTTCCGAGCTAACCGTTCATGCACCTCGCGATAGCTGACCCAGCCGGGATTTTCATGTCCGATTAAGAAAGACGCATCCGCTGAATAGCATCAAAACAACGTGGGATATCTCGGGAAATGTCAAGCTTACATTCACGCTCTTCCTCTTTTTTCTGAGCCAACCTTTCATGCACCTCGCGATAGCTGACCCAGCTGGACTCTTGAGGTTGCGCAGCCAATGTGGTCATACGGACTTTCAGAACTCCGGTATCTGTATCATCAGATGGGGCGATGGAGTCCAATTGTTGGAACGCGTCCGAATTGGGAACAGACCCCTCGTCAAACAATCCTAGCGATTCCTGCATGGAAGTCTTGACGCCACCCAGAACACCTGGAGGTTCTGTTGCAGGCCCGGCGGGGTACCCTGACGGAAGCTTCGACCCCAAATGGGAAGGGGAAGGATCCGCTAAACAGCATCAAATAAGCCTGGGGTATCTTCAGAAATATATATGTGGTACGCTTGCTTACATTCACGTTCTTCCTGTTTTTTGGCTAAGCGATCATCCTCAACATCCGCTGGGGGGGTCCAGAGCTCATGAGTAGCTCTCACAGTGCGGAAGCTGTGCGCTGCCAAGTGAAGTAACCACTCTACGTCTCTGCGTGCCGGCACCGTGACTTCCCAGGATTGTGATGGAATTATAGTTGGCGCGAGCGATATCGTACGAAGTATCTGGTGGGCCACTTCGAAATCGCGCAGAACTTCGACATCGTCCTTGAAGGCCTGATGCAACCCTTGCCAGTACCGAATATCTGCGTAGTCCCCAGTCGCTCCATCGCCTGGAGTTCGTCCATTCATCAGTTCGCTGTTGATTGTGACGCTTAATTTGGAGAGAATCTCTGCCGAACAGTTCACGATGTCGCCTAATCCATGAGCTAACTGCAGTGAAGCATCTGAGCTCACCGTCTTCGCCCTTCCTGCCGCGCGGGAAACCGCATTCGCCAAGCGGGGAATAACCTGATCCTTGAAGCGCTGGGATGGGTTGTTGAGGGTACACTTGCCCGGGGGACCGTGCAGCCGCGCACAGAATGCTGCGGAAACCGTGCACTCCACAAGATGGGCTAGACGGACGATCTCCTCCGAGCCGGAAAAACCAAGCTGATCCCAATTGCTGCTTAGCACCGTAAAAGCCATGGCGAGAGTTCTCTCATCCCCAAATTGTTCTCCTTCTAGCGCGTCGGCATTCCACACGCGAGACAGAACACCGCAGAATGCCTGTCTTGTTTCGTCTTCCTCTTGCAGGGTCAACTGTGTTGGCAAATTCGCAAGCCAGGTGGGCAAATCTTGCGAAATCACTGGCTGCCACTCACGTATCTGTGATATTTTGCCAACCAGGATGATGAAGTCATTCGTATTTAGGGCGCCTTGCAGTCGACTCCAGACATATTGCTCCTGTAGTACAGGCCGCAGCTCGGTGTCTCGGAACCAGTGTTCTGCGGCGCAAAGAAGTCGCAGAATAAGGTCGTGTGTACGGCGGTTACTAGAACCGGACGATATCGACGACACCAGGATCGGGAGGAACGTGGCGCTTGGTTTGCCTGGGATATCTCCGTAGTGAAGAAGAATTTGAATGAAGTCGCCGATAAGGTCATGATTCTGGCGCTGTGACACGTAAAGGTCCTCGAGCGCGTTGTACACCCATCGAGGATCAGTTCGTTCATTTGTTCCGGGGTGGACAGGAGCCAAATGCTGCACATCCACGCGCACAAGGGGGAGAACGGAGGTAACGAGAGACACCGCTGCACCAAGCTCGGCGCAAAAACGATACACAGCACCTCTGCATTGACCGTCGTCTCCAGGCTTATAACGATCGCCGAGTTGGTCTTTAAACTGGAGAAGTTTTCGAACAATTTTGGCCCCAAGCTCGGGATGGAATGGCCGTTCATCTGCGAGACGTTTGCCAAGGTGTTTGAACAAGAGTGTTGTGAGGGGTACACAGTATGCGCTTAGTCCTATGTGAGTTGTAGGTCAACCTGCTGAGATTTGGGCTATCGCACCTCTTGTCCATGAGGGAGAGATCTTGCGCCAACGGAGGTGCAAAGAACGAGTTGATGCAGAATAAAAAGTCGGCCAAAACCTTGAGGTCTAGTGGAGCTTCATGAACGCGAAAATAGTGAAGAACAGTGTGCATGTGTTTTTCTAGAGGGTGTTGTGCTGAGATGAAGTGGAGGGTCAACGGCGTGATTGCCCGGGTGGACGAACCAAATGGCCGATCGAAGTGCGACCGACGAAAAAACCTGGCCATGCATTGCAGCTCAGGTTCTGCCTCCTGGACATACGCGGACGGGAAGGTCCAGATATCGGAAGACCCCTCGTGCCGTGCAGTCACCGGCTCCAGCCACCCGAATGCCTTAATGCAGCTGGTCGCGCGATTACCCAGGCCCTCACGAACACGGCTATCATCAAAACATGCATTGAATACATCTGAGAGCCGCCTCAGTGAAGGCCGAAGGTCAAGATTGATGGGCCACTGCAAGTCTGGAACCACCGCTGCAGCGACCTCTACTAGACGAGGATCGGTGGATGTCTCCAGAGTCCATATAACGGCCGGCACCTCCGCTGAGGGCGGCGGGATTTGATCGAAAATGGGCACAGACTGCGAGGGTGTAGCGGGCTTCCAGATATTGAACAGGGGAAGGAGGGAGCTAGAGCAGCCGCGCAAAAACATCTGGTGGAGAGAGTTAAAGGTTGTGCGCAGGAGGTCGGGCGCAAGAGAAAGTTTCTGTAGTCGGTCGGGGATTGGTATGATTTGTATGACAACCCTCAGTAGGGCTGTCAGCGACGTCTGGAACGGGGAATCCGGAGACGCTAGAGCCGAGACTACCATGACAATGTATAAAATAATGCCGAAGGATGTCAGACCCAGCACGATGGCGGCGATGGCATGATGAATTGTCCACAAGTAGATCGACAGCGCCGAGGCAAATAGCAGGAGCGCGAATTGGATGAGTAGCGGGAATATCTGCATAACCAGATCAAATTTCCACCGTCGCAAGCCGTCGAGTTTGCGCTGGCGTTCGAGCCCACGTTCTTCGATAGTCCCACGTTCGCCGACTGAATCATAATGCAAGAGCCACTGCTTCCCAAGGACGGCAAGGAGCCCAGCAAGCAGTGCGGAAAAGAGGCTGAAATATAATAGGCTCTGTGCGACTACGATAGCCGCAGCGGGCTCCATCTGGGGCAGGAAAGGCATGTTTGGAACAGCAATGCCCGTGATATTCTGGACGAGAATCATGAGCAGTGCCTGCGAAATTGCATTCTGATTTGGTTGCAGCTCGGGCTGGATCTGTATGATGAACGCAGAGCTGACGGCAGAAAAAAGACCGGCCTGGTTGACCAAGGAGATGAGGACGGACATACGCGGGGCAAAAAAATGCTCAACATACGAAAATCAGCAAGGTATCCAAGTCGGTTACATATTTTCGCTGGAAGTCCTTGTCGAACTCATCCGACAGTGATTTATACGCCGTCCAGAACTTGATTTTTTGGTCGGCAGACTGCGGTTGCCGCTGCAGCGAGTCGACGGCCGTAATCAATCTGAGAATTGATCAGGCTTGGAATAACTACTTGAACGTCGGGCCTACTTTTCGAGGGACGCATTCAAGCTGAGAGGCAGCATTAACGTGGAGTCCAATGGATTATGGAAGGATGCCTCACATTTCGGCATCCGATGGCGCGGACTGTCCGAGCGCATTAGGAGGCATGTGGGGCTTTGGAACCTTCCGGAACTTGGTCTTTTTGTCATTAAACTGTGGTTGCCGCTGTACCGAGTCGACAGCCGATCTGAGAATTGATCAGGCTTTGAATAACTACTTGACGGACGGGCCTACTTTTCGAGGGTGGGATTCAAACTGAGGGGCAGCATTAGTGTCGAGTCCAATGGATTATGGGAGGATTTCTCACATTTCGACAGCCGATAGCGCGGACTGTTCGAGCTCTTTAGGAGATATGTGAGGCTTTGGAGGAGGGTGAGAAACAGGAGGAAGCTTCAGAGGAAGAAGGCAAGAGCTCACTGGGCGGACTGCCAATGGCAGCAGCAATGACATGGATGTTCGATGAAACACAGCTGTCACGCTTGTGTCACAGCATCACCAAGTTGAACGTGTCGTATGGAAAGCGAGAGCACCACGCTCGTTTGATTGACATCACCTACCCTATCAGGCAATGGGACCGCTGGCACTCCGTCGACACAGCCATACTCAGACTATAGCTGTGCCTACGGAGTCAGTAAAATATACTTAGGCTTTCATATGTCCGGACTGCGATTATCGCCGTGGGTTATCTACTCCATTCGAAGCATATCAGTGTTGTCGGCTTTGAACCTCCCAAGAAGCGCCGTCGCAACTTCATGTTTTCCTAAATTATACTCCCCGAGTTAGACCCTTGCGTTCCCGTTGGAATTATGTTTAGTGGGGGGTAAAGCTCAATTTTTTCTCGAAGATGTAAAATCCGTGTAATTTTCTACCAACTTAATTCTGTCCAGAAGGTATGGACCCCAACAAGCTATTATAACGTCAAGAAGAACACTTTGATACAACTAGAATAAGTCCTTGGTTAAGTATTATTACACTTTATCTAGTAAGCCTAACTTCGGCTTTCCTTCAACCAAAGTCTTTCTAACTTGTCCATAGTTGCCTTGGATTTGCAGCACCACTGGTCAGACATCTTCTTTGAGTTCTCATCCACATTCTCTACGGAGTGCATTATTAAGTGAATAACTTCAACTTTGTTCCAAGTTGAAAATTTCCTAGTATTTATTGTTGCTTTTATGCTCAAGGTGTCCACCCCAATCCAGGAAGGAGACTACACGTACATTCTATACGGATGGAATACACCATTGGGCTCATATTTACATCATTGAGCCTGACCTGTTCTCGTGTCATGACCGTGCTGCTACTTACGCTGCCCTAGATCTCAAACCCCCAAGGATTTTGACTCTGAGCTGTGAGAACTTGTGAGGGAGGATGTTTTTTGTGGCCCGGATTGGCTGGCAGACTGGTTTTATATTTGGCTCAGGGAGTCCAAGTTCGACTAATTTTCGACTCAAATTCTTTCCACTGTACACCTAGTGACTTCAGTCAAATTTTTTGCGAGTTTGACTTGCAAGTTGCTGTTTCAACTTTCTCTGCTTATATGTAGCTGGGCGCTTATTGATGGCTAGTTCTTGGCTGGTTCAAATAACTATGCCCAGTCTGAAAAGCAGCACGTTCAATGCACGTTTGCGCCTCACACATGACTTTCAATACAAGCTCTGGAAGTGAAATTCCGCTTCCACCGCAAATTAAGTGTATTTTGTGTTACTGAATGGCTGTCGATGAAAATATATAGTTTATAATTCAGTAACTAGCTACTGGAACACCTCGCGATACCAGTGCAGCATCGGGTTATTGCTCATCGGTGAGATCATCGGGCATTGAATCCGTGGCAGGGGCAGTGAAAGCAGCAAGAAAATTGAACATTACTGCTCACATTGTGAGAGCCCTGCCAACGGCGCGGGATTCGATGAATGTCAAAATTGTATTGTGTTTACCTACATAGTCGACGCCGATACTGTCGAGGTTGAACCTTTGATCACATGATTCTCTCAATTGGATCAGAGGCGTAGTTGATTTAGCCCAAAATTATGGGGGCCACAATAAGATTTAGTATTATCGAATATCCACCGTAAAGCTGGCGCAAGCCCTTATCTCCTTGTGATGTGGTTGAAGCGGGTGTGCGGTCCGCAGGAGGGGTTCCATCAGTCCGCCTTCCCGATACGGCAAGTGATGTCAATCAAACGAGTGTTCCTAGACAGACGCTTCAGCAGGATGAATTTCGTTCCTCGCTTGTCGAAGTCTGTTGTTGATGCGTTGGAGTAGGATCTTATTACTAATCATCCGGAGTTTGAAGCTGCGTGTAAAGTACGCTCTATGCTGTTTTTGCCAGTTTAGTCTGAGAATTTCTTCTCGGCCACTCTGAATGGACTTTGCATCTCGGTGCAACGCCACCTGGTGTAGTTTAAATGTAGAACAAAATTCCCACAGAAATAAACGAGGACTTGAAGTTCGACCTTATTTGGTATAGGTCTAATGAGCCCACATTTTACGAGAGAATAAAGTCTGTGGCCGACATGACAAACCCTTCCCTTGGTTCCCTGCGGCTCATTGAGCCTTACCCTATCCAAATGAGCCTGGACATCTATATCATACGTCGGGAGGAAACCTCAGACCCCCTCCCCCCAGAAATTGTCTTCCGGCTCTCCCCCAACAGAGGGGAAGCGCTGACACTAGAGCAGTTCATAGGTTATATGTTTGATGGGTGCTGTTTTCACTACAAAATACCCCGAAAAATGTGCCACTTCTGATCTGCTCATCCTCTGAATTCCTGTCGTGAGCACTGGTCAAAGAACGATTAAGATTCAAGAACGACATATTAGACTTCAAGTTCCGCCTGCTTAGGACAGTGTTTGGCAGCATTGAATGAGAGAATAGCACGAATCCAATTCAAGCAAATCTCAAACAACCCAGTGAAATTCTCAACAGCTGAGCACATCCGGACAGTCCAGATTGACTCGGAAATTGACCTCATGTTTTGAGTGGCCTGGAATACTTTTATCACATGGATCACAGATGTTGTCCACCAAGGCTATTCAAATGATGCGCCCGAAACCTCACCGAAAAGCTACATTTACAAATCTGGATCGTATAGGATGCTCTGTGGAAGAAATATCGAACTATAGATTCACGACGCGTTTCTAAACCTCTTCATCACGATTTCTTCATTCCTTTGTCCTTTTCCTCTGGGCAATGACGCTTCTTTCTGTGAAACCGCATTCCAGTTTTATGCCAAGCCAACCGTTTAGTTTTCGTTTACGGATTCCCGTAAAAAAAACGGAAATGGTTACTAAATGTTTTATAAATGTTTTCGTTCATTCTCCTGCGTTTTTTTCTCACCTGCTTGCTCTTGGACAACTGGCTCGAGATTGTTCCTCTCCGTCTCTGCCCTTTTTTCCAGACTTCTTCCCGTTTTCCCGTTGCGCAGCGCTCACCGCCCCTCTATTTGGCTCTCTTTTGCCATGTTACCCTTTCCAGCCACTGCCACACAGTAGCCCAAGATCCGGTCGGTCGAGGAGCTCGCTCTTGACCGCCGTTTTCATCTCTTCTTTGGCTCCCTTGCAACAGGTTCTTCACCTGCACGCTCAACTCAAACCCGCCGCGCATCTCCTCCCGCCAAAATCCCTCCGCGCGATGCTCCTCCCGCGGCTCCGAGTCCGTCTGCGGTTTCCCCTGCACTCCCACAGCGGATTCCACACGTCGCCCCTGCTGCAGCGCAAGGTCGCGCACACGTTCAAGCTCGCGGACATCGGCGAGGGCATCACGGAGTGCGAGGTGATCCGGTGGAGCGTCTCCGCCTCGCCCCCCAGCGCGCTCAGCGCGTTCGACCCCCTGTGCGAGGTGCAGAGCGACAAGGCGAGCGTGGAGATCACGAGCCCGTGGGACGGCGTCGTCAAGGAGATCCTTGTACAGGAAGGTGAGGTCGCGAAGGTCGGGCAGGGCCTCTGTGTGATTGAGGTCGAGGAGGAGGATGTGGTCGGGCAGGAGATGGAGGCGGTAGAGGAGAAAACGGCGCCGCCGCCGCCGCCGACGCTCAAGGCAGAAGAATCGACGCCACCATCGCCGCCGCCGCCTGCGCGCCGCCTGCATCCGCTCGACCCCGCGTTCAGCGGCAACAAGCAGGCTGCTGCTGTCTCTGATGTGGACACACTCGCGACGCCCTCGGTACGGCACTACGCGCGCACGCAGGGCGTCGACCTCACCCAGATCGCGCCAGGAACCGGGCGCGGCGGGCGCGTGGAGCGCGCAGACGTCGACGCGTTTTTGGCGGCAGGCGCTTCGCCTTCCGAGGGCTCTGCTCCTTCCGCGCCCAGGAACGAGAAGGATGTACTGGTGGAGCTCGGCCGCACGCGCCAGGCGATGTGGAGGGCAATGGAGAAGGTCAGTTGTTTTTATCCTCTTGTATTGCTGCCCAAATCCTCCGTCCCCTTCATGTGCCTTCGCCCATCCCTTTGCCTCGTACTTTTTGTCGTTCTCTTCTTCCTGTCTCGCCCGCAACCTGCCATTCCTACCCTATTCACCTCGAGCTTCTCCTCCTCATTACCATCCACTAACAAATCTCCCCAGAGCCTCGAAATCCCCCACTTTGGCTACTCCGCCACGCTCGACATCACTGAGCTGCACGCCCTCCTCCCGCTCCTCAACGCGAACATCCCCGCGCACTACCTCCCTTCCTCCACCGACACCTCGCCCGCCCGCCTCTCCCCCGCCGAACAATCCGCTCACTCCCTCGGGCTCACCCTCCCCACCCCCGCCGTCCCCGCCGCCGCGCGCTACACCCGCCTCACCTACCTCCCCTTCCTCCTCAAATCCCTCGCCCGCGCCATGATGGACTGGCCCCTCTTCCGCGCCTCCATCGCCCCCGCCCCCACTCCCTCCCCCTCCCCCCCAAACCCCCCCAAATCCACCTCCCGGCACCTAACCATCCGCCCACACGCCGACATCGCCCTCGCGCTCTCCACGCCGTCGGGCCTCTACACCCCCGTCCTGCGCGCCGTCGACACGCGCACGCCCTACGCGCTCGCCTCGCAGATCGCCGAGCTCGCGGCGCTGGGGCGCACCGTCCCCCCCGCGCTCACGCCCAAGCACCTCGCGGGCGGCGCGACGCTCACCGTGTCGAACGTCGGCAGCGCGGGGCGCGGGCGCTGGGCGAGCCCCGTGCTCGTGCCCGGCGGGGGCATCGCGATCGTCGCGCTGGGCCGCGCGGAGTGGGTGTGGGACGTCAGCGGGGAGTATCCGCGCGCGCGCACGGAGGGCGCCAGCGGGTATGGGGATGAGTATGGGGCGTTCGAGGGCCAGCGGCGGCTGAAGCTGAATGTGAGCTGGGCGGCGGACCACCGCGTCGTGGAGGGCGCGGAGATGGCGGCGTTTGTGGAGAGCTGGCGAGGGTGGGTGGAGGCGCCGGGGCGGGCGCTCGGGGAGGGGGTGTAGTTGGGTGAGGAGCGAGCAGGGGTGGCCGGCATTACGGGGGAGGAAGGGGCACTACTTTCTTCATCTCCCTTCCGTTCTGTGCCGCCCATTCCTGTTCTTCCCACCCCACTCGCCTGTCTTCCTCTCGCGCCCAGCAGACTTTAAATTTGCGAGTACACAAATACATACAGCAATGAAATGTACCCATTACACATAACTACATTTATTCCATCCTCCTCCCAGTGGCCAAGATGTTTTCGTATGCGTTTCGTATGTGCCTGGATACGGCGTAAATCACTGCGGCGAGGTGATTACCTTTTCGGGACTGATAACAAATAGGGGATAATAGGTAATTCGACAATGCGGCTTGTGATTTGTCAATTGTTATTCTGATAGGGCTCTAGTGGATTCATATTTTCCCCGGAACGGGCGGGGGGGTATTATACTCAGATGCTCCACAACATTAACAACCAGTTTGCGGAATACAAACTGAGTTTCCTCCGTTGTTGGGCCAGTACCCTCCTCCGAAATAGCTTCTGATGCAATCGGAGCATGAATTCTCTCACACAGCAGACTCAAAAATACGAGAAAACTCACGTCAACTCAAGACCATTCGAATCGTCGTCCAAATCTGTTTTAAATGGGCGACATACTGTAAAATAAATCGTGTTTTTATCAGGGCCGTGACCAAACGCGTAAGTATGAATAGGCCAAACATGGGCAAACTGTGGTTCATTTTCTACTTCCTGTGCGTTTTGGCCATTTGAAATTGCTTTCAATACTAAAAAACACTGGCTTAATCATCTTGGGGCTCATTGGACATGATATATCGCTGATACAGCTCGTAATATTGTTTTGTCCCTACTTCAGAACTTTCGCCTCACCAGCCGCTGTCTGAGAACGAACATCTCCGAGTTGAGCTGCGAAGAAGGCTAGACCCAAAAAATAGGTTGGTGAAATGTTGGACAGATACACGATCTGGGCTCACGATATTCGGAGAGTTTGTCCAGTGCTGCTTGAGCTGCCAGAGTTTCCCTAGAACTTCGACTTGACCAACCACTCCTCACATTGTGTCAGTAAAGACGGCTGGAGAATCACATCATTGTCCATCTGCATCCACGTGTAAAGCTGGCACTCACTGTGGACGGCGAGCTCATTCAAGGTATTATCTTCGCCCCACTTATGCAACATTTTTTTGATCGGCACTGTTCTGCAAAACTGTTTACTCAACGGCCACCGGAATTCACATGGAGCATCCTTAATATATGAATTTTAATCGTGTGAAGCGGCCTAATTTTTGAGCTTCAACCGCACTTGTAGGAACATCGCCGAGGTGAAATGACCAAATACCGGCTTTTGCAAGATTTTTGATTGGGAATTTGGCAGGTGATTACCTCATCAAAATATTGCAGAAAAAAACAGGATTTGATTTTCTGGTGGGTGGAAATCTTCTTCAAATGCTTTACAAACTTGGAAACAGCATGTCTGATATCAGGAGAGTAACCCTCTGTTTTAATGGAGGCTTTGAGCTCATATTCCCCCTGCCACATCAAATCTTTCATAAGTGGGCCGGATTGCATAAGTGGGCTAAAGATAGTAAACGCAGCACTGCTTACAACGCTGGCGTTGTCACTCACGAGAAAGTCTACAATTTGAGGCGGGGGTAAAGTGAGAAGGCAACTCAAATTTGTGCCACGCGATATCCTGTGAAATATTAAATATGGTGCGCAGCCATTAGAAAACAGACGAACCAGCCATAATCTTTCCTGAGCCATCATTCACAAGTGCCGTGTCGAAGCGAGGAGGAAGTTCCTCGCCGTTTTTTTGGTGTCTTGGCTGGCTGAACACGGATGGAATCAACTACCGTGCCCTCTGGATCTAGAGCGGAGTACGGATCTTGCGTGGTGAATTTAATGCAGTGCTATAAAGGAACAGCATTGAAGGAAAAACCAGGGTCCTGAGAGTTCGCCTCTGTCAAAGCAAGATGGAAGTTCCTCGCCGTTTTAGTCGCAGAGGGTGGAGAAGAGGGAGCAGGTGCGGGAGGAGCCGGAGGAGGAGCCTATGTAATGTCAGAATTAGTTCGCAAAATGCTAGAGTCACTCACCTGGGCCCCATTCATATCCATGTGCTGTGCAGCGTAGCACCCAAGGACACAGACGACACATTTTGCCAGCTCCGGTCGTGCGACAGGCGGTCCATCTAGGCCAATAAAAACGGTGCAGCCGGAGCGATACTCACCGTTGAGGCACTTGACGCGGTTGGCAAAGCTCATGGTGGCATGTGGAGGGAGCAAGCACGAGCTGGAAGATTTGCTGATGTGATCATAATTGGCAAAGCATATGCAAGCTACACAGCTTCACGGACACTGGAGGCAAGCACCAAGGCACTTGACTTTCAAGTGCCTTGGTGTTTGCCCCCGGTGGGAGACACCCGTGAAGGTACTTGAAATTTTCCAAGTCTCTAGTGTGTTTTTTATCCACTTTCGCAACTATGCGTTTTTGTTTGTACTCACTAACTACATCGCGTTTTTTTTATGCACGTGTGCGTAATCACGTCAAATTTGACACAGACGATTTTTTTGCCGTAACGCAGTGAACTAGGCGTTTTTTTCACACAAATTTCCCGGTATTTATCAGACAGTATACCGCCCATACGGATGGAAGGTTTAACGTTTCATGCACGTGTGTAAAAATTTGTGCCCTACTTTTTCTGCATCACAGTCACCATTTCCAGGTAGATGATACGTTCCATTCAGCCTATCTTGGCATCGAAATTTGTGGAATCCCTGGCCTTTATAAATTCTGCATCGGCATGAACCTAGTTCAACCCGTCAGCCCGAAATTGGAGGAACCGCAGAGTTGGGATGATTTCACCTCCTCCCATTTCTCCTCGCTCTCAAACTCCACAATCATAATTGCATCGAACGATGTTGGTGCACCAGGCGGCAAGGTCAAGGAGGAGACCAAATTGTTTGCGTTGTTCCTCGACAAAGCCTCCAGATAGGTGCGACTCATCTCCGTACTGAGTGACTGTCGTTCGCGGGCTATCACCTGAGGAAGGCATAGGACCATACAGCTGCCAACCCTTTGGTGGGTTCAAGTATTTGAGGCTGCATCAGCAACAACCTGCAAGGGATGGTACTCACTTTGCCTTCACAATTCAGACCACACTTAATCACAACTGATGTGGGTAAAATAAATAAATAGGGAGGCTACATACTGGGAAAAAGGCTATGATCCGGACATGGCATGCTGTGCACACCAAGAACAGGTAGGTATGTATTCATCCAAATATGGGGGGAGCTGTGGAAAGTTGAAGAGAAAGAACAATAAGATTGAAACACAAACCCTGACTATCCAATATCCAGAATACAATTCAAACCAACACTCCATGCCTCCCCCTGTCCCAAATGTCACGTCCTTGAGCCAATTTGTTCTTTTCCTCCTCCTCCTCCTCAGTGATGTATGCCTCCTCCAGTGCACTAACAGGTACATGCAATTCTGAAAGGTGTTGAAGTTGTTCCTCATACTTGGCCAGAATGGCAGAGTCAACCTCTGCTATCTTTGTATCAACCTTGATTACATCCTTCATCTGAGAGGACCTTTCAAACAAGGGCCTGGCTGTCTTCCACAATTCAATTGCTTTGATGACCTCTCCATGATTGTTCAGTATATCACCAATTTGAACCATGCAATCTGCCCGCCAGCGATGGACATCCATGAATGTGAATCCATTGAGAGCAACATTGAATAGGCTGAGTGCTGTTTCATCATCACCTTCAGCAGAAAAAATCTGGCCAAGGCATCGGAATGCTTGCATTGTCTGGTACTTATCCTTGCACTTCAATGCCAGTCCGAGGAAACTTCCGGTCCATCGCAGTGTAGTTTGGGTGTCATTCATCCCAGTTGAAAGATCTCCAAGCCTTGCTAAACATTGGAATGTCACCTCAATGTTAAGATCCAAAGACAATGCAAAACATTTTTCAAACAGTGCATTCACAGTCCCAGGAGCCCCATCACGAAGACAGAGTTCAGCAGCTACAAGATCAGCTATAGGACTTGTATGTCTGCCATAGTTCCCATACAATGCCTTCAAATAAGACTGGGTGATGTCTAGGTTTTGGTGAATGATTTTTGAGTCAGCACCAGTAGTAATGTCAATGAAAGCATTGTTCAAGTTTGTCACAGTGGCATTGTATGAAGTTGCTGGGCATCTGGATGCAATGGCTACTTGCAGCTTGCGCGATTCCAAATACTCAGATTTCATAAGGTGTATCTCAGCCTGGAGATTTAGGATGGAAAGATTCAATGCACTTTGTTGGTGACCGAGAGTAGCCAGGATGTGTCTGGATTTTTGCAGAAGATGTTGAGCATGCCAATAGTTTGCCAAATATATGTGACTTTTTCCTTGAAAGTAGAGAGACCAAGCTTGTCCATGGATGTCCCCTATCTGCTCAGCATATCTATATGCCTCCTTGGTATGTGTGAGTGCACTCAAGGGCTTTCCGGTGGCAAGAAGAATGATACATATGCTGGCCAAAGCATGGTAGCCAACAATGGCAGGGTGTCCAGTACTTTCTGCCAGAGAATATGCTGTTTGAAAATACTGCAGGGCTCCTGCTAAATCTGACTTTGTATACTGGAAATACAGTCCCAGAGCACGGTACCATCTGCCTGGTGATAAATTAGTTAGGTGAACACAAGGACCGTGATTGTGTCTTACTCTGTTCCAGTGGATCTTTTGATGTGAAATGCTGGGTGCCTAGGGTGATGTCACTATTGAAATCCACGTCAGGAAAATATTGCGATTTTTCCAATAGCTCAATGAGATATTCCCAAAAGATTTGATTGTCTTTCCAATGCAGTATTTTCCCAGAAAGCTGGAGAAAAAGGGGCGAATATGTGTTGTGGACCCGATCGTAAAACTTATTGAGAAACAAGATGCTCCCCATATTCTGGACAATATCAGGCCCCTCTGATTGAAGCCCATCATGGAGAACAGTGTTGAAGTTGCCCAAATTTCCTGAAATTTGAGGGAGTATATCTGTCATATTGAGTTTCCTGAATTGGTGGTACCAAAGATCAAGAATTTCATGGAAGTGTTCCCGTAGCTTCAGCTTCAAGATATTTCGGGGAGGATGAATGCTAAGGATATGTTCTCGGATAGGAACCAGAACCTTGAGATGTTGATCCTGGCCAACAAAGGCAAGGGCTGTTTGAATCAGAGTAGCCTTGCAAGACAGAATATCAAGGATTGGCAGTTTGGCCTGCACCAAATCGGCATCTGCAAGCCCATCTGGTAGCATGGAAAGAATGCTGAGCAACTCCTGAGCACCTGGGGTCATGCGGGAGCTGGTGTATGACAACATGATGGATATATCCAGGCTCGATCTCTGGTCATACCCATCTGAAAGCATCCGAGTACTTTCCAATTTCCAACGAGAAAGTGCCTTGGCACATCCTTCAACACTTGCAACACTTGCAATGAGGCTGACTGCCAGGGGGAGATTCCCAGTCAGTTCAAGGAGTTCTTTGATGCTGGCATCATCATGGCCTTCATCAGCAACCTCAATGAAGGTCTGCCGAGCAGCCACATTGGAAAGTGGCTTGAGAGGGGCCAGGAAGGGGCGGGTCCATTTGACTTTACTTGGGTGTTCAGCACCTCTCAGAGTGACCTACAGGAAGTTCAAGGTACAACTTGATAAACTCGCAAACATTACTCACCATGAGGCCCAAGTGGGGGGCATCAGTCAGAAGAGATAGAAACTCCTCAACTTCGGAGCGAGCTGAAAGGGCTTCCCATGGGGTTTCCAGATTATCAAGGACCAGAAGGGAAGGAGGAGCATGCACAAAATAATGTGCAACCTTCTTTGCCATGTTTGAGCCCTTCTCCAACCCAATATAGTCTGCAATTGTTGCTGCCAGCTCAGTGCAAGTGGGGCTCGAATGGCATGGAACGAAGTATCGATGCGAATACTTGGCTTCCACTTGTGGATTATGGAGGGCTGCTGTGGCCAGGCTCGTCTTTCCCATGCCTCCCATACCAAGAATAGCAATGTGGGCAGAATCCTGCATGAGAATATTCACCACATCCTGGAGCTCTGATTCACGGCCATTGAAGATTTGTGGGCAGGGTGGAAGGAGACCAAAAGATCCTGAGCTGTTCAAGACCTTTAGTAAGACTGATGGTGTTTGCAGGTTTGCCTCACCTATTATTCTTCAAACTTGGAAGAGTTCCTGCCATCTAACAACCATGAGCTATAAATTTCAATGGTCATACTTTGCTACTCACTGAGGAACGGTCAGATGAAGAGTCTTTCTCCAAAAGGGCAACAAGCTCTTCATGTTGTTCCTTGGCATCCTTTTTCATTTGCCCCATTTGAGACAAGGTTGAACCTGTAACTTGAGCCTGCAAATGATTTGAATGTGCACTGAAACCCATTTCATCTGATATACCTTGAACAATCCAACCATCCGATTGAGCTCTTGCTTGCATGTTTCCAATTTTTCTCTGGCCTCAGGCTGTCTGAAAAGTCCCTTTATTTTCCCTAGAGTGCCTTTTTGTTGCCTATTCAGAACTGTGAACAACTTTTCAAGTGCCCTGGCATAAAGTATAAAATAAATACAATGTCATCATCAAGCAGGACTCACTCTGTGAATTTTGCAATGTCATACAGGACTGCTGTTGGAAGGACACCCCTGATCTCTGAAGTTGAATCAAGCTGGGCAATGATGCACAGGATTTCATGAATGTGCTCCAGAATTTCGACATATTCTTCCTTATTCGATCTGATGGTCTATTTTTTGTGGGGGCTAAATATTGTGTCAATGGCCAGAAGGATCGGCTTACCTGAACAGACTTGGTAATTGACAAGCACAAGGCAGCAGTTGAGCCAAGGAAAGGCACTTTAGCTGTTTCTGCAATGTTTTGTGCAGTAGTTGCGGCCAGGGTGACATATTCGATAAGATTCTTGAAATTCCCTGCGGTAGGCATGGTGGGCATTGATGATGGGAGGTGTGTTCTTCAGCTGGGCTTATATATCTTTTGCTGTGTTCTTCCCACAAATACTTCCGCATACATTCCCAGCATCACATCATACGTGCAGATATAGGTATCTGTTGATGTTCCGCATCGAAAATAAACCGCATGTTTTAAATGAAATGTCGCAAACAAAAGTGAGAAAACTTCTTGTATTCTGGTGAACCTCCATTCCATCATTACAAACATTGGCATTCACCCAAATTTAAGAACCCAGCTGACAAGGGAGCAACGGCAAATGTGTGTGGCAATCCGCAGATGCTCCACGGCATCTGCGCGCTTAGCTTCTTGCGGGAGATGGAATCACGGCAGAAGGAACCCATCTCACCTCAGTGCACCAACTACAGCAACCCGCCGCAGAGCACTGCCAAGACCCAGAATAGAAAAGAGATGGTTCTCCGGCACTCCGAAAATCGATCTGCAAGGGTGTGATGATCTTTGCGGCCCGACCCGCCCTCATTGCATTGTCCAATGATTGTTCCTGTAACCGCGGCGATGAGGAACCACAATTTTCGGAGTGTTGCTGCATTGCCTTGCAATAGAATGAAGTTCCCTATAACACATACCAAAATTAAAGGGAAGTACTTAGAGCTGAGTATACTGTAAACTGAAAAACATCGGCATGCTGGGGAGCTGAAAATATGGCAATGAATGATGCCGCACTCGAATCTTGGGAAGATTCTGGCATCAGAAACCACAGGTGCCGAGATTGCCAGCAAAGCTGCATCCCACATCTGTGGCCTTGGGCAAGTGCACTCTAAAAAGAACTGTGCCTATTCCCGGGTGGAGTAGGAGAGTCTGATCAGGTGTAGTCTTACGGCACAAGGTCGAGAAGAAAAAAAGAGGAATGGGGGGAGGGGATTGCTCAGTGGACAAATAGCTCAACAGCTCCATAAATCACGCGAGTTGGGGTAATTTGGCAAAAAAGAAGGTCCCATTCACGTTGACTTGCATCGTCGGCCGACGGCAGTTGGACTCCGATGGTCGCCCATAACGCGCATAACGCCGTCACAACGAACTGTCCGATCGGAACTCCTCCTTGCGCATCAAGCGCCCCTCCTCCACGGCGGCGAGGGCGATCTCCTTCCCTCACCGCCTTCAGCACCGGCGCCCTCCCCCGGTGTACAGCGCCCACCGCTCCTCCTCGCCCTGTACCATCACCCCCTTTATCGTTTCACGCTCCGCCTCCCACTGCGCTTGCACCTCCCCCCGCCGCGCTCTCTCCACGTCGAACTACCCCCATACCGCGCGCTGGTGTTCCCCCGATGCGGGTTGTCCATCGAACACCTCCGCCCTACGCCATCACAGGCACAACCACGACGGCGATGTTCGTCCTTGTGTATAATCCATCTTCCACCTCTAACCCCATGACCTCGACTTCTTCCACCGCCGCATACCCATCTTCCGCTTACCCATCTTCTACTTATCCGACGTCCACGTATCCAGTGTACGCCGCGCCACTGACGACGACGCAGCACCAAACGCAGCAGCAACAGCACCCCACGCTCGTCATCCCGTCCTCCGCCGCCGCCGCCGCCGACGACGCTCAAGGCACAAGAATCGACGCTACCACCGCCGCCGCCTGCGCGCCGCCTGCACCCATTTGACCCTGCGTTCAGCGGCGATAAGCGGGGTGCTACTGTCTCTGATGTGGACACGCTCGCGACACCCTCGGTACGGCACTACGCGCGCACGCAGGGCGTCGACCTCGCCCAGATCGCTCCAGGAACCGGGCGCGGCGGGCACGTGGAGCGTGCAGACGTCGACGCGTTTTTGGCAGCAGGCACTTCGCCCTCCGAGGGCTCTTCTCCTTCCGCGCCCAGGAACGAGAAGGATGTACTGGTGGAGCTCGGCCGCACGCCCCAGGCGATGTGGAGGGCAATGGAGAAGGTCAGTGGTTTTTATCCTCTTCCATCTTTCCCTATTCGTTGCACCACCACTTGTATTGCTGCCCAAATGCCTTCGCCGCCTCGTACTTTGTGTCGTTCTCTTCTTCCTGTCTCGCCCGCATCCTGCCTCCATTCCTACCCTATTCACCTCGAGCTTCTCCTCATTATCACCCACTAACGAATCTCCCCAGAGCCTCGAAATCCCCCACTTTGGCTACTCCGCCACGCTCGACATCACGCCCTCCTCCCGCTCCTCAACGCGAACATCCCTGCGCACTACCTCCCTTCCTCCTCCAACTCCTCCATGGACACCTCGCCCGCCCGCTTCTCCCCTGCCGAACAATCCGCCCTCTCCCTCGGGCTCCCCCTCCCCACCCCCGCCGTCCCCGCCGCTGCGCGCTACACCCGCCTCACCTACCTCCCTTTCCTCCTCAAAACTCTTGCCCGCGCCATGATGGATTGGCCCCTCTTCCGCGCCTCCATTGCCCCCGCCCCCTCCCCCTCCACCTCACACCCTCCCACACCCAAATCTACCTCCCGGCACCTAACCATCCGCCCCCACGCCCTCGGGCCTCTACACCCCCGTCCTGCGTGCCGTCGACACGTGCACGCCCTACGCGCTCGCCTCGCAGATCGCCGAGCTCGCGGCGCTGGGGTGCGCCGTGCCCCCCGCGCTCACTCCCAAGCACCTCGCGGGCGGCGCGACGCTCACCGTGTCGAACGTCGGCAGCGCGGGCGCGGGCGCTGGGCGAGCCGCGTGCTCGTGCCCGGCGGGGGCGTCGCGATCGTCGCGCTGGGCCGCGCGGAGTGGGTGTGGGACGTCAGCGGGGAGTATCCGTGCGCGCGCACGGAGGGCGCCAGCGGGTATGGGGATGGGTATGGGGCGTTCGAGGGCCAGCGGCGGCTGAAGCTGAATGTGAGCTGGGCGGCGGACCATCGCGTCGTGGAGGGCACGGAGATGGCGGCGTTTGTGGAGAGCTGGCGGGGGTGGGTGGAGGCCCCGGGGCGGGCGCTCGGGGAGGGGGTGTAGTTGGGTGAGGAGCGAGCAGGGGTGGCCGGCATTGCGGGAGACGAAGGGGCACCACCCCTTCCGTTCTGTGCCGCCCATTCCTTGCGTCCGTCTTGCCCAACCGCCTGTCTTCCCCTCGCGCCCGGCAGACTTTAAATTTGCGAGTATATACAGAAATACACACAGCAATGAAATGTACCCATTCCACATAACTACATTTATTTCATCCTGTAGCCAAGGCGTTTTCGTATGCATTTCGCATGTGCGGCGTAAATCACTGCGGCGAGGCGATTACCCTTTCGGGACTGATACCAAATAGGGGACAATAGGTAATTCGACAATGCGGCTTGTGATTTGTCAATTGTTATTCTGATAGGGCTCCAGTGGATTCATATGTTTCCCGGAACGGGTGGGGGGGATTATACTCAGATGCTCCACAACATTAGCAACCAGTTTGCGGAATACAAACTGAGTTTCCTCCGTTGTTGGGCCAGTACCTCCTCCGAAATAGCTTTGCAATCGGAGCATAAATTCTCTCTCACACAGCAGACTCAAAAATCCGAGAAAACACACCTCAACTCAAGACCATTCGAATCGTCGCCCGAATCTGTTTTAAATGGGCGACATACTGTAAAATAAATCGTGTTTTTATCAGGGCCGTGACCAAACGCGTAAGTATGAATAAGCCAAACATGGGCAAACTGTGGTTCATTTTCTACTTCCTGTGCGTTTTGGCCACTTGAAATTGCTTTCAATACTAAAAAACACCGGCTTAATCATCTTGGGACCTCAGTGGACATGATATATCGCTGATACAGCTCGTAATATTGTTTTGTCCCTACTTCAGAACTTTTGCCTCACCAGCCGCTGTCTGGGAACGAACATCTCCGAGTTGAGCTGCGAAGAAGGCTAGACCCCAAACATAGGTTGGTGAAATGTTGGACAGATACACGATCTGGGCTCACAATATTCGGAGAGTTTGTCCAGTGCTGCTTGAGCTGCCAGAGTTTCCCTAGAACTTCGACTTGACCAACCACTCTTCACATTGCGTCAGTAAAGGCGGCTGGAGAATCACATCATTGTCCATCCGCATCCACGTGTAAAGCTGGCACTCACTGTGGGCGGCGAGCTCATTCAAGGTATTATCTTCGCCCCACTTATGCAACATTTTTTGATCGGCACTGTTCTGTAAAACTGTTTACCCAACAGCCACCGGACTTCACATGGAGCATCCTTAATATATAAATTTTAATCGTGTGAAGCGGCATAATTTTTGAGCTTCAACCGCACTTGTAGGAACATCACCGAGGTGAAATGACCAAATACCGGCTTTTGCAAGATTTTTGATTGGTAATTTGGCAGGTGATTACTTCATCAAAATATTGCAGAAAAAAACAGGATCTGATTTTCTGGTGGGTGGAAATTAATGTTGCCCAAACTCGAAAAGTCGAGTCGCGACTTCAAAAGTCGACTTGAACGCGGATTTGACTTGACTCGACTCGACTTGATAGGTCCAAGTCGACTCAAGTAGGCTCAAGTCGACTCCAAAGCACATTTTGTACAGCAAGGTATTTTTGGGGTTCTAGCTTCATTTGCGGCGGTTTCGCAAAAATCACGGAAACGCGACATATGTCACCGGGTGTCACACGCTCAGGTCACGGTCTATCAAAATTCAAGAAATTGCTTTTTTTGTGCTGTAAAGGGCTCAGTACACCTTTGGGGAATTTGGAGTGTTAAGTCGACTTGAAGTCACTCAAGTTGACTTGGAAGTCAACCCGAGTCGCAGCACTGACTCGGCTCGACTCAACTTAAGTCGGCTGCGACTTAGACTTCAAATGACTTGGAGTCAAAGTCGTGGGCAACATTAGTGGAAATCTTCTTCGAATGCTCTACAAACTTGGAAACAGCATGTCTGATATCAGGAGAGTAACCCTCTGTTTTAATGTAGGCTTTGAGCTCATATTCCACCTGCCACATCGAAATTTTCATAAGTGGGCCGGATTGCATAAGTGGGCTAAAGATAGTAAACGCAGCACTGCTTACAACGCTGGCGTTGTCGCTCAGGAGATAGTCTACAATTTGAGGCAGGGATGAAGTGAGAAGGCAACTCGAATTTGTGCCATGCAATATCCTGTGAAATATTAAATATGGTGTGCAGCCATTACAAAACAGATGAACCAGCCATAATCTTTCCATCGCCGTCATTCACAAGTGCCGTGTCGAAGCAAGGAGGAAGTTCCTCGCCATTTTTTAGTGTCTTGGCCGGCTGAACATGGATGGAATCAACTACCGTGCCCTCTGGATCTAGAGCGGAGTAAGGATCTTGCGTGGTGAATTTAATGCGGTGCTATACAGGAACAGCATTGGAGGAAAAACCAGGGTCCTGAGAGTTTGCCTCTGTCAAAGCGAGATGGAAGTTCCTCGCCGTTTTAGGTCGCAGAGGGTGGAGAAGAAGGAGCAGGCACAGGAGGAGCCGGAGGTGGAGCCTATGTAATGTCAGAATTAGTTCGCAAAATGCTAGAGTCACTCACCTGGGCCCCATGTGCTGTGCAGCGTAGCACCCGAGGACACAGACAACACATTTCACCAGCTCCGGTCGTGCGACAGTGATGAACACCGATCAGCGCTATTCACTGAAACGGTGCACTCAAGTATAGTCGTGAAAAGTATAATCTCAAGATATGTGCAAGACGCATACAAAATGAACTACACCTAACACACACACACACTACTACTACTTGACTATATTGGTGCTTCTATAACTAGGGTCCTCTCAATCAGAATTGAGTAAGATGAACCGTAGACAGTTGCGATGAATGACTATTGGTCTAATTGTGCCCTTGGGAATATTCGCGAGTATTACTCGAGAACCTTAACTAAAGTCTCTCACAAGAGAAACACTATCTTTGGGGTGTTTGGATGGAATGAAACACAGTCGCGAGTGTACTTGCACAACTCCGGCAACTTAAGCCACACTTGGACTGAACTTTAGGTCACTTGAGACCGTCTTAGACTTTACTTCTTGGTACTTAGACTGCAACCGAACTCAAAGGAATGATATCAACAGCTATCCTCCGTCTTGACACTTAGTCGCGACTCTTAAAGGACCACTTAGGTACAGACTTGACTGTTTCTTTATGACTTTCTTATTCAGCTTACTATGCTGGGACTTTGGTTATCAAACAACTATGTTCTGGTTCTATATATATTTCTGCTAAAGTAGTACAACTTCGAAATGTGTTTAAACAAATCTCCGCGTAAAACCCAGACATGCACTGACCCCGTGACCCACAACCAATGACGACAATAGTCACAGCTATAGTAGCTGGGAGGAAAATACAGTCCAGAATCGCGTTATTCTACTGAGACTTTATACTAATTTACAATCTATTTTAGTACATGCCAGATAAGGGAAATGAGTAATAGAAATGAGGTATATGGTCCGTTTATCCGTCTATCAACCGCGTTTGATCGGAGATCTGCGGCCTGTAGCCTATAGGATTCAATCCTGACAGTCTAGACTAGTTCCGAAAGTTCCGGAGAGCCTTCAGCATCATCTATCTTTAGTCAAGGCAAAATCCGGAGCGATCTAGACCACCTTGATGCCATATTGCGTGCTTTCGACCTAATCATGACAACCACATCTTTCATGTGAATGCTTGATCAGATCTTCGGATCTTCTCGGACTTCATCGGGAATCCTTGGATTGACTCGCTTAGTCAACTGGTTCACCACCTGACATGTGATCACACTCTCGGAGCTCGTACGAAGGTCTATTTTGGTAGTCGCGACTCTTCCATTATTCACGACTGTTTATCTGTGCCTGAGAATTACTATTTCTCATACGACTTGGAGTCATGACTATTATCTTTAGTCACAACAAGACTATATTGGCCCAAAATCCCCGCCAGAGGTCTATGATCTTTGTGTAGCAGTGTTTAAATAAATACTAGCAGTTACCCGTGTCTTCACCACGGACGGAACATTTGCCATGAGCTGAATTTTCATGAAATTTAGAGAAGTACAAATACATTTACTACTTGGGCTTAAAGTTCAACTAATCACGCGGGGTGGCGACGTGGTCGCCCAGTTGAAGACCCCTCCCCCTTGTCATTCGCCTCCTCTTGAGCTCTATTGTCAGCTGTCTTACGCTTCTTTTGAGCGGGCTCGTCCGAATGTGTGTCACTCCCCTGGCTCCCAAAGAACCCGGTGAATTTGAGGCGGGCGGGCGTACCATTGACTGCTCAGGTAGTAGTAAGTAAGAGGTGAGAAGGTAGTTCAGAAGCACACACCGATCTTCACTGGACTCTGCTCAGCCTTCGGCGCTGTTGATCCGCCATGGAAAGTCACCGTGTCGATGTCAACAATGAAATGCTTGACCATCTTGTCATCATTGTGTTCCAGGCCAGTCAAGAAACCTGAAACAGTGGCAGACTTGCCGTCACCCGGGATCGGCTTGAATCTGTTGAATTTGGGGATGGAGGGAATGAGGCAGCGAGTCGGAAACACCTCTAACGCCCTCGTGGCAGAAAGATATTGCTCCGCGTTGAGTTCAAACGTTGCATCGTCGCGGTTGATCGAATGTGCAACCCCGCAGACAGTAACATAGCTGGGGTGGCAGAGATCAAAGCTCTCCAGTGACCCGAGGGGTATGAGCTATCGTTTGTGAGTAGGCGGTGAGGTAATTAGAATATTGTTACGTACCGATGCAATGTCTCCCATGATATTGTAGTCAACGGGGGTCAGGTCCTGTGAGAACACTTCAACAGTGGGATTCGTGCGGGCAACCTGAGCAAGAGTTGTAAGATAACACGACCAAAGAATGGCTGAAAACGCACCCGCATATCCACGCTGTAACACCCCACCTCGAGGAGCTGAATGTCGTTGGTATTGAAGTAGCGGAATGACCCGATGAGGGCAGGAAGATCTGGCCGTCGAAGACAACGGTCTTGGTCTTGGGAATGACACGAGGGTTCTCCAGGACGGCAATGGCGTGAAGAAGAGTAGAAGACATGGTGTAAGAGTGGGTTTGGTGTACTGGTTGTTGGGTGGAATATGTTGAGTGTAAAATTCGGACGCAGCAGTTCCTTTTAAACCCTATGTCAGTGGAGATGCAGAGCGGAGCCGTGGAGCTCATCTACCTGGAATGCAAGTCAAAAAACAAATCCTAAAGGGTAGAAAGCTAAGCGCGATACAAACATGATCATGTTATCGTTTCGCGTCTCCACCAGTCACCCCACCGTGAAGTGGAGCAGTGGAGTGGGCTGTGCAAATTGCGTCAGTGGTGCCCGGCAGTGGAGTCAACTACGCAACTCACGCATACACACCTGCAAGCGACAATGAACCCAGCAAGTGAATCTGTGATGTCTGAAACGGGGTGATGCGATAAAGAGACTGCAAAGCATCTGTGTAGTACCTCTCCGAGAATGAATGCTACTGAACCAAGGCGTTAGGAATTATCTGTCCGAATGTCAATGAGTAACTCGGAGTTCAGGAATTTGTCTTGGATGAAGAGCAAGTCGAGAATGGGCCAGTCACAGAAGTGGAGTCTATCCAGAGATCAGAAGAAGCCCGGGAATGTTGACAGTGTTGAGAACAGCATACTAATTATGATCTTTTTTTTTTTTTTGAAGTTTTGCCTCCCGCCACAGAGTCGAGGCTTGGGCCATATATTCATAGTCTTCCATACTTATTGGCTGAGAGACGTTGTCGATGGGCGAAGTGAATGAGATTTCTAGAATGTACGAAGTCGAACATCGGGGTTCTGGTCAAGTATTGTTGATGTGGCTGTGAGTCCTCGCATGCGACATGCACGACAATGTTCGTAAGTACGTATTCGGCGGGTGCGAGGATACAGCAGCTCGTAAGAAAAGGTGTATATATTCCTCCTAGCAGACTACTGCAATATTTGAGGGAATACAATATTCAATGTGCGATTTTCTCAGGACCGTGGCGGTAAAAGGACCTTGACCCGGTTTCGCGAGGTTGCTCTAGATAGCACCACATATAGCTGCCCGTGGGTGAACACAGGTACGCGAAGGTCAACACCAACATATTTAACCGACTGTCCCTGGGCTTTGTTGATGGAGATAGCGAAGGCGAGTCGGATCGGAAATTGGAGGTGAGAAAGCATGAAAGCAAATTCGCTGGTGTTGCCGGAGGGTGTCATCATGATCCTAGGGATGAACACAATCTCTCCATTATGCTCGCCGCCGAGGATTTTGGCCTCCAAGACCCGATCGGACATACATCACACGACCAGACGTGTACCATTGCACAGTCCTGAGGAAGGGGAAAGATTACGAAGCAAAATGATCGGACAGCCAGCTTTCAGCAAAAGCGCCCCAGGTGCAAGGCCGGAAGCATCCAATGAGCGCAAATACTCCAGAGGCATAGCATCGTGAACTTGAAGATCATCAGCACCAGCCTCGGTAGTGACTTTGTCGGCGCTGATAAAAGTTCTGGCCTCGCCTCTCATCCGTCCGAGAACATCGTCGTTGAGTCCGTCGACGTCACCGTTGCGCGCTGCGAGGATGGTGCGTTCGAAGAAATAGTTGGGGGGTGGGGTCGGGCCGTTGACGCCCGGGAAAATGAAGTCGATGAGGTCGTTGTTGTCTCAGGTGACCATGTCTGCCGGAAGTTCGACAGTTCTGTCCTCAGGATCATTCGACGTGCCGCAGCCAATGTCCAGCAGCCATTCGGCGAATTGGCTCTCCGCTGGCCTGACATCCAAACGCATGTTGCGTGTCAAAGTGAGAACCTCGATGCTCTGCCAGAGGTATGAGCGGAAAATAGACGCGTTGAGGATGTCCTCTTGAGAGCCTTTTGGTACAATGGGCAGAATCTGCTTCGGATCACCACCTGGGACCGTTATTAGAGTGCGGACGGAGATTCAGCATAATTTCCTTACCCAATACCATCGTCAGCCCACTGTATAGACGATCATTCCCCATGATATCGTGGAGGGTGTGGTCGACAGCCTCGTGGCACTTGCGATTGTGCATGGGCGCCTCGTCCCAGATTGCAAGCTTCGTGAGTCGAAGCAATCCAGCCCGCAAACTTTCCTTGGGAATGGAGCATTTCGACTCGTCGCTGAGGCCATCAATGGGGATCTTGAAAACGGAGTGAGCAGTGCGTCCTCCAACAAGGAGCAGAGCTGCAATTCCCGAGGAGGCGACACAGAGAACAATGCAGGATTGGCCGCGGAGGTGATGCGCGAGGGTGTTATAGACAAATGTCTTCCCTGTGCCGCCCGCACCGCTGAGGAAAAAAACTTTGTCCAGTTTCTGTTCCACGGATTCAATAATGCAATTGAATGCGAATTGCTGTTCAGTGTTCATTGATAGGTGCACAAGGACCCCCACGCTGTACAGATCACTGATTATGATTTCCCCTTTTGGAATGTATGCGTCGCGTCGCGTCTCAGTCACTGCGCTGTGTCGTGTCTTCCGTTAAATCTTAATGCATAGTACAAATAACATTTAGTTTGGAGTGAGAATTGTATTAATAACACACATCAGTCTAAAAACAGAGTATTTCTATTGCTGTCTTGCCATGTGTGCTGACTTGTTCTCCTTCTCTTGTGTGCCCCTATGTCACCACCAACCTTTTGGACTGGGCCAAAGATGCCGTCAAGTACCTTTGCCATCTTTGGATGAACCCCACCTAGTGCTTCAATTACCTCCATCAGTGATTCAAAACAGCGTTTGAGATTGATCTTCTCTGCTTCAGAATAGAAAATCTATTGGTCTGCATTAATTGCAAGCGGAATAACAAGGGCACAAAAACATGTACTCACACGCTCATCACCAGCATCCTCATCCTCTGACATCTCATATCTGTCATCGTCGTTGGTTGGCAACTCTTGATCCCTCTCATGATTGCTGTCATCCGAGGCGGCATCTTCGAGGCTGTTCTCATCGTGGTCATTGGCTGGAGTTGGTGCACGCGAGGATCCTGCCTGGGACCGTGTAATTCCAAGCCCCAGGACCATGATCTCTGTCTCCTCTGTGTCATCTTCAGCCTCTGTGTCAGTGGGTTCGCTATGAATGCCCGGAATGCTATAAAAAGGGGAGTAGTGATTGCGACATAGGTTGGCGAAGAAGGAAAGGTCGGTGAGAGGCTTGTTGTCAAGCCTTGCATTCACTTCCCGAATGAGGTGTTTGCAAAGTAAGAACCGACTGATCAGAAATGCTGGACAGCTGCAAATCCACTTCTCAACGCTGGTGTAATATGTACCAGCCTCACGTTCCCCCTCAGCTGCTACCTGCTCAAGCCTTTCAGCACGGTTTTTTGTGGTCTTGGAACTCTTGAGCAGTGCAAGCTCCTTCTCCACCAGCCTATGCTCATCCGTGCGACTTTGATCCTTCCAGGCTGCCCGGAAATCCTTTTGCCATCCAGCAACCTCTGAAGCTCGGCCAACACGCCGAACACCTTTAATGTAATCCAAACGGCGCTTTACACAGGGCAAAACATTGGTTACTACAATGTGAGTTACCAAGTCCAGCCTGGGCCGATTGAATTCTGCAAGATCTCGGTGTTTGATGTTCTTCCAGAGACTCTCCACTATCATTGTCATGTTGAGCCGTGGGATTGCTGGCTCTGAAGCACGAGCCCACAACTTCCATTGGAGTGGGTTGTACCAACGGTTCCACAGATAGGCCCAGGCCTGTGCAAGCCCGTTGGAGAAGCAGTAGGTATACATGTCAAAGACTGCACTGCGGTGAATTTCTGCAGCATTCAAGTAGTAGGGTTTATCCTTGTGGTTGAATGGGATTGTGGGGTGTTGGTGACCATGAGTGCGATATTTTTGAACAATTGTTTCACGATACTCAAGTGGGCAGAATTGAGGCATCTCGTTCTTCTTCATCTTCAGTGGATTTGGCCAAATTGGAATGCGTGTATCTCCCTGTGTTAGCACAAATAATGGAGGTAAGCATGTTGATTCCTGACCACGCGAATAATCAGGTGAGTATATACTATACTTCATGGATATTTTGCTCACTGGTGCCTCTTCATCATCATGTTCATCTGGTTTTGCACTCAAGGCATCAGACTCGATCACCACTAAGCTCCAGAGACAGTAACAGACAAAGAAATGAAGCCAATATAGTGGACATGAGGGTCGCATGGGCCACGTGATCTGTACCACGTCGGGGTCCTTGTGCGCAAGTCGTGTTCATTCAGTCGAAGTTGTCGGTTGCGCGCACTCGCTGCTCGGCCGGGTCATAATCAAGCTGCTCAGCAACCAACGGATTTTCGACAGCCACTGTCCAATCCCTCTGCGGCTGGCATCCCAAAATCAGCAAGGAAGTGGCCGGCATCTTGGAGATTTTTGTTGAGCAGAAATAGGCTGTAGTCGTATACGTCAGAATCAGGTGGGTCCTCGAACCCCATGCGCCGTAGCTGATGATTGAGGTCGTCGCAAATATGCTCGCAGAAGTCATCCCAGAGCTTTGCTGGCTCTGTTGGGTTGCAAAACAGGAGAAGCATGGCAAACAAATGGCGCAGCCGACGACCCGTTTGCATCTGCACGGCCTCTGCAAGGCAAAGACACCATTCCCCATCATCCTGGAGAATACCCCTCGCAAGACAGGCCTCACGATAAGAGTTGTAGTGAACACCTTTTATTTCATCAGTACTTGAGCTATCCAATGTAGAAGGACGTACCTTCGTAGCAGTATAGATCATTATGAGAACGTGGGCCCTTGATAATGGTCAGGAGTGTGCGGAGGTAGAATCTCTCGCCTGCAGATGGTGCCACAAAGTACATTCGACCTAAAGCCCACCCCTTCTTGCGCACCGTCCACCGTGGGGGCTTGGACTGGATGTTCCACACAAAGTGTTGGGGGAACTCTTGATAGGTATACTTGCGTGCGACCTCCCCTAGCGCACCATCGTCTCGGTTTGTCGTAAAGAAAGCCTGTAGCTTGCTGACCTCAGTGGCTGCGCGCTGAAGAACCTCATCTGCGTCTTCACCGGGGTCGAATGTGACCATGTGCTGACCGGCGAGATGGATGGGAAGACGGACAATGTTCGGCACTTGTGTGTGGGTGTCGAACTGGAAAATCCGCCACACCGCCTCTGAGGGTCCGATGTAACGTCCGTCAATGTAATGTTTGATTTCGTCGTGGTCAATCTCGAGAGTGGCACGATCCCTGCCTTTGTGAATATATTTGAAGGGGTATTTGATGGACTTCACCGTCGCTGCACATTCGACATTGATGTGGCAGTCGAATTTAGCAGACAAATATGGATTATAGGGCACAATCCACGAATTGTCCACTGAGTGGCGCCCGACATCGTAGGCGCGCCTGTCCTCCGGGCGATGATACAGGGGGTATCCATCAGTGTCCATTGAAGTGTGCAGCTGGAATGGCTTCGGAAAATATTTGGAGCACTTGTTCTTCTCCATGCAGGGCGCACGCGGGTTCAAAGGGCCGCAAGGACCGTGCACCATGCATCTCTGGACAGTTTCGAAGAGGAGGGGTTGCGTTTCTGGATCAGGCCACTTTGCCGAGATAATGGCGTCGATGTCGTCCGGGCTCAGGATTTTCCACCCGTTCTTTAAAAAGATGAGGAGGTGCATGTGAGGTAGGCCACGCTTTTGGAACTCGATGGTGTAGACATAGGCCACACACTCTCCGAAGATCCCATTCTTATAGATCTCTTCGATAATGAGCTGTTTCTTCAGTTCAAAGACGCGAGCCACCAGTTCCGGGTGGTCGTATGAAGTTTGCCCAGGTAGGAGTGCCCGCGTGATTTCTGGCCACTGGGGGTTCGCGGTAACGGTAACAAATAAGTCCACCTGCGCATGAGGCTGTGAGTGGGGATCAAAAGTTCACTGAGTCTGCTGTACCTTGCGATAGTACCGCGCAATAGCCATCGCATCTTGATACCGCTGCTGCATGTGCCGCGGACCACTGATATAGGAAGATGGGAGGATGTAGTGCTTTCCGAGCTCATTCAAATCCACGTCGTCATCGCAGTTCGAAATCGCATCCTCCAGCCCGTTGTAAAGCGAGGCGCGAATTTGTTTCTGGTTTCGACGCAGAAAGCTGAGTCGGTTCTGGTCTACTGAAGCAAAGGCATCGACCATATACTGCTGCAGCAAGCGACCGCCACGCAGGATAGTTGAAAACTCGTCCATACGCGTGAAGAGGCGGAAGGCATAGTATCGAATCTGTGTCAGTCGCCGCGGCTGTTTATCTGGGTCGACTGCGAGGTAGAGGTCAGGGTGCCATCCATTTTCCCCTCGCGGAAACAGGAGAACGAAATAGAGTGGTGTGTAAGCGGGGTGAATATCAGAGATGCGGAGCATGGGAGAATCCGCAGGCGTGCGATGGCGAAGTATGATATCGCGGCCATTACCAGAGGACCCATCACAGGGAAGAATGACGGCGACCTCATCTGCGGTTGGTAGATTGTAACGGCGACGATCGTTTCCCGGAATGACGCGAAGCCTGACCTCCGCATCCTCCACGTCGTCGTCATGCTCGTGGAGAATTTCATAGGCCTGTTTATAGAGAGCGGTGTATGCATGTGAATCCGTCAGCAGGGTCTGAAGACTCTGCATTGTGTCTTGCCGGAGATTGCTGTTGCGATTCATCCGCATTTGCAACGCGATCGTGGGGTCATACATGTACAATTGCGAGTACGATGGTGGAACTCCATCTGGCGCAGTAAGAGCGCCGGATAGATGGTAGAGATTGCCTAGGATTCGAAACACCCACGCATTTGGGCCATGCTTGTTGATACTCTTGTCATCGGAGACACCAAGGGATGTGAAGGCGAGGGTAGCATTGTACTGCGTTATGTGGTTCCGAAATTCGAGAGCCTGCGCATCGGCGCCAACAAACAGGCGCCGTAGAGGCTCGGGCAGCTCCTGCAGAAGCTCGAGTTGAACCTTGCCGTGATCACAGCATATACCGAATGACAGCCCCTGGGTCGTTGAAGAGCGGTGGACGCGTTCTGCTTCCCAATGTAGGGCACCGCAATCGGCGCAAACCTCGCTCATGGGGCCGAAATCTTGGCGAGAATCGGGATCGCGATATTTGCCACGCCCGGCGAGGAATAACTGGGCATGTGGGATGCGGGGGCATCGTGCTCCACGCACTGGAAGTCCAGATGAATGAACTATTCAGTGTATGAAGCATTCTGACGTGTACCGTTGGTGCCAGTTCCCCTTTGTGCAGTACTTCCTCGTCCACCTCTCGCAGGAGCTCCTGCATTGCTTAGTCCTACGATGAAACACTAAATAATTGTGTCAAAGTAGCGAGAGGGACTCACCATTGTTTCCTTCGGGACGTTGCATGGCTGGGGGAGTGAGAATACCGTTTTCCAGGGCCTAAAGATGTGTCAAGATCATCGCTGGGTGCCCTATGTAAAGTGTCACACCTGCAAGACACGAGAACGATGGGGTCATTCCGGCGGATGGTTATCATCTCCCATTGGTCGAGACGCGACAGGAGCACGGTGATTTGGGGGCGCTGTAGAGCGCGGTTCAAGGCAAAGAAATGCGCGGAGATAAAGATAGCGCACGGTCTATATCCATATGCCTCTCATCATCCTCCTTGCACTCTCGTCTTCTCCGTGTTTGTTGGCCAAGTGACCGTGTTACACTCCGCTGCACAGGTAGAGGGGTATTTTCGCCTCGTTCACGTCTCTCTCTGTCCCAGCGACGTTTCTGACCGGCGGCCCTCGCTGCAGAACGCCCCAAAGGCAGTGCGTTTTCATTAGATGAAGCCCGAAGATTCTGGGTAAACGGATTGGGCACGCGACGGCGGCGTGGGCTTAGCTCTGCAGCAGTGCGCAGTTCTCTGAGAGCCTGCCATTCGTGGGTGTGGCGCGGGGTGCTCGGAGGCGTTAGAATATTCCTGCTTGAAGTCAGTGTCGCGTTGCCTGAGATGGTAGTAGTGAGGACGCACATTTGTTGTTCTTGGATTATTATTAGGATGGTGAAATTTAGCACGCAGTATGTGAAGGTTCAAATAAAGTGGTATGTATTCATCTGGCTAGTCGCTACATGCAGCTAGGTGCCCGGGGCGCGGAGCCTTGGAGTGGAGTCGTGGAGCGGAAGGTGGAGATGACATAAGTGGCAGTGTTCGGGCTTTCAAGGTTTAGGATCACGGAACGGGGACCGATTCTCGCTAAACCCGGAAACTCCACCTAGCTCCACCTTTGTCTTCACAATCCACGCCTTTTCTTATATAGATGGATATTCATACATTCTCCTTGGTATGGTTTCTAGTGATCCTGCGTGATACCGCCCTCACATATGAGTTATGGCCACTATCAGACGACTACTCACGACTAACTTGCTGAACACTGTACTGACCCCACATTGTTTAGAGTATTGTATAAGTCGCAGTATGGTCAATCGCTTGTAGTCCATCACATCTTTGAGACTCAATCAGCAGCTCGGAGCTTACTCTGACTCTAATTGTGTACCACTGAGCAGTAAGATGATCGGTTTAGACTGAGTTTCACCAAATTGTAAGCGTGTTTTCATTTCAGCCGTTGATACACCATCTATAATCGCAGCCTTGAAACACGCTATTTTGCGATTCCTATAAGAGTATTATAGACGGCAGGATCCCTAACAGTCTGTATGACTCCGACATATAGGCTATAGGAAACTCGGTTATGGTCAAAGAGCACCTAGACATTGTCCTATAGACGGTACCTTTACAAATGAGGGCCTCTATAATCATTATCTTACTCTCCGCGACATCCAAGATGGACTACACAACACAGAGTAGCATCTATAGGAGACATGAACGTAGTCCTATAATCAAGGAGCGAAGCATTTGAAGCGGAAGCACGTCCTATATTCACAAAAGACATACAACAAGTCTCCTATTACGGCCCGAACCGGCTATAGGAGCACGTGCAATGAGGTCATGACATTATAAGGATCGGCCGACCGAGTAAATCCGATACGGAACATATAGGGTGGACTTCCGAAGTCCGGCGGTTACCGAATTGCTCCCGTTCACTTTGAACTACGGAACCCATAAAGGGAACTATAGGGAAAACCTGCATCCGAATTGCCGTAGAGCCGGGTTAAACACATGATATAGGAAGGGCCAATAGTGAATCTCTCGCGACGGTCTAGACTCCACAACCCAGTGGCATCCAAGCCTATAGGACCCGGAACGAAGCTCCGAGGTCAGTTTGAGCGTCCTATACGATTATCCAGACAGGAAAACACGGAACACGTGTGAATAACGGAGTCGCCAAGCCCTCTTTGCCAAGCCTATAATGACTGTTACTTATAAATCTTACATACCCTAAACCCTAGTTCTCGATCGTTTGTTTATTTATAGCTTTCCAAATAGTATAGGTAGGAGTTTTCGTTAGATTACAGTAGCTCACGCAACCCCCCACTTCGGCGACCGCTACAGTAGTAGTTGTCTCCCTATAGGGCCAATTGTAGAGTCTCAGATACATAAAAGACACTCAGTTAGAGGTTTTGCTACAAGGAATCTATAAAGCTTTTGAAGTTACAATTGCAGTGATCTCAGGGACCTATATAAGCTATAAGAATATAATTGCAGTCAGAACATTGGTTGCTTTTGAGAATGTTGGATTAAGAAGGCCTATATAAGCGAAGCTATCAGTTGAGACATTACAGTGTCCAAAACTACACGGTCCTCCCGTTAAAAGAGAAAACCCTATAAAAGACTTGGAAACCCTCGGGTGACTTTGTTTGACTTCCCGTTCGCATTCCTATACATACATTTTCATCCTATAAAATATCTTTCGCACCTAATACTTGGCCATCTGACTCCTACAATAAAAACAGCTATCGAAAGGCATTGTTGGTGTGTTAGTTGGGTTGTGATATAGATTCTGCTGGTTATAGCGGTTTCTTATACACTTTCCTATATATACATTTATAGTATGTTAGTTCGGCAGCCCTATCACCGTCTCAACGGATCAATCCATCAGCTTTGTCAACAAGCCCCGAAACAAACAACATGACTCACACAGACTCATTCAGACTCATGCTAACTATTTATATTCTACACAGCATTGCACAGGATTCTGAGTCATTTTGTAGATATAAATATTGATGCCAAACAAGGACGAACAAGCCATGGTCCGTGCGCACTCACTCCAGTAGTATATAAACTGCCTGTATTGTACCATTAATAGATTTGGTTTTGATCCCCCATCAGTCTCAGCTTAAGTTTTCGTATCGCTCTCGCTCTCGTATAGTATCTCGTCGCACTCATTGTATTGTATTGTATTGTATTGTATCGTCCTGCAGCCTTCATCGTCACTGCCATTGTCATCATTATCGTTGTAGTACCTTGTCCTTAGTCACTTGTCTTAATCCAAGGGGCCGTCGGAATTCGAAGTTTGGATATAATGTTCGGCTTTGACATGAATTTTGATGCTGAATCCGAAAATACACTCACCTAAGCTCTAGGATGAGTATTCACGGCACTAGAACACAATACTTTATTACCCGATTGAGTGAAATGATGGGCATTTGACGTGTACAGCCCCTCCGAAGACGGTAATTTATCACGTGAGTGATTCTCGGACCTAGCAGCCGAGTTTTCAACGATGTCGAGAACAGCCCGGAAAATTTGGAGATGCTGTAGGAAGGAGCAGGCACATAGGTAGAGGTGCCCTGTAAAAAAAAATTGGGATTTGGGTCATTTTTGAAGGCTGGGAGGCATTTTGATGGGGGTATGGGGGGGGGTCTCCGAAGTCGACCTTAAAAAACTTTTCAACCCTATATCCATTTTTCGAAAGCCAACGGCCCCTTGTCTTAATCGAAAGCTCGTATCTCACTACCCAATCCTTCTCTTACCGAGACAGGACGAGAGAGCAATCAGTTATCGCATTTGCTATCACACCGTACCGTCCTTTGTATCTCGTATCCACGTCGCAGCCACCGTTGTTGCTGCATCCCTTCCTAACCCTTCCTTATCACCACCCTCGCAGTCCACGTGACTCACCCTCGAGCAACTGATCCTTCGTTGAACGAACCTTCTCCCCTTCTCTCACAGTTCCGCGGTCCTCCTGGTGCATCGCACGAACCTATACATTTGTTTTGTTTTAGGTTCCACCTCTCCACACTAGCAGACGCACCGCGAGTGTATCAACAGGCGGTCCATCTATGCCAATAAAAACGGTGCAGCCGGAGCGATACTCACCGTTGAGGCACTTGCCGTGGTTGGCAAGGCTCATGGTGGCGTGTGGAGGGAGCAAGCACGAGCTGGAAGATTTGCTGATGTGATCATAATTGGCAAAGCATATGCAAGCTACACAGCTTCACGGACACTGGGGGCAAGCACCAAGGCACTTGACTTTCAAGTGCCTTGGTGTTTGCCCCCCATGGGAGACACCCGTGAAGGTACTTGAAAATTTTCCAAGTCTCTAGTGTGTTTTTTATCCACTTTCGCAACTACGCGCTTTTGTTTGTGCTCACTAACTACATCGCGTTTTTTTGATGCACGTGTGCGTAATCACGTCAAATTTGACACAGACAATTTTTTGCTGTAACACAGTGAACTAGGTGTTTTTTTTCACACAAATTTTCCGGTATTTATCGGACAGTATACCGCCCATACGGATGGAAGGTTTAACATTTCATGCACGTGTGTAAAAATTTGCGCCCTACTCTTTCTGCATCATAGTCACCATTTCCAGGTAGATGATACGTTCCATTCGGCCTATCTTGGCATCGAAATTTGTGGATCCCTGGCCTTTATAAATTCTGCATCGGCATGAACCTAGTTCAACCCGTCAGCCCGAAATTGGAGGAACCGCAGAGTTGGGATGATTTCACCTCCTCCCATTTCTCCTCGCTCTCAAACTCCACAATCATAATTGCATCAAACGATGTTGGTGCGCCAGGCAGCAAGTTCAAGGAGGGGACCAAATTGTTTGCGTCATTCCTCGACAAAGCCTCCAGATAGGTGCAACTCAGGCTTACAACACCGAAAAATACTAGGTACGTACAATATCGAGGTGAAGAACATTTCGTTTCATGATGGGGACGTTTTTCACCAGATTTAATACCTCCAGGAAGGCCCTTTGAAAGTCCTCGGCCGAGACATCCGATGCTCTTGCAAAGAGGTCGATTTTACGGAACGGCTTTTTCTGAAGCGACATGGGGAAGCTTAGTGGGCAAAAGCGGCTGTGGGTGCTCATATATGTGAGGCATAACCCGCTTTCTCGCGTTCCAAGTGTAGCTAGTGTGCACGTTCCCAATGCGCGAATTCCCTCTCAGGGATAAAAACAGGACATTTCTCATGCAGGCTCATCAGGACGGAGAAATCAAAGCCATCCCACAGTGGGTAGTACGACAAGTTAGGTTCTGAAAGGTGAAATTGCTTACTGCCACCCGGGTTGAGCCTCCTTTCAACATATTCAGCTGTGGTGGGGATTATGGATGGTGATGTCTGGCTGATCTTGCGTCAACAGAGCACGTGATGTTCCATCTCTTGCCTTCTTCCTCTTGCATTCGAGATCTCAGTATCAAATGGACGCCTTCAACATTCAAACCAAGCAGCACATATAAAATCATTTGTGGGACTACTGAAATCCACTTTATATCTTTAACTTGGATGGCAATGTAATAAATATCACATCGGCACTCCTACGGCATTTGAAAACTTGCTACTCTACCTCTACGGTGGTTATCTTGCGGTGTGGGAAAACACCCGACAGACAATCGCCTTAATCTTCCGGGGAGCTCTGCATCGTTCCTTTGAAGGGGGGCAGGCAGATGGATATATGAGAAGTTTTCCAAAGATCCCCTGAAATGATTCTGGAGTTTGTCGGCCCCTCTACCTGGTGTACTCTCTCAGTTTTCAACTTGATGACCTGACATGCTCTCAAGATTCAAGTCTCATTTAAGGTCGGCTTTGAATGGTCTTTGGTCGTGTCGTTGGGAAGTGGAATGACTATCTTCTCATCGATGGGCAGAAAATCTGAGTAACGAGACAAGTTGGGAAGCATGGGAGGGATATGCAATATAGTACCATTTTCATATTTGGCACTTCACGTTCCCTTCTTTTGCTTTCAACTCGGTTGCTAACCCTCTATCAGGCGCACACATTCGCCGAAGACATTGTGATCGGAGTTGCGTCTGATCACTCATGCGTCCTGCACGCCGGGCCGGATGTACAGGATGCAGATGGAAATTTTTTGGCATACATCCACCTGCAGCTGAGGCACGGCTGAGAAATACAAAATGGCATTGTGGCGCTCAACAGCAGCAATACGAAGGACTCCGACTAAGACGAGGTCCTCGGCAACTGCAGCGAACTGGCGGTGGGAAAGGCGCAGGACATGCGCCATGGCCAAGCTCAAGAGGTGAGCGATCGTGAGATCTTGGACTCTGATCTTGCCACACGAGATCACTGATGGGTCTCCGGCACACCGGCACCACTTTGCAAAGGCGATTTCTGAGGTTTTCCTTGGTATCAATTGTATCTTTGTATCAATATTCAACTCTTGTACCTCATTCACGACGTCCACGGGCTGCTTGTAGGCGAGTTTGGATTGCGGCTTTGGCCTGTCGCTGAATCTTGGGCTGTTGTTGCATCTGACATGTGCAGTATTTACGGTGTTAGAGTCCCATACTGTCTACAGTGCAGATATGGAGGCAACAGCAAGGGCAACAGAGCTTGAGAGCTTGAGAGAGATTGAGCACAAGCCAGACAACGAGCGAGGAAGGGGAATTGATCCATTGATGATCACTTCCTTTTTTGGGGGGGGTGGTCGTGGGAACGGAGTCCATGATCTGAGGATCGATCACCTCTTGGCCAAGCTTGCCAAGTTTCAGCGCACCATAGGTGCTATCTGAAAGTCAGAGTTGCGAAATGACTTTCAGTTCCACTGAAATTCAACCTGAATCCCATGCTGAAACCCAAGGAATCATCTTTGATTCCAGCCCAGCTGAAATTTGATCCGAACTTTTAGGTTTCAGGTTGCACCTCAAGCATACCAAAAGTTGACCCTTACCCGTGTGAAGGCCGAAAAGTCCCTGCCACATTTTTTATGCAAGTGTTGAAAAAAACGCGTTTTCACAGTCTTATGCAACCAGCTGTAAAGGCTTCGGACTTGAAGATGATTTCATAAAAAGTAGGACTCTAGGACCCAACTTGACACGAGAGTCAAATAGCAAACCGCGAAATCAGGGGAGGCGCGACATCTTAGTACATGGGAAAAGATGGGAGTGAAAGGATGAGCATAGCTGCCACATCTGGTGCATATGCGCATACGAGAACGCAAGGTTCTGCGGGATAGAATTTAGGTGTTTGGCGGACAATGCAGTAGAAACCCGGGTGTACGGCGGGCAAGGCAGCGTTTCTGCCGTGTTTTTTCAAGGGCTAGATCTGTTGGGGGGGGGGGGGGGGGAAGTACATGTAACATGCAAAGGCTGGCTTTCATGCCATGGTACATGGGTGGCTGCATTAAATGTTCAAACCTTCAAATAAAATAAGTTTGAAGAGAAGCAATTTACCTTAGCATATGCAAGGCTCAAGACGAACTAAATCATGGGTGATGTTCTCCTCCCAACTGGGAATAACCTTCAACCACAAGCTATGGCAAGGCAGCACAGAGTCAGCCTTTTCCCAAATCCTGTTGGACTTTCTTCTTGGCCTACATCATTAGTACTATTACATGCACTTGGGGACAAAAGATCATGATAAAATGAAAATGTTTTCTTCACCTAATGGGTAATAATCTCCATACTGAGTGACTGTCGTTCGTGGGCTATCACCTGAGGAAGGTGTAGGACCATACAGCCGCCAACCCTTTGGTGGGTTCAAGTATTTGAGGTTGCATCAGGAACAACCTACAAGGGATGGTACTCACTTTGCCTTCACAATTCAGACCACACTTAATCACCATTGATGTGGATAAAATAAATAAATAGGGCAGCTACATACTGGACAAAAGGCTATAATCTGGACATGGCATGCTGTGCATACCAAGAACAGGTAGGTATGTATTTGTCCAAATATGGGTGGAGCTGTGAAAAGTTGAAGAGAAAGAACAATAAGATTGAAACACAAATCCTGACTATCCAATATCCTGAATACAATTCAAACCAACATTCCATGCCTCCCCTTGTCCCAAATGCCACTTCCTTGAGCCAATTTGTTCTCTTCCTCCTCCTTCTCAGTGATGTATGCCTCCTCCAGTGCACTAACAGGTACATGCAATTCTGAAAGGTGTTGAAGTTGTTCCTCATACTTGGCCAGAATGGCAGAGTCAACCTCTGCTATCTTTGTATCAATCTTGATTACATCCTTCATCTGAGAGGACCTTTCAAACAGGGGCCTGGCTGTCTTCCACAATTCAATTGCTTTAATGACCTCTCCACAATTATTCAGTATATCACCAATTTGAACCATGCAATCTGCCCGCCAGCGATGGACATCCATGAATGTGAATCCATCAAGGGCAACATTGAATAGGCTGAGTGCTGTTTCATCATCACCTTGGGCAGAAAAAATCTGGCCAAGGCATCGGAATGCTTGCATTGTCTGGAGCTTGTCTTTGCACTTCAATGCAAGTCCAAGGAAGATTCCGGTCCATTGCAGTGTAGTTGGAATGTCACTCATACCAGTGGAAAGATCTCCAAGCCTTTCGGCAGATAAGAGTGCCATGCCTGGGTCAGTATCCAGAGACAATGCAAAACATTTTTCAAACATTGCATTCACAGTCCCAAGAGCCCCATCGCGAAGACAGAGTTCAGCAGTTACATAATCAGCTGCAAGACTTGTATGTCTGCCATGGTACCCATACAATGCCTTCATGTGAGACTGAGCGATGTCTAGATTTTCGTGAATGATTTTTGAGTCAGCACCAGTAGTAATATCAATGATAGCCATGTTCAAGTTTGCCATGATTCCACGGTATGAAGTTGCCTGGCAGCTGGATGTAATGGCTACTTGCAGCTTGTGTGATTCCAAATATTCAGATTTCATAAGGTGTATCTCAGCCTGGTGATTTAGGATATTAAGATCCAATCTACTTTGTTGGTGACCGAGAGTAGCCAGGATGTGTCTGGATTTTTGCAGAAGATGTTGAGCATGCCAATAGTTTGCCAAATATATGTGACTTAGTCCTTGAAGGCTGAGAGACTGAGCTTGTCCATGGATGTTCCCTATGTGCTCAGCATATCTGTATGCCTCCTTGGCATATGTGAGTGCACTCAAGGGCTTTCCGGTGAAAAGATGAATGCTACATATGCCGTCCAAAGCAAGGTAGCCAACAATGGTAGGGTATCCAATACTTTCTGCCAGAGAATATGCTGTTTGATAATACTGCATGGCTCCTGCTAAATCTGACTTTGCATACTCGAAATACACTCCCAGAGCATGGTACCATCTGCCTGGTGACAAGTTAGCTAGGTGAACACAAGGACCGTGATTGTGTCTTACTCTGTTCCAGTGGATCTTTTGATGTGAAATGTTGAGTGCCTAGGGTGATGTCGCTATTGAGATCCAGGTCAGGAAAATATTCCGATTTTTCCAATAGCTCAATGAGATATTCCCCAAAGATTTGATTGTCTTTCCAATGCAGTATTTGCCCAGAAAGCTGGAGCAAAAGGGGTGAATATGTGCCATGGATCCGATCGTAAAACTTATTGAGAAACAGGATGCTCCTCAAATTCTGGACAATATCAGGCCCCTCTGGTTCAAGCCCATCATGGAGAACAGTGTTAAAGTTGCCCAAATTTCGTGAAATTCGAGGGAGTATATCTGTTACATTGAGATTCCTGTATTGGTGCCAAAGATCAAGAATTTGATGGAAGTGTTCCCATAGCTTCAGCTTCAAGATATTTCGGGGAGGATGTATGCTAAGGACATGTTCTCGAATGGGAACCAGAACTTTAAGATGTTGATCCTGGCCAACAAAGGCAAGGGCTGTTTGAATCAGAGTAGCCTTGCAAGACAGAATATCAAGGATTGGCAGTTTGGCCTGCACCAAATCGGCATCTGCAAGCCCATCTGGTAGCATGGAAAGAATGCTGAGCAACTCCTGAGCACCTGGGGTCATGCGGGAGCTGGTGTATGACAACATGATGGATATATCCAAGCTTGATCTCTGGTCATACCCATCTGAAAGCATCCGAGTGCTTTCCAATTTCCACCGAGAAAGTGCTTTGGCACATCCTTCAGAACTTGCAACACTTGCAATGAGGCTGACTGCCAGTGGAAGATTCCCTGTCAGTTCAAGGAGTTCTTTGATGCTGGCATCATCATGGCCTTCATCAGCAACCTCAATGAAGGTCTGCCGAGCAGCCACATTGGAAAGTGGTTTGAGAGGGGCCAGGAAGGGGCGGGTCCATTTGACTTTACTTGGGTGCTCAGCACCTCTCAGGGTGATCTACAGCAAGTTCAAGGTATAATTTGATAAACTCACAAACATCACTCACCATGAGACCCAAGTGCGGGGCATCAGTCAGAAGAGATAGAAACTCTTCAACTTCAGAGCGAGCTGAAAGGGCTTCCCATGGGGTTTCCAGATTATCTAAGACCAGAAGGGAAGGGGGAGCATGGGCAAAATAATGTGCAACCTTCTTTGCCATGTTTGAGCCCTTCTCCAACCCAATATGGTCTGCAATTGTTGCTGCCAGCTCAGTGCAAGTGGGGCTCGAGTGGCATGGAACAAAGTATCGATGTGAATACTTGGCTTCCACTTGTGGATTATGGAGGGCTGCTGTGGCAAGGCTCGTCTTTCCCATGCCTCCTGCACCAAGAATAGCAATGTGGGCAGAATCCTGCATGAGAATATTCACCACATCCTGGAGCTCTGATTCACGGCCATTGAAGATTTGTGGGCAGGGTGGGAGTAGACCAAAAGATCCTGAGCTGTTCAAGACCTTTAGTAAGATTGATGGTGTTTGCAGGTTTGCCTCACCTATTATTCTTCAAACTTGGAAGAGTTCCTGCCATCTAACAACCATGAGCTATAAATTTCAATGGTCATACTTTGCTACTCACTGAGGAACAGTCAGATGAAGAGTCTTTCTCCAAAAGGGCAACAAGCTCTTCATGTTGTTCCTTGGCATCCTTTTTCATTTGCCCCATTTGAGACAAGGTTGAACCTGTAACTTGAGCCTGCAAATGATTTGAATGTGCACTGAAACCCATTTCATCTGATATACCTTGAACAATCCAACCATCCGATTGAGCTCTTGCTTGCATGTTTCCAATTTTTCTCTGGCCTCAGGCTGTCTGAAAAGTCCCTTTATTTTCCCTAGAGTGCCTTTTTGTTGCCCATTCAGAACTGTGACCAACTTTTCAAGTGCCCTGGCATAAAGTATAAAATAAATACAATGTCATCATCAAGCAGGACTCACTCTGTGAATTTTGCAATGTCATACAGGACTGCTGTTGGAAGGACACCCCTGATCTCTGAAGTTGAATCAAGCTGGGCAATGATGCACAGGATTTCATGAATGTGCTCCAGAATTTCGACATATTCTTCCTTATTCGATCTGATGGTCTATTTTTTGTGGGGGCTAAATATTGTGTCAATGGCCAGAAGGATCGGCTTACCTGAACAGACTTGGTAATTGACAAGCACAAGGCAGCAGTTGAGCCAAGGAAAGGCACTTTAGCTGTTTCTGCAATGTTTTGTGCAGTAGTTGCGGCCAGGGTGACATATTCGATAAGATTCTTGAAATTCCCTGCGGTAGGCATGGTGGGCATTGATGATGGGAGGTGTGTTCTTCAGCTGGGCTTATATATCTTTTGCTGTGTTCTTCCCACAAATACTTCCGCATACATTCCCAGCATCACATCATACGTGCAGATATAGGTATCTGTTGATGTTCCGCATCGAAAATAAACCGCATGTTTTAAATGAAATGTCGCAAACAAAAGTGAGAAAACTTCTTGTATTCTGGTGAACCTCCATTCCATCATTACAAACATTGGCATTCACCCAAATTTAAGAACCCAGCTGACAAGGGAGCAACGGCAAATGTGTGTGGCAATCCGCAGATGCTCCACGGCATCTGCGCGCTTAGCTTCTTGCGGGAGATGGAATCACGGCAGAAGGAACCCATCTCACCTCAGTGCACCAACTACAGCAACCCGCCGCAGAGCACTGCCAAGACCCAGAATAGAAAAGAGATGGTTCTCCGGCACTCCGAAAATCGATCTGCAAGGGTGTGATGATCTTTGCGGCCCGACCCGCCCTCATTGCATTGTCCAATGATTGTTCCTGTAACCGCGGCGATGAGGAACCACAATTTTCGGAGTGTTGCTGCATTGCCTTGCAATAGAATGAAGTTCCCTATAACACATACCAAAATTAAAGGGAAGTACTTAGAGCTGAGTATACTGTAAACTGAAAAACATCGGCATGCTGGGGAGCTGAAAATATGGCAATGAATGATGCCGCACTCGAATCTTGGGAAGATTCTGGCATCAGAAACCACAGGTGCCGAGATTGCCAGCAAAGCTGCATCCCACATCTGTGGCCTTGGGCAAGTGCACTCTAAAAAGAACTGTGCCTATTCCCGGGTGGAGTAGGAGAGTCTGATCAGGTGTAGTCTTACGGCACAAGGTCGAGAAGAAAAAAAGAGGAATGGGGGGAGGGGATTGCTCAGTGGACAAATAGCTCAACAGCTCCATAAATCACGCGAGTTGGGGTAATTTGGCAAAAAAGAAGGTCCCATTCACGTTGACTTGCATCGTCGGCCGACGGCAGTTGGACTCCGATGGTCGCCCATAACGCGCATAACGCCGTCACAACGAACTGTCCGATCGGAACTCCTCCTTGCGCATCAAGCGCCCCTCCTCCACGGCGGCGAGGGCGATCTCCTTCCCTCACCGCCTTCAGCACCGGCGCCCTCCCCCGGTGTACAGCGCCCACCGCTCCTCCTCGCCCTGTACCATCACCCCCTTTATCGTTTCACGCTCCGCCTCCCACTGCGCTTGCACCTCCCCCCGCCGCGCTCTCTCCACGTCGAACTACCCCCATACCGCGCGCTGGTGTTCCCCCGATGCGGGTTGTCCATCGAACACCTCCGCCCTACGCCATCACAGGCACAACCACGACGGCGATGTTCGTCCTTGTGTATAATCCATCTTCCACCTCTAACCCCATGACCTCGACTTCTTCCACCGCCGCATACCCATCTTCCGCTTACCCATCTTCTACTTATCCGACGTCCACGTATCCAGTGTACGCCGCGCCACTGACGACGACGCAGCACCAAACGCAGCAGCAACAGCACCCCACGCTCGTCATCCCGTCCTCCGCCGCCGCCGCCGCCGACGACGCTCAAGGCACAAGAATCGACGCTACCACCGCCGCCGCCTGCGCGCCGCCTGCACCCATTTGACCCTGCGTTCAGCGGCGATAAGCGGGGTGCTACTGTCTCTGATGTGGACACGCTCGCGACACCCTCGGTACGGCACTACGCGCGCACGCAGGGCGTCGACCTCGCCCAGATCGCTCCAGGAACCGGGCGCGGCGGGCGCGTGGAGCGCGCAGACGTCGACGCGTTTTTGGCAGCAGGCGCTTCGCCCTCCGAGGGCTCTGCTCCTTCCGTGCCCAGGAACGAGAAGGATGTACTGGTGGAGCTCGGCCGCACGCGCCAGGCGATGTGGAAGGCAATGGAGAAGGTCAGTGGTTTTTATCCTCCTCCATCTTTCCCTATTCGTTGCACCACCACTTGTATTGCTGCCCAAATGCCTTCGCCGCCTCGTACTTTGTGTCGTTCTCTTCTTCCTGTCTCATTCCTACCCTATTCACCTTGAGCTTCTCCTCCTCATTATTATCCACTAACAAATCTTCCCAGAGCCTCGAAATCCCCCACTTAGGCTACTCCGCCACGCTCGCTGCACGCCCTCCTCCCGCTCCTCAACGCGAACATCCCCGCACACTACCTCCCTTCCTCCTCCACCGACACCTCGCCCGCCCGCCTCTCCCCCACCGAACAATCCGCTCTCTCCCTCGGGCTCCCCTCCCCACCCCCGCCGTCCCCGCCGCCGCGCGCTACACCCGCCTCACCCACCTCCCCTTCCTCCTCAAATCCCTCGCCCGCGCCATGATGGACTGGCCCCTCTTACGCGCCTCCATTGGCCCCTTCCTCCCCCTCAACCCTTCCACACCCAAATCCACCTCCCGGCACCTAACCATCCGCCCACACGCCTCCATCGCCCTTGCGCTCTCCACGCCCTCGGGCCTCTACACCCCCGTCCTGCGCGCTGTCGACACGCGCACGCCCTACGCGCTCGCCTCGCAGATCGCCGAGCTCGCGGCGCTGGGGCGCGCCGTGCCCCCTGCGCTCACGCCCAAGCACCTCGCGGGTGGCGCGACGCTCACCGTGTCGAACGTCGGCAGCGCGGGGCGCGGGCGCTGGGCGAGCCCCGTGCTCGTGCCCGGCGGGGGCATCGCGATCGTCGCGCTGGGCCGCGCGGAGTGGGTGTGGGACGTCAGCGGGGAGTATCCGCGTGCGACGGGTGGTGAGTTTGGGTATGGGGCGGCGCCGGAGGGCCAGCGGCGGCTGAAGCTGAATGTGAGCTGGGCGGCGGACCACTGCGTCGTGGAGGGCGCGGAGATGGCGGCGTTTGTGGAGAGCTGGCGGGGGTGGGTGGAGGCCCCGGAGGGCCAGCGGCGGCTGAAGCTGAATGTGAGCTGGGCGGCGGACCACTGCGTCGTGGAGGGCGCGGAGATGGCGGCGTTTGTGGAGAGCTGGCGGGGGTGGGTGGAGGCCCCGGGGCGGGCGCTCGGGGAGGGGGTGTAGTTGGGTGAGGAGCGAGTAGGGGTGGCTGGCATTACGGGGGAGGGAGGGGCACCACCTTTCTTCATCTCCCTTCCGTTCTGCCTTGCGTCCGTCTTGGCTCTTCCTACCCCACCCGCCTGTCTTCCCCTCGCGCCCAGACAGACCTTATTCGACTTCAAGTTTGGTTTAGGCCACGGTTGAGTACCCAATTACAGTCACAGTCGAGTACATACAGAAGTACGCACAGCAATGAAATGTACCCATTACACACAATACATTTATTCTGTTCCATTCCGTTCTCACTTGCTCCCAGTGGCCAAGGCGCTCTCGTATGTGAATGGGCCGATTCGTTTCGTATGGGGCGTTGGAATCAAGCGAGACGATTACCTTTTGGGAGCGATAACAAACACGGGACAATACCATCACGTTCCAAATCTAACAACAGAAAATTCCTCTTTTTTGAGAAGATTCTGAAGCGAGTGTAGAGGTGTTTTTCTGCGAGTACATATGCATACGCGAGAAGAAATACGAAATAAAGAACTCTGGCCACGCGAAAAAAAAAAGAAATAAAAAGGACTCAGCTCACACGCGAACCTGGCAGAATACTTTTGATATGACAGGCGTGTATACTAACCGATATACGAGCGAAGACGTGCTGTAAACTGTGTAATCGAAGAGTAGATGGGCTCAGGCAGTGAAATTTCAGTGTTCAGATGTACACTGAATTCCAGACTTGAGTCCAGTCTCAGGTAGAAATTCAGTCGATGGCATGTTCCATATGTAATGTACGTGCAGTACGTGATCCATTTCTCAATCTCACGAGCAGGCGTGCCGGAATAAATATAGCTACCCGTTGCATGCAGCGTGCCATGCTCCATGACATTATCGACAAGCCTTCAACGGGCTTGTGGAATTATAGGTTAAACAACCATTATTTGGATTTCTTTTCAAATTCAATTCAAAATTACATAAATAAAACACGACGGTCATACCGTCCAAATTTTATTTTTATATGATTCAGATCGAGAACCTGTCGCGTGGCGCGTGTGGGTGTGTTTGGCAATAGCCTCATCACGTGGACATTCGCCTCTTGTCCTCCACTGCACGGATCCCAAATCTGGGCAGGGCGTTGCGGTCACTGGATAACAACTGCATCTTATATTCGCGACGTGCAAATCCACATCCCGCACCACCAAAACACCCTCCATTCGGTTCTCCGGTTGCTTCCAAATATTGCGCGGATGAAGATTTATGGAGATCCTGTTCTGTGGAGCGACATCTCGGAGGAGCTTAGATTGACGCTCCTGGATGTAATTGCACGACCATCCTTTCAACGGCTTCACCTACTTTATGTACATGGTGTACCCTCGGCGTTCGTCTTGTGGGCGGCCTCGTCTGTCGTCGTTCTCTCTCTGTGGTGCATCACCATCGAGGATCCAAAGTCTTCTGCGGTGGCCCAACCGTCATCTCTGGCAACACTGCTCAGAGAACTCTTCATCATGTATACCTTGGAGAATGAGGCCCGTGTATGCAATCTCCTACTGAACAATCGGGCTCACCTGGCAGGCCTCGAACGGCTCCGCATCCAAATCGACACACTCAGTGCCCCATATTCCATGCGCCTGCTTGCTGCGGGCAGCGCCACGCTACGCCATCTCGAGTTCGATCAATGTACAAACAAATTCCTCAGCAAAAGTTCCTGTTTATTGGTACTGATCCCTACCCCAGACATCCCTGTGCCACACCCCATGCCGGCCCTCCCACCCATGCCACACGTCCACACAGTCGCACTTCAAGTATCCTTCCCCGACACGGGCTACCTACCTCTCAACATCCACCATAACTTAACCCAGCTCGCCGCTGCCCTCCCGAACTTGGAGGTCATCACCCTACACTGCAACATCTGGTCCCCGAGCCCCCCCGCGGACCCACCCCCTGTGATGCATCGCACCAAATTCCCTCATCTCCGGCAGATCGATTGCAGAGTCGACCTCAGCCCCAACGACATCGAGCAGTTCATTCTGCAGCGTCTCCGCGCCACGATGGGGGCGTTGATCCCATGGCCCCAGGGTACAGACATCCTACACTGCAGTTTTAATCACCCGCGAGTCGATTTTCCGTAGCCTATTTCGAGAATCTATTTGGATTTTGGTACTGTTATTTTTCTAGGATCCGGCATGCATCACCGTCATTTCGTGGTGCGCATTCCCAGATACATCCCGAGTCCAATATACTCTTCATATTACCAGTTCAACTATTTAAAAAGGACGTGCCTCGAAGCGCCATGGATACATCGGCCGATTTGACCCATGAAAAAAGTGAGGCGACCTTTCGGCAGAGGTCGTCGATAGTTACGAAGACATCCAATGCCTGGCTGGCGGAGAATAGCTCGATGTGTAAAACATATACATATGGCGAAAATATCCATTCCCGTGTATGTTTGCGATCAGAACAACTCAACCATCCCCCTTCGTTCCGACATGACCCCAACCACTTTACTCGCGAAGTCGAAGAGGCCCCCTCCTTTGCACAGTACCAGCTCGTCTGGCGTGGCATCACTACCCACCACCCCCAACGCCTTCTCAAGATTCGCGGAACCGAGCGCCATGGCGAGTGGATAGTCGATCGTTCCATTGGAGTCCAGCGCCGCCTGCGTGAATTGAAATATCAATATCAGTGTCTTGATTCATTTGCAACAACTCGACACAACGCACCCACGCAATCTCGAAGCGTGCATTCCGCGCATCGTAATCTGCCATCACACCCAGCCCTACGTTGACTCTGTGCTTCAGAAGCGCCGTCACTGCCGTGTCGCCCGAGAGCGGCGGGCCAGGGAGGCTATACATACAGCCTGGTGTCAGCTATATTCTTTGGACAGCAATATATATGTGCTGACATTCGCCGCGTATCCCAAGTACCTGGATATGGCCGCGCGGGGAACAGAATGACGCTTACGCCAGCTGCTGCGATCTCCGCCGCAAGAAGATGCGCCTCTGTCGCGCCTGCGAATGTCATGCGCAGCTGGTTCTTCGCCAATTCCTCCCATTCGCTCTTAAGGCGCAGGAGGCTCGCCATGATATCCGCGTTATGAACGCGGATTACCAGCGGGATCTCGCCCTAGAGGAGCAGCACATTCAGTAACACAATTCCGTAATCAAATAGGCAACACACCCTCTTGACTCGACTCCAGGCACCCGTCTCTGCGTCCGCAGAAGTAATCAACAATCTTCTCAACACCGCAATCTGCGTGCTCACGCTGGCGCTCATAGACGAGTGCAGCGAAACATGCAACGCCGTCTGCGCCTGAATTATGGCGCCACTCTCCACTGCATTTCCCGCGCCGACGCGGAAGGCAGTCCCCAGTCCCTGAAGGAATCCGCTCCCCATCGGGGCTACAACTGCCGCGGTGACGCCCGCACGGTACGCATACCTGCCGTATTCAATTGCATATATTAGAGATTATGAAAATTGCGAACGAGACAAGCCCATACAGCGCATTGCGCCCCCCGAATTGCAGCCCATCCACCGCGCGCACGACTGCCCCGTCGCCGAGGATCGCAGGCACGCGCATCGTCAGCGGATCAAAGACGGGACCGTCGTTGGTGGACGGCTCCAGCATGATCTCGCTCAGGCCCAGGTCAGAACCGAACGTCGTGAGACCCGGCGCGATCGACCCGCCCTCGAGGTCGATGGTCTCGGTATCCGCTGCCATGATGGGCGCAGCACACGCCCCGTGCGGGGGGGAGATGCACTGAATCTTCCCTGCACGCACGACCACGGTCACATTGCCCACGCTCTCGGCGCCCGATGCTCGTGTTATACGTCCATCGCCGTGGCGCACCCAGATATCGCGCACGTTGAGCAGCACGATAATGCCTTTCGCCGCGCGGCCCGAAAGGGGAGGGAGGCCCTCGTGCTTGAGCGTGTCCCGCACCTCCGCGTCCCAGTTGGGCGTGCGCGGAACGTGCTGGAATGCCTCGGGCTTCGTCGTTACCGCCGGTCCGACCAGCTGGGGAATCCCGTCGATGTACACCTGCACGGGAGTCGCACCAAGAGCAAGCGGGTGCGAGTCCCAGACGACGAGATCTGAGAATGAGTGACATTAGTGTATTTGTATGGCAAAGCCCCTTCGATCTGGCTGGTCGCTCTTACCGGCATCATATCCTATCCAAAAGATGAATTAGATGCACCTGTAAATTACGCATTACGCACCTTCGGCAATCGTTCCGACTCTCCAGCCTACGCCCAACGCGGCCGCGGGTGTCGAGGTCACAGATGCGATCGCGAGCCCGGCATTCAGACTGTAGTAGTGTGCTTGCTGTGCCTCGTACATGAGGTAGCGCGAGTTCAGCACGGGGTGGTCCGACTGTTGGAGGTGTGTGGGAGATAGAGAAGTCGAATGGCACACGCACCTTCATAATAACGGGCAGACGGCTGTCCGCCAGAATACGCGGTGCGAATTCCGAGCCCCGGTATGCTTCGCGCTTTTTTCTGTGATGGGCCGGTGGTACTATATGCCTACGCAAGGAGGGAGTTGCACATACCGGAAGTTGGACGCAAACAGTGCGATAGCGGGGAGCTGGCCCTGTGATGGGTGTCGGTACAAAAAGAAGTTTCAGGAATATATATGACAAACCCAAGCACGTTTGAGGAGGTCTGGCACGAGGTACGTCTCGCCGGCGTGGTGGATGGATGCAATGGGGAACTCGAATTCGTTGGAGAGCTAATTTTAGTTTGAGGGTCGGTTGGGTCTGAATGATGTAAAACGTACCCTGATCAGGGCGTCGAGATCTACGGCCTTGAATAAAATAAAATAAACGCATCACGTCACATAACCTCACGCACCTCATAGCAATGTACAGAGAGCTGCACAATTTCGGAATCGAAATAAGAGAGCAATAGGGAACAAGACGACCGACCTTGACTCTTCCGCGGAGAACATCCACGAGCGCCTCCCATTGCAAGCTCTGCGGGAACTCCGCCTTGCCGTCCCACCTTCCTCTCGCTGCCGTTGCGCAGAATGCATCCTGCGCCGATTTAATCTTGCGTGCCTCGCTGTAGGCGTTGCGGAAGTTCCATGCCGCGTCCATGCGGGTCTGCGAGTATCGGCGGTTTGGGTTCTCTCCTGCATGAGAGCGGGTTACTGAATCCAAAACAAGTCAATGGGAGAAAGAAGTGTACCGCATGCGTGTCTGTTAGAAGTCGTCGTGTGAAATACGTACAAGATGGAGAGAAATACACTTACTTCATGTGGCGCCATCTGGGACGTGGGTCAGTGGTGCTGTTCAAAAACAAAGTGTGTGGCGGTTCAAGGAGCATCGCCGACGTCGAGCGTTCTGGCGTTTGACGGGTCTTGATTAGAAAAGCCTGGCCGCCTGTAAAACCATTTTTGTTTTTAGAAAGGCGGACGAATAACAAAAATGGCCTGTACCAATATTGTTGGCGCTTCCAGGAAGGATTTGCGCGGTAGTTACCCCACCCGCTCTGGCGAGCGCGTATGCGTCGTCGTGGGTGTTTAGTCCATCTATGCTGCGGAGCCAAGGCAGTATGGGAGCTTTGTGGGAATTACCATCTGCGGAACCTGCGAGTCCCGGAGCAGGGTGCACACCCAGATGCGAATGAGCATCGACCAGCCCAGGAGAAACCCATTTCCCCTCCGTGTCGACGATATCTAGGTTCCTCAGCCCAACGAGTTGCTCCTCTGGAATATATCCGACGGCAATAACCACGCCCTTGTCGAGCAGCACGTCACCATAGACGACCTCGGTGCCATTCCGCGCCCCAGTGAGAATTTTTGCATTCCTGAGCAGAGTCGTGGATGTCCCTGTTACATAGCGGTCGGATCCCTGCCCAGCCCTGGCGCGAGTCGCAGTAAAGCCCAGCTCTGGGTCGAGATTTGGAGCATGCACGATGGACAGGCATTCAGGGGGGATTTTGTGCTCCTGGGTGTAGAAGGAAGAAACCCGCATCTCGAGCACAATAAACCTCACCACGAGCGCCGCCGTGAGCCGCCCCATTGCCCTTTTCTTGTCAAGTAGCATACGCTTATCGTGAGAGGCGGAGTAAAGCAAGATGATTACCGGCCGTCGGCAATTTCCGATCTTGGGCGCCTATTATATCCACATTTTTTAATTCAAGTAAAACCTATCTTCAATGTAATTTATCTATAAGAATGATTTCTACTAAGATCCATTTTCATTCAATTTCCCTCCCATCCACACGGCACAGAAATCTCCAAAAACCTTTTAAATCCCTAAGCTCGATGCAACAACTCGATTGTCTTGATCGTACTCAATAATAATTTTCCTGTGGCGGAAATATATATCTAGGGCTGCACTACGTTGACATCAGACATGGAACTCAAGGAAGAATTTATGTAGGCGAACGTCGTGCACAGTGACAGTAAAGCAACCGGGGTTCGACTTTCCTCACAGACATTGTTTCTCGTTCCTCATGGAATCCTTACCACCCAGATCGCAATTTTCTACCGTTCTCTCGATCAACCCACTTCACCTTGAAGCTCAACTTCCCTCCACCACTATGTGTTGGCATATAAAATTCGATACCACTTGACTTGAAGACATTCAAATCAACTTTGCGAAGGGCTGATTCCTGGTACGCATATCCAGTATCGGATGCGTGCCGTATTGTGGTGGCGCACCTCAAATTAAAGGGGTAGACCAATCAAACTTGTTTGGACTGACTCTATTTTCTACTTAGAGGTTCGGAATCAGCTTGAAAGCACTTGGCGGGACGCACGATTCCGGTCACCATGGTAGTCAAGCCGTGAAGCAATGCGACCTGTTACTGGAAGTGGGTCCTACATAAGAACCATCGCGAAGAGTACGGATGACCAGTAATATACGCGCAGCCGGCAACGCCGGCCAACACCGATGGATGCCGGTGAACTTCACCGGGTCTTGTTGGACCTGTGGCTAGACTTCCAAAATATTGTTCTCCATTGTTCTCCAGTGGAATCCAACGGATTCAGAAATTTTACATTGTCACCATATATACCACGATCTCCAGTGATGTCCAACAAAAACCGCCGGTGATCCAACTTCCGTTTTCTCCATCATATTTCCTCCGGTGGATTTCGGTGAAGATTAAGGTCCGGTATGGATGTTTATACCTCATGATGGATATTTAGCCCTATTAAACTCCGTAAACGTAAAGGTGGGTCGCAGGGAATCTTTAATTAATAACACTATAATGCACACGGAATCATTGCTGTCATGGGACTCCATCAAACTCCGGTGGATATCTGCACTGAAGTTCATTACATCCGTTCGTTTCACTGGTCTTCGCTGGAGTTGCAGAAGGAAGACGTGTACACCCAATATTATTCGACTCATTTGAATGCATAAGTCAATTACTCAAAACATTCCTCAATTACAGGGGAAATCGGTGGACTCCAGTCAAACTCCAGTGGTGGATGATGCGAACAGCAATGATTGTTGATCGAGATCACTGGCAGGATGCGGCTAACACTGGAGATGGCCGATAAACAACGTCTGACGGCATATACCACTCATCGGTGGCCACTGACGTCCACCGGTGTCCGGCAATATACTTTCATGCGGCGGGTATATAACTCCGGATGACTGACCAGACAAATGAAGATACATGCCCCGCTACCTCGGGGTTATTGGCTAGCAACCTGCTTTTTTTGGTCAATGTTTAAGCAGGCATAGTTCCCACGGTTCCGCGGCGTCCCGGACTCCCAATGTCGTGTTTTCTTTTTTACCGCTCACAGCGATCTCGGCGACAAGTGGAGTGTGCTCCAAACGTTCTGATTATGGAAGAGGTGCACCTCATGCTTACAACGGCGATACACTGCCCTAACCGTTTTGAGCTCGTTTCAGAAACAAAGTCTCTTCGGGGGCCCCAAGGTGGCGTCGAGCGACAGCTATGCTAGAGTTGACTCTAGATTTTTTCTGATCACTGCAGGGGCCCGCCGAGTATAAAATGGGCGAAACTCCGGGATCTTCTCAGTCGCCTCTTCGATTAACTCTTCGTTTTATTGTTACTGCACGAGCTTTACATACCCATGCCCTACACTATCGGCCTTCAATCCGCTGCGTCCGCGTTCATTTCCGCGGATTTTGCGACCCACTTCACTGTGGCTGTCATGTTCCTTCTCGGCATCATCATTGCGACTTCACCATCCTACGGCCACGGTCCAGTGGTGCCTACATCTCTCCCAGGTCTATCGATATTCTGGATCAACCCATTCTTTCACCGGCGTTATGATTTTCTCAGCCGGGGTTTCGCCGTTACTGGGGAAGCAATTTTTCAGTTCCGGTTAATGCGCGTAGGTCAATTTAGTTTCTCCCGTTTGGACTCTGAAATTGACCTCGAGCAATGAAAGAACACAGTCGTGGTATTGTCTGGATCTTCAGCCCGGCGAGCATTTTTCTATGCCAAAGGCTTTGACCTTTTTGAAGGGTTCAAGATTTTATCCGGTGGAGTGCGTTTTAACAAGGTTTCTCCTCTGCGTTTCCTCAGCTACCCAGATCCCTATGGTTCAGGGCGTGACCTCAGGCCTGCATAGCAGGACAATATCTGTAATATATAAAGGCCTGGCAGCTGTTCAAAAGAGCGCTCCACTCAGTGCATGTGAGTGATTACCGTTTACCCTCTTCACTACTCATCGTCTTTCCAGTGATCCCCATTTTGCTGGAGGACTCTCGGAGAGTGATGGAAAGCTACGGCTCATCGGGTACCTTCGATCCTTTTCAAACGATTTACGAGGTCGGTGGTCGCGGCCGAATTTGAACTTCGTAATTGATTCTTTTCAGCTCATCTTCCAAACAACCGTTCGGAGCATCACTTGTTCGGAAATTGCGGACGACGAAGTTCTGGTAGCGCGTCTGAAAACACTTTACGACCGGCTCGACCATGGTTGGTCCCATTTCTTTAACTGATACGCACAGTTTCGAAGTTGAAATGCAGACACAACGCCTGCTACCGTGCTTGTCCCTTGGCTTCCCACTCCAGCCATGATAAGAAAATTATGGGCAACGAAGGGAATCTACGACATCGTGGTCCGAGCCATCAACGCGCGGGAACGAAGTGGCATCCCACAAAATGATACACTGCAAATGCTGTTGAACTCCGGTGACGAGAAATTGGTTGTCGTTGGAGTAAGATCTCAGATTTTTCTGTATTTCTCCGCCACTTAAAATACGCATTCCAGTTCATCATGGGGCTTCTGATTGCGGGGGCACGGTCGACGGGTGCGACGGGTACGTTTCCTTCGCTGTAATATTGACAGCCTAGACTGCTATTTAATTGATTTGCCAGCGTCTTGGATCATCACCTTTCTCGGTGGACACTCCGACTGGCGACGGAAAGCAAAGGCCGAGATTGAGTGCCTAATAGCAATACATGCCGACCCAGTATCGCAGTCAGCGCTATCATCGCAACTTGCCTCCATTCCTCTCGAGATCTGGGAATCTCAGACTCCGGTCCTCGATGCAATTATACGCGAGACGCTTCGAGTGGCCCAGCCGCACACCGCAATGCGCCGGAATCTCGGTCCCGAGGTGTATATAGACGGCAAGCTGATTCCTTCCGGAGCCTATGTTGTTTATCCTTTCAGCGACGTCCATCTCGACCCCGAACTATATCCCGAGCCGTGGCGGTTCGATCCTTCGCGCAAGGAACCACCTAATACTGATTTGGCCTATGTAGGATGGGGTGTCGGTCAGTGTTCTTCCTTGCCGTTACCAGGCTTTTCATATATTTGTCATTAACGCCAAATTTAATAATCGCAGGCAAGACGACATGCCTAGGAACCCGTCTGGCGAAAGTGGAGCTTAAGCTCACCACCGCACTCTTCCTTCTGGGTTTTGACCACATGGTGGTCGACGGTACCGGCGATACTCCGGATTCTGTGCCGACGCCGAACTGGAACGATACACTTATGTGCAGCCCGCCGAAAGGGTCCTGCTATGTCAAGTTCAAGCGCACCAGGCTCGAATTGTAACATATATGGCCCCTTTTGATTATTTCTAGTTTACTTAATGTCCTTATCACGGAGCACATACTCTATATTCCCACCTACTTTATTACCCCTTGAAAGTTTGACAGATCTATATGGTTCAATTAATAGCAATAGCTGGACTACTGTAGATACCTGTACTGAGGCAGCCATCACGGTCACGAAGGGGTCGGTTGCGTTGCCCAAACCACGCCTAGTCACGGTAACGCAGCCCTCAGTTGCCTTGCTCGAGACCGTGACACAGGTAAAATAATATTTTTTTCCCACGAAAAACCACTCAAAAAAAGCCAAAAGCTCTCAAATCATCCCCATTATGGATTCTATGGAGAAATGAAGCTTGAAACAGGATTCCAAACAGCCCACAGTTGTAAGTTGAATATAGTTGGTTGCTGAATTTTTAGCAGTCACAGAAAAATTTGGGCTGGTTGTGTTGCCCAAATTTTTTGAAGGCGTCACAGTAGGCTGACCGGTTGCCTCAGTACAAGCATCTACAGTAGCCGATAGAGATGTAAATCTATTGCTCCGGGCTTTTCGGCCATGAATCATCAGCCAGTCCTCCTGGACGTCTTCGTTGCAAACTGTTAATCGATGCCCTCTTCGAATTCCGTAATGCTACCTACCTACCGTACAGGTGTCCACGGGTGAAGCGCTTTCCCTCATATTTGGAATCGGAAGATGTACCCAGCGGGTTCCTTTGCAGATACCAAGTCCCTGGATCCATGAAACGTTGGATCGTGAAAAGGCCAGAAGAGAAGTGGTCCCCAGAGAAATATCAACGGCAATCTGGGGTGGCTGACACGGTTTTGAGACTCAAATTCAACCTCTGCTTGAAGTTCAATGAACTCTGCTTTTTGAGAAGTACTTATTGAGGGTTCCGTGCAACAATGTCGTCTACTCCAACAACTGTAATATGATAACTTACAGCCGTGCGGCCTTTTTTTTCAATTTTCTTTCGCCCAGCGATTCCGAGCTCAATTCTTGTCCGTTTGGCTTAAAAATAGGCCCATCATCTTGGCAATGAAAATGCGGATCCCACCCCACCTTTAATTTTCCTGATGCGATCACAATTGCCTTATTGGGCAAATATCGGTCTCTTTGCACAAAATGATGAGCATGATAGCTATAGTTGTTGGACTGACTAGAAATTTGATACAACATCCTTATTAGTATTGACAAGGGCCGGAAGTGCCGGTATTTTCAGTGTGTGCTTTATTTCGCCAGTATTCCGCATTCCCACTGTGATGGATATTCAAGTACCTTGTATATAGGAAAGACACATGATATAAGAAATTCCAGTGTTTTCAGCCCTCCATAATACAACCAAGACCGTCCTCTCAAATTTCTAGGTCAGTCAGACAACTATAGCTATCATGCTCATCATTTTGTGCAAAAAGACCGATATTTGCCCAATAAGGCAATTGTGATCGCATCAGGAAAATTGAAGGTGGTGGTGGGGAGTTATATGCCCGGACCATGAAGAGACACCAGTGGACGCCGGACCCCGGTATCCATCGGTGGCTGACGGGATCAGTTGATAGGAGATATTGATGAGCAAAAAGATTAGATAGTGTCATCCACCGATAGCCGGCAATCTTTACTAAACCATTTATTCAATATAGGGTCTCCGCTGAAGTGGTTGGCTTCCACTGGAATACACTAGATCTCCAGGTGGCTAAGAAGGAGCAGTCACACATGCAAGGGTTCTGGGATCAGGTCGAGATCAAGGTAGTAGACAATCAAAGTGTCCAATAAATATTTTCTAAAATATTTCCATCAGGCCCGCGGGAAGCCAGTGGAATCTGTTCAAGAGGTGCTGGAATCTGTTAGATGTGGTATCTACTGATGGATTCCAGTGGAATGAGACCAAAATTCAGTGCGGCTACACTGACTGGTAGTAACCTCCGCCAGAGTTTTTATGAGCATCCAGTAGAAATGTTTGCAGGTCAAATGGAAACCACCGAATGATTTGATGTATACCATTGGATGTCAATGGATTCCTTGGTGATTTCAGTGGAGTTACTGTGGAATCCAATGGAACCTGGGCGCAATATTAAAATATAAATCATATCTAAATATATTTGGGGTATACAATGGAATACATTGACCATTGGTGGAAAGGAGCTGAGGCCCATTGTACTTCAGTGGACGGCAAGGCACGGCCACCGACCTCTAGTGGACGAGGTTAGAAGTTCCAGTGGACGTCGGTGGCGCGGACCGGCGAAGCCGGTCCCCGCTTATTACACGTGGTGGGATCCGCATTTTCATTGCTGAGAAGATGGGCCTATTTTTAAGCCAAACGGTGATAGGACCACTGACCGTCTGAGCGCGAGCAAAAACTTCTAAAAATAAAAAGGTATAGTGCAGCTGCAAGAGGAAGGAAGGTAAAAGAAGAAAGTGAGAGGAAGTTCAAGCGAAGCTCGGTGCTTTCTCAAACCAACAAAACGACGACGACGAGGGGACAAGGGGCGAAGCGGCGACGAGGATGACAAATATGATGTACAACAACAACGAAGGCGAGGAGAAAGACGGCGAAGACGATGCAAAACTCAACAGCAGCGAGGGCTTAGAGCGAGGACGACGGGAAGCGAGAGGCGATGCGGGAATACACTTCTACTTTATTCTGTAGGTACAGTACAATTTATATACTGAGATAAGTAGAAAATGGGGAAATACGAAACAAATGAATAAGAAAGGGGAATAAATGTGATAGCGGAGCGCCGGGGCGCGGACTTGTGGCTAGACTCGAGAATATAAGTAAAATGAGAACAGCAATGCACGGAATTAAAAGAATGGGGAATATATCCACATCAGGTAGTGAGGACGCAGTATGATCGGAATTGACAGATTACATGCGTAGCGGTGAGCGGTGCTCATCAACGGACAAGAATTGAGCTCGGAATCGCTGGGCGAAAGAAAACTGACAAAAAGAAAAATGCCGCGCTTTAAGTTCTGCAAACGGCTGTATCGCGTTCTGTCAATTTGCATATTAATTCATTCCCTCGGCATTCAAGCGGTCAATGCAGTTGTAAATGTGTGTTTTTGGGCCACGATGAACATCAAATCAGAGCGTACTTTATACTACAGACAAACGTTTGCGCACAATACACGAGCTGCTATCAGGCGAAGAGCGTCAACACCACCGACACCAAGAGCAATATCGGCAGGGTTGACTGGTTTGTTGCAAGGGACGACGCGCTCCCCGAGTCTTGCCTTTGCTCAGGCGGCGCAGAGCTGGTACTGTGAACGGGGACACTAATTAGGAACCGTAGGATCACAAAGGCGAAAGGAAAATGTACGACTGAGCTTGGTTCTTCTTCCCAGACGTCGTATTCGGCCTGAAGAGCAAAATTGGAGTGATTAATCATAGATCAAGAGGATCAGAGGAGAATGTACGCTGCAGTGGGGATTGGATTGCCTTCCGCATCGCCGCCATTATTGGTTCGACTGAATTTGCAAGTGCAATGAGCATGTATGTAGGCCGAAGTGCACACGGAGAACGTACGCTCCAGTGGGGATTGGATTGCCTTCCGCATCGCCGCCGTTATCAGTTCGACTGAATTCACAAGTGTGATGAGACTATATGTAAGTCGAAGTGCACGCAGAGAACGAGAACATACGCTCTAGTGGGGATTGGATTGCCTTCTGCATCGCCGCCGTTATCAGTTCGACTGAATCCGCAAGTGTTATGAGACTGTATGTAGGCCGAAGTGTACAAAGAGAACGAGAACGTACGCTCCAGTAGGGATTGGATTGCCTTCCAAATCGCCGCCGTTATTGGTTTGACTGAATCGCAAGTAGGATCAGAATGTATGTAGGCCACGGTTCACACATAGAATGAGAACGTACGCTGCAGTGGGGATTGGATTGCCTTCCAAATCGCCGCCGTTATTAGTTTGACTGAATCGTAAGTGGGATGAGAATGTATGTAGGCCACGGTTCACACATAGAATGAGAACGTACGCTGCAGGAATCGGATTGCCTTCCGCATCGCCGCCGTTATTGGCTTGACTGACTTGGCGGGTGAGGAGATGGATGCAGCCGACGTTGAGATCCGCAGAAGAGGCGACGGCGTGAATGGCTGACAAGCAGGCAGGTGATGCGGCATGCCTGGAGATATTCGTGCTGAATCGAGTATTGAGGGTTAGAAGCTGCAGGATGAAGGACGGAGAAAAGGTCGCACGGCAGGCCGGAAACCAGACCAGCGGCAGCGGCCACACCAAAAAATGTTAAAGTCTTCATTTGCATATCGACCAGGATAATGGGCGTGTTGAGGGAAAGTTTGAGAGAGCAACGAAAGAAAGTGGTGGAGATTGAAATAAAAGAAAAGACGGCGGCCTGAAAGAAAGAGAAAAGGGCGGGCTAGAAGAAAGCTAGAGGATATTTTGGGTGGACGCCTCTTTTATGCCAGAGTTCGGTTCGCTTGGCGGTGGGATTGTTGTGGGGCCTTGGTTCATCGGGTATGATGCAGAGGGCTGTGTGAGAATACCAGCGAGACTAGGAAATCCAGCGAAGTGGCAGCCATCGGTGATGGGCGGCGTTTCTTAAGTGAGAGATAATTGTTAATGTCCAGAGGGATTAGGTCGTTTTGCGGCGCGCGCGGGATGGATGTGAGCTATATCCCGTCGCATTATAACATTGACGTGAAGTGCTGCAAAGAACGCAGGCCAAAGCGCGGATATTCACCCGCAAGACTGGTGCTCTACTATAATCCACTCGCATGTTGATGGTTGCTTTCTCGTGAGTTTTTGCGGCGAGTATTGCGGAGTAGCTTGCTGGCGTCTAGCAAGTAAACCAGGTGTGGTGGGTAGAAATAGAACAGCCCGCCAAGCAGAAATGCTCAAACGAGATCTGTGCGGTGGAAGCGTCGTCACTTTTGACTTTGGGCGGTGGAACTGCTGCGGAAACCTGATTGTGGAGGGGAAGGATCCAGCAGCACGTAGCGGAGTAATATTTGGTGGCGAGCAAGTGGCGAGAAAGGCGTCAAGACAGTCTCGCTGGTATTTGGGATCAGACACTTTTGATCCGCGCGCTTGCTCTCAGCTTAGTCGACGACAGTCAAGTTGCCCAATTTCTGCACCGGTTCAACTTACACCTCGCTTCTCCTCCATAAATACACGATATTGGCTCACGTCTCTTTGTGGTTGTTTTTTTTTTTTTTTTTTTTTTCAACCTGACTTTAAAACAAAGGAACGAGAATGAATCGTAAATGCAGCCCAGAGGATAAACATACACATGGTGCGTATTCAAATCCCAGTCATCTCCACATACCTTTAGCGTCTTTAATTGGGGATGCAGCTTGCTGCCCCCAAAGCCCACGATCGACGCGTTTTCGCGGCAAACAAATGGATCCCTGCTTGAGCGATATATGTACCAACCGCGATACGCACTAAATGCGCAAGTCCTTCCCTCGGAAATTATCCAGGACGCGGATTGACGCCTGCAATAGCCTCCAGTTCTTCCTTAACACAGACACGTTGTGTGATTCACCGGATCTGCATTGTATGGCAATATTTCCTTCCGCGCAGGCTCGTCTCATATATTCTTTCCTTCTGCACAGTCCATACTTCTCTGGCGGCAACGCTGTGGACACCGATTCCCATGTCTCAGGACTCTGCGGAAGAAACTTGGCATTCCCCCCCCCTTCACAGCAGTCGAGGTCTCAGCGGCCAGATATTCTAAGATTCGGAGTGGAGTGGACAGTCAGATGTATGCTTTTCTTTCCCATCTCTTTGTCTCTGCTGATTCTGGCATCACACAGAATACTATATTTTCCTTAGGCCAGCGGAGTAGTAGGAGTTCTCGGCTCACTGCGTATTTACGTCTCAGCCTTTTCTGTCCGCGCACCTTCCGCGCAGTCCAGAGGAATTTGGATCACCTGGACCCTGGATGATCCAACAATAGTATTCTATCCGTACGTTTCTCCACTATTTTCGGAACTCATTTCCAAACTCGTAATTATAGCAGGCATTCTTGCTACCATGTCGTACCCCATCGTGACCCTCTCCTCCCGCGAAGAGATCCTCACTATCGCAAAGATAGAATCACCAACTTCGACGCTGCCTGGCCGTACCTGCCGACTTTCCCGCCCCACCGTTGGTTGCGCCCTGGTTCCTGCGGGTCCATGTTCTGCATCATCTGCGGGATAGGCAGCTACATCTGCCGCCGTGGGTCAGGATATTTTGACGCGGCTGACGCGCAGTGACGCGGCATGACTAAAACCACTCAGACCTTTGCGGAATAAGATTTATAGGCCTCTAAACATATGCAGGACCATTGTGAAGCTAATGTTGACCATACCTGCCATGATTTACAGCAGATGTGACAAAATATCAGCGACTTTAGCTTATAAGTTAGTACTTCTGCTAGCCTCGTACTGACTCGCTGGTTGTGAGGCTTATTCTTTCGTTCTGGGTACTTAAAAGATGTTTTTAAATAGAACCAGTGCTGCGCCAAGTGCGCGCTTGTGCCGCGTCAGTGCGCGTCTGTGCTGTGCCGATATCCTGACGGAACGGGAGAACAACATGACTTACACGAATCTTAGTGCATTCAGTTCATCGTTCTGTACTTTACCCTCACGTCTTTGTAGGCGCTTTCATGGGAGAAACTGGGTTCGCTTGGTTCGTGCGAATCGTGAAGCCAATTCCATTTTCAGTGGGTTGTCTTCCGGTCCATTTTTCTGACGATATGCAGCTCATGATCCTACAGAGTCCGATCCCCCTCTATTCCTATCCGATTGGCGGTCACTTACATAGAACACAGTAGGCAGGAGGAAGCTGATCTAGACATTGTGTAAGTCTGAATGCGTGCCGTCTGGCTGGGATGCCTTCATCTAACTACCATACTGTGTGCCCCTTAATGGAACGATGGCTTGAGCCTTCCAGGAATGTCCATTAACGTGTAATTTCCCGAGAAGCATTCAGCACTGACTGTACTGTATCATATACGTAGTAAGCCGCACATATTCCTATCTTGAGGCTGATGCTTCGCCGAGCTCACCCAGCTCCGTCACCATGTTCTCCAATAATCAACAAAGCCTGCAGTCACTAATGACCTACACAGTAGGGCCCCTATGTATGAGTAATACCTAGATGGTAGGGCCCACCGGATTATTTGGCTCCATCGAGCGGTGTTGGCTGCTAATAATGTTCCGATAATATTATTTTTGAGACAATATTGGTGGTGCGCCCACCAACAAATGTTGGCTTCAAAATATTAACATTGCAACGGGTCTTGGTATGGCTTGACTTGAAATTCTCGGGACAAGAATATTGGCACTGCAGTTGAGCGTGCTTCAGCCCAGCCTGGATTTATCAGGGCTGGAATATTAACATCCTAGTTGAATCCTATGCGGCCCGACCTGTATCCGGAATATTAATATGGAAGCAAGCCTCGGTTCGGCCCATTGTATAGGAAAAATATTAATATCACAGCAGGGCTCGGTCTGAAATTCTTAGGTTAAGAATATTGACAGTGCAGTCTGGTTTGGCCCAGCCTGGATTTATCAGGCCCAAAATATTAACATCCTAGCTGGATTCTATGCAGCCCAACCTGTATCCAGAATATTATTACTGAAGCAAGCCTCAGTATGGACCGTTGTATAGAAAAATATTAACATCACAGCCAGTCTCAATAAGGCCCAACTGAGATTTTTTGGGGCTCAAATAGTAATCATACAGCTGAGCTCGGTGTGGTCCCATGTGGGATAGATAAATCTGCCAGCCGAGCCCTCCCAAAGTATCCGCATATCCAACGAAGGCTCGACCAGATCAAGATCAGCATCGTCAGCAAGCTCCATGCGCACAGCAGCAGTATGCAGCGCAGCAAAGAAACTCGTCAGGACCCACTCCACCCCGGCGCGAAGATTCTTGTGGTAAATGTCGCCTCGGCCGCTCGTGTGGCATATATGAACCACAGCCGCGTTGACAAAGTCGGCAATGGCTGGAATAGAGACGTCGACGCGCTCCCCGGGCTTCACGCCCGCGAGCACCGCATGCTTGGCGTCCTTGTCCAGCGCCTGCCAGGACTTGGACACCCCCGCATGCAGGTTGACGTGTTTCGAAGTCGGCGGAGCAAGTCGGCCGGTATTTTCGGGCAAGCCTGACACATTGCTGAGCACCCGGTCCTTGATCCCGCAAATGCGCCGCCCGCGCCTTCCGAATCGCCTCCGTGCCGTTGCCGTCCACATCAAACCGAACCGGACATCCGCGCAGGCCGCATCGCAGAACCGAAGGGCCGTACGGCGACACGAAAGGCGGGATGGTGGCTTCTGTGACTTTATTGTGGTCGACGTCCTTGGCTTCGCCTTGCCACATGCTGGTGAATAGCGGTCCCACCACGCTCGCTGTTAGCTCCTCCGGGTTTGTGATAGCGGTGTGGAGGTGGACGTCAGATTCGGCGGCGCGCTGGAAGTAGCCCTTGGGCGTCTGGTGATTATCCTCAGAAAATAGGCGGAAGGCGAGATCTAGACGAAGTGATCAGAAAGTGCAAATTGTGAGCAGCAAACACATACATTGCAATGATGATACATATTTTCCCATACCAGACGAGCTTATCTGTGCTATCAGAGCCGCCGGCGCGGGCTGATTCAGCCAGGAGGTAAGGTGCTGGATGGCCGCCTCAGGGGAATTGATCGCTAGCGCGTTATCCTCGAGATTCCGAGGGACGCCCTCCGCATTGAAATCGGCAAAGACAATCTTGAGGAGACGACGCTGGGTGGCCAACTTGTTTTCGCTGTGCCGGAGGATGCTCGCCATGTACACGGTGACGATCTCGTGCATGAGCTTCGTGATACGCAGCTTCTCGGGGATCTGCGCGCCATCCACGAACCCTACAAGATCCAAAAGCAGGAGAAAGCCGGCGACAGGATACCGCGCTGTCCAGCTGTAGATGCCCTCGTCCTCGAAATTGGTCATTGCCCATCGAAGCGCCTGTACGCACGAATCCAATTAGAATCATTAACACATCTACCCACCGAGAGCTCACCTTGTCGAAGGAAACCCACGCCCCCGTCTCGTCGAACGTCTCCCGACATGAAACATTCGCAACGAGATTTTCGAGCATCCACCGCATCCCCGCGCGACGGGCTTTGATCTCCTCATCCGCCTCGCTCTCCTTCGCCCACTCCCTCGTCTTCATCGTAGTCAACAGTACGCCCAGGAACAGCTGGCAGAGACCAGACGCGCCGGTGGCGAGCCCGTTGGTGAGCACCGTCGCCAAGCAGTTTGTGATATAGGCCCGATTAACACCAACGTACTTCGTGAGAGGGAGAACAGCCACGATGGGCTCGTTGTACATGGAACCTCGCTCGGGGGACATCTGGTGCATTGCCAGCGCGCACTGGAAGCAGATGTACTGCGCACTGAGAATATCGACATTGTCCTGGGCAGCGCCAGCCGCAAGGGGGAAGTTGAGCGCAAAATCGGTTGTGTTGTCACCAGGCTTCGCCGAGGCCTTGAGCGCAAGCGACATGATAGTGTTGTCGCAGCAGCAGATGGGGCAGGTGGAGCGGTAGGCCTCAACATCATCGTTGAGGCTGAGAGTTGTCAACTGCTGGCCGATGTCAGACGCGCTCACGAGGGTCGCGCGCATAGCGCGATTGGAGCGCCGATCCAGGATATCGGCACCATAGCCTGATTTTTCGAGTAAGGTGAGAGTCACGAGGCAGCGGTTGACGTGGGGAAGTAATGGGGAGGGCTGAGAATTGTTTAGTCGAGCGCGGTAGTCCTCGAGGTTAAGCTGGTGGGCGGTGCGCAGTTGCTCACGCAAGGGATCCGGAGCATTCTGACCAAGATCTCGTAGCTGCTGGAGTATCCCCGCCGCACCAGAAACATCTCGAATCTCCACCACAGACACCCTCTCCTTCCGCGCAATAAGCCAGGCATGCAGATTAGGAAGGAGCCCGCGCGTCTTGCACACCAGAGCAAGCACACCGAATGTCTCTTCCTCTAAGAGATCCAGGAATTCCGACTGTGTGATGCTCTGAGGAGTCATCTGGGCTAACAGGGTATCCATGTCGACAAGGCAGCCGTGCTTCGCCTGCCACGCTCTGCCCAGATCGATGGCGGAATGGTCTTCCCGATTAGCGGCACCTGTAATCTCAGCCGTCTTCAGCGCAGCCTTGAACGCCGCCTCGTTGTGAAAGCGTGGCATCGACTCCCACTGCTCGAGATCTATTTCGAAGCCTTCGGTGAGGACGTCGAAGGCTCCTTTCGCAGCCACGACGAAAATATAGTTCGTATCAACGTCCTTGTAGATGATCGCCGCATCAGGAGCCGACGCAAAAACAGATACGCCGACAGAGATATTGAGCGTGGAAGGGCGCGGCCCGGATTTGTTGACGATGACGAAAATGACGGGGGTATTGGCCATACCAACTTCGATGGTCTTTTGGGCGAACACGGTGGGGCTGGAGACTTCTCCGTCGGTGAGGAGGTACCACATATCGCAGCTTTTGAGCTCAGTCACAACGGTCGGGTCCCGTAGTAATACATCAGGGCTCGTGCCCCAGCTAATGAATGATTAGTATCGGGCCATACAGAGAAGATAAAAAAAACGCACTTGCGATGATTCCAGGTCGTCTCCTTGACCGACGTAGGCTGTGTAACGGCGCTTCCCCACATGACAACAGACGCGGGGTACTGATACCCTTCCATCATACCGAGGACAAAATCTTTCTGCTTCCGCATAACGAGGCCCGCCGTAGATCCGGACGCATCAACGGCGTATGAGATTTTGGCCGACAAGAGCGGCATAGTAACCGGAGCGACGCTAGGAGCGTAGTGCTTCCATGCTACTGGGTGTGAATCTGCCATGATTTGGGAGGGGAGTCCGTCGAAAGGTCCTATTAAAGGTTCCTGGTGGAGGTAGGAGTCGAAGGGAATCACAGCCTCCTTTTAGATTAAGATCGAGTCAGTGACTTGACAGCGCCGAGGCTGTGGTGGATATTGGGCGTCCATCGAATCGGTCTCGACAAAACACGAGCTACATAGTCGCAACCTGCACACAGCACTTAAATGAGGACATACTCTCCTTAAATATTCTGTGGTAACACACCGGGAGGTGAATATTTCGCTGCCAAGTGGGAACAGCAGCGGCGAGTGCAAGACCCGGCAGACTCGGTAGTGATCATCATGACTCCGAGAAACAGGTAGAAGCGGGTCGACCCCCACCCCGCATTCTAGGAAGGTGATTACATTTTGATTAAATTTTGGGGATATTCAATTGGCTCACTCGCTTGAAAGCCTTAGAGCTGTTGAAGTGCATTGAAGAGCCACGAGAATGCGTCCTGTCCTACCCGCATCAGAGTCGCACTAGTGACTTGAGAGTCCCCAGGGCCATCCTCGCCAGATTGCTTGAGCTTCGAGTCGTGACTCGTGAGTCGTCAGCAGCGAGCGCCGCGGCCAGTTATTCGGCGGCATAACAGATAGGGGCTACTTTCTAGCGTGTTCGATATGTGAAAAGGAAGAAAGAAATCCCAGAGGTGCGGTGTCGAGATGTCGCGTTCGGTGGTGGTAGCGGAGAAATGAAAGAAAACGGAGGCTGATGGCGCGCGAACAACACATGTGCAAATAACGCGTCCGCGCGTCCCAGTTGCCGACTTTTCGCCCTGGTCACGTGTTCCCAATAAGGGAATTCGCGTGTCTTATTTACTCATCACCCAGATATGGCCGCAAACCGGTTGCGCGCCGACTGCCAGCTCGTTTTTGCAGCTGAGCTGACCATTTGGGTGGCATGGCATTGACGAGTCAAGTTGGAGAGTCTTTTTTTGGCGAGCATGGCGCACAGACTTTTAACGTGTACACAAATAAATTATTCATTCATGTAGGGCATAGCGGAAATCAAGGGAAATAGATTTTTTAAAATACACTTAGGAGCTCGTTGATGTAGCGACGATGGGGGCGAATACCACACATCGTTGGCTTCAAGCGGCAACATGAGCTCGCACGCCGCGTTCCCGCCGTGCCCGTTCTGCTGTGTCTCCACGTCGCACGAGAGCACCACGCTCCATTCGCCGACACACATTGACATGGTGGCGCGCCGTCACACACACCCGCACGCACGTGGTATGCTCTCTGTATGTCCCTTACCGCTGGGATCTCGAGCTTGGTGACGCCGGCACGGTTTTGGCAAAGGTGGCAAGGAGCACGTGCATGCCAGCGGAACCAGTCCGTCTACTAACTGAAAGAAAAGAAAAGATGCAACATCGAAGTTGATTTCGCCATAGAAATCTGCTCATATTTTCGTAAGATTTTTACTGATGGTGAGTTAAATCAAGCTTTGATCCGCCATGATTAACCGAGAGCGACAGGTTCATTTTCATCTTTTTGTTTTGTTTTTTTGTCAGATCGATCTGTGGAAAAACGTCACTTATCAAATTCATAAGGCCCTCCGGGCATCCCCTGGTACCTCCCAGTACGACCTGAACGCACTCAACCGACTGCTGGATGCCATATATATCACAATTCAGATACAATGCCACGCTAGAGTACAAATTGGACCCGAACTAGTCATCCAATGCCGCGTTAACTTGAAAGGATTAAAAGTAACCGGGGAGACTTAGAGTATAAATTGCTTGTGTCAATCTTCGTTATCCCATTAATCCTTCCTTCCATGTTCACAGAAACGACTAAGACATCTGAACCCTGTACACCACAGAAGCCGTTCCTGCCCCACTCGGGCCGAGGTAAGATCGATTTGTTTGTCATGTCCCTCCACACCACCCCACTTCCAGTGCCCGATGCCGCGGAGACTGTGGGTTGTAAACTTGTAACCAGTCTGTAAAACAAATGCCGAAAAAATGCGGCGAGCGCTTCGGTGTTTTACAGACTGGTATATCTCGGGAAAGGGGATTGAGCTGCCAACGGAGTTTGGAAAAATTGGCAGGTGCCGCGATCGGCCGATAAGCGAGCCATCAAAATCGATCAATTCTGCCCCAAACTCGATGACCTTTCCTGCTCTTCCATCCGCAATGAATAAAAATCTGAAGAAGCAAATGTACTTATTTCTAGCATATAAAGGTTCATGACAATTTGAATTTCCTTAAATTTCAAAGTGCAAGAGAGAACACGGGCCTCAGCCAAATTTTAAACTCCGCTGTCAGCCCGATGCAAGATCCCGAGACGTACCAGTCTGTATACAACGGCAGTGCTTGCCACATATTTTCGGTATTTTGTATACAGACTGGTCACGAGTCTATGTGGGTTGTACGCCACCTCGCCGGGTAGTAGATGCCGCACGGTTGCGTCCATTCCGCGGTGTTAGGCTGATGCGTTACTGCCCCTGCAAAAGGGGTGCGTACAGCATCCGCGGAGACTCCCTAGCCGTTCACGACAGTCTGATCTACGGTAGGATGAACATTTAAACATGCCAGGGTATTGGCAAGTAATCGCATTCAGCTGGCCTGTATGGGTGCTGGCTAAAAACAATTCGAAAATCTCGGATCGTCTGGACGTCGTGAACATGATTTTTTCCCCCCTGTCAACAGTTCAGCCATCGCACAAGAAGAGTCGGGAACACCTTACTGGGACACTCTCGTGAGTGAAGGTCATGTACCTTTGTCCAACGATATCCCATCTTCCAGAGTTTCTTCCAGAAGCAGAAAGTCGAAAGCCCAGCAGCTCTATCATAGTCTTCGCCCATTCCTTCTCGTGAGTGTGGGATATTAGAAGATTGGAATTGTCGGGCATGTCAGCGCGACTCTGCAGGGACAGGGTGGCGAGAGCACCAGAGCCTGACAGTGTATTATCGAAAAGCCTGTAATGAGAGAAAGTGCAAACATTAATAAAAGCTCTAGTTAGAGGTGTGTCCTTCTATAGAAAAGCAGAGCCATCCACCCAGGGGCTATCAGTGACCAGGATGTTCTCGACGACGATCAAGAGTATTAGCTTGTTTGGCCTATTTTGATCCCACAACGTCGACGACCTCTCGATGTTGCCATCAACGATGCGCACAAACCTCGCATTTTCGACCCGAAAATGGACAGGATAACTGAAGGCCTGGTCCTTGTATCTACCCCTACATTCTTGTCTGCCCCCAACCTGAAATACGGCCTCCAGGTGCCCCCAAAGCCATTTTTGGCCCAGGCTTCAGAACTGTCGATTCTTGGATCCGAGCGTGCGTCATTCATCGGACTGTCAACCAGTGTCATTAACAGTCTAACTAAATCGTTCCCCACCGTTTTCAAGCGGAGAGACGGCCTAGACGTCCCTCGCCGTCAGATCCGGCGCCACCCTCGCTCCCCCCCTGATTTCAGCCCTCCATGCTCTCGCAGCATCGTAAAACAGACGCGGACAGGTGTCCCCCTCTCACGCTATCCCAGACCAATGTTCCCAGGCAGAAATTCGGCCTGTAGGCGCCGCTGCATCCAGATTTGGGACCCGGCGCTCGCCACTTGTTTCGTGCCTCCGCGGTTGTACAGAAGCTCGGACGGGTGTCTGCTCAATTGCTAGCACACTGTGTCATCCACCCTGCTTGGAGCGATAACCGCTGCCGCAGCTTTCGGCGCTCCTCGCTCCCCCGCCGGATTTCCGCCCCTTGTGCTCGCGCACCCTCTCGACCCAGCTAGGGACATGTGTTCCGTATCCAACGGACTAAAAACAGCGTCGTCCAGGGCTTTTGCAGGCAGAGATTCGGCACGCTGGCCCTCCCCGCCTGATTCGCGCCGCCGGGGAAGCGGCTCGAGATGGTACCCGCACGCATCCCCCAGCCTGGTGAGTCATCCTGCTCGCTTCACAGACAAATGGCCGCCCGCACATCCCGCACCAAAGGGTACTGTAATCGGCACAAGTGTACTGTGTACATACATATGATTTAAAAATATGCTTCACTCTCCCATTGTTTGCTCCCGTGCACCTCATTCGCTACGGCCTTGAATGTAGCCTCTAGATTTACAACTCACAACGGTCGACGTGCGTTGAAGCTCGTTGAAAGCGATCAGGTAATGAAAAAATAAAATAAAGCGTGCACTACAGGATTCGAACAGGCGACCGAGCCAAGTAACGGCATGCAGTAGCCACACACTTCGCCAATTACAATTATAGGGACCACCTCAACAACTATATCACCGGCGCGTTTAAGTTTAATATTTAAAAATAGTTCACAACACAGAACGCGTCTTCTATGTACGTGTCGCACATGGCGGACCAGACTTGTGACAAGACAGAAGGTCTTGAAACTAGACTCTGCTACCTCTGAGCGTGACATTGATATCAGAACACTGGGCACAAGATTTAAATACATCTGGGGACTGGAACACCAAAAGTTGAATGGTGCGGGTGGATTTTGATATGGCTGATCATTCCAGAAGCGTGGCCCAGTTTAGGCATGTTGTCTTAGTCTGAAATACAGTAGACGTAGTGTCTCAAGAAGATGATGGGCGAAAGGTTCAGTTGAGCCGCAGGGGAACTGCATAAAGTTGCAGCATGATTCACAAGTTGTTGTACACTATATAGGGGACACAGCAGGACTCATATAAATGCAATATGTGCTCACCTCAATTTTGGATCTCCAGGCAACATTCCGTGGTACTGGAGAGAGAATGGCGCGAAGTGTCACGCTGTGACTCAGTGACAACGTGTTGACGGGAACAAAGAGGGACGCGTCTTTTACGTGTCGTACAATGCCGACCCCAATTCTGAAGATTTAAAATAGACTCCATTGTGTTTGGATCGCGTTTTCCTTCCGGGAACCGATACCTAAGTATGAATAAGATGAACTGGTTACGGAATAAAGTGGCCGGATGTACTGCTTTTGCACCGGATATTCTCGGTTGCGATGGCGTTCCCATTGATTTTAATACAGCGACTAATATGTTGCGCCGGAGCTGGAATGCAGTGGTCACTCACGATCGGCATTTGGTGTGGGCGGGATTATATTAAAGAACTTAAGTGGCAGACCATCGGTACGTTCTGTGGATCCCAGCCAATGGCAACAATGCACTGCCAACATACTATCTTATTAATAAATGATTGAGTGGACACGGTAATGGGCATGATCTAGGGGCCGGGCCCAGTCAGCAGTTTCACTGCAAGGAGCCTTAAAAAAAGGCAGGAACACAACAAATTGAAAAGTGCGAGCAGATAGCGATATAAGTGGTGGTTCAAACTTGATGGTCGAGAAAAGAATGCGATTACTTGTGTTACTATGTCATAGGCTTACAATATCCGGCAAGGAGACGATCGGGGGGAGGGAATTAAATGCATGAAATAGGATACCTGAAACAGCGGAATATACTTGCTGCAAACAAAACACATGTAAATGTGGCACATTTCCAATCAAGCCGTGTGTACGGCGGCACACAGCCGTTGTATGTGGACAGCCTGCATCTCCAGAACCTAGACCCTTGTCGACACGCAGATCGGCAAGGAACAGCAGTACGAACCTTATGTTCAGTGCCTAGATTTTCGCAATGGAGGGTACACTGCAGCACAAAGGTGTGTCCTTGATTCCCGTGGTCCAGCTCCGAGCGTGCTTGTTTGGCGTATTCGGCCCATGTAGACTTGGAGAGGACAGCTGGAAGGACAGGTCACGCGTAGATTGTGCTTGGCAAGACTTTTACTTTGATCCTAGCCCCTTAGGACCAAGAATCAATGTGGCGCGACTGTAAACTAGCTGGAAAACTGTGGACCCCTGTTGATCAGTCATCAGGTTTGACAGGCGTGAGAGGATTTAGACTCGGAGTTCGGACCGACACGATCGAGTGCATAAACGCGGCTGCAATAGACATGTTTTATTTCTGGTTTGGAGACCTGGTACCTGAGTCGGTACCAGGAATTAAATCAACAACAGAAATCGAATTACTATGTATTCCTTATGGTTGAAGGCTATTAACCACTGTCGGGAGAATGACGATGGAGATGGGGTCGCCACAAAACTGGTTGAACTGCGCCCGTGAACTTGGCGATGGCGACTCCAGCCCATGTACTGGGGTTAGCCGATGTTAACCACGTCGACCAGATGGCGTAGGATACGGGAGAGCCACAGCAACGCCTATCAAGATCAGAAATTCGGCTTGGAAAATCATGGCGGGGGCATGGCAGTGAATCCCGAGCTGGTATGTGGACATTTTTTTTCCGATTGTCATTCAGTTAATCTACTTTGTGATAATATCGGTTTCGCCACGGAAACGCTACTACACCCACGGATGACGCCACCATCACATAATCACTAGATGAATTAATAATTTCATGATGGGTCTCAACTTGTTCATTGCTCGAAGTAATGAACAAGTTGAGCTCCACACTGCCCCTGGTGGCAGAGCTAGTCAAGATCAGGGGTAGTTGGGCATCTTAACGACACTAGATGCGGATGTCACAACGCACACGGCGCGAACTAGGTATCAACGGGGTTACAGACTCGGACTAGGACGTACAATCTGCCCGAAAGACAGGGGCAATCCTTTTCGGCCCTGTAACAAACACAAAACAACAAGCACCGCCTCTACCCTTTTTGCCACAAGCATGTGCAGTAGCTTGGGTGTTCCAGGCTAATTACACGCCATGCCACTACCATTCACCGGGGATTAAACGCCAATCGGTGAATTGGTCGTTCCGATTCTCTGCTCGACGCTGACGCCGGATGTGCCCAGGTCCCACTGCCTGACAGCGGCGCGCAACTCGGCCATTGAATTCCACTCTGGGATTCATCTCAATGCTGCATATAATCAGGTCAAGAGTTCCTTCCAGACCTCAGCAGTTCCCACATCAGCAATGAAATTCCTTGCCACCGCTATATTTCTCCTGCTCCTCTTGACATCAACGTCCGCCTCAGCAACCACAGACAAATCGGATAAACTACCGCGCCTCGTAAAGAGAGAAACCAACGCCGACCGATTCCGCCGTGGATTGGGGCCGCTTCCACCTACGAAGCGGAATCCTAATTTTGCATGTAAGAGCTAATCCATTTTGCTGCTTCACTGATGATAGTAGTAACCTTGTGAATCAGTGCAGCCCCGAGCATCGGTGCTTCCCTGTGTCGGGCTCTCAAAGTACATATTTTCCAACTTGCCTCGATTGTGCTCAACACTGACCTCTACTATCCGTCAGCAACTTGGGTTCAATCCAGATAACGAATCTATCAAGTGGTCGCATTGTCGGGTACATCGGCTCGCGGTTCAATGGCCAGGGCGCATACACTATTACGCCTGCCTTGTCATCCGCGCTGCACGTATTAGTGCCTCCAGGCGTGCCGTTTGGCGGCCCGATTGGTCTCCTCGCAACCAATACACCCGACTCAAGGCATCCTTTTTTTGGAGCAGTGGGAGACCCAGAGGACTTCGTCCTCAGAGCCGCGGTTCCTAGGTGAGATACGAACGGACAATCGAGTACGAGACTCGCTGATTTTGACTGGTGTTCAGTGCGGCCATACTCGCAGGAACAACGTCTCGTATGCCTCCTCCTTCTCCACAAGGTCCTTGCTTTTAACGTCTGATTCCATTCTTCTTGCAGTGCGTCCAAACAGCCCTCCGTCTTTCACTGGTACCAGTAGCTCGAACGCCTCCATAGGCCCCATCGAGACTCAGATCTGGGTTTTGAATTGTCAGACGAAGCAGTTGACAGCTCAATGGACGAATAGTGACGGTAGTCAGTGGTCTTCCCTTTCTCAAAATAAACGACCGTTCAGGAATTATTGAAACCTGTAGCCCAGCCTTCAACGACATTATTCTACGATTTTGTGCGCGATGCCGTCGGGATCACGGGAGACTTGAGCGCCTTTAATGCCGTGGGTAGGGGGAGCGCTTTTGAAGTGGTAGGTTTATTATTTCTGCTTCAACTTTCTCTGATGGCGCGGTCCGAGGTTTTTACCTTTCTGCTTGTATGAGCTTGGGGGGGGGTGGGGGGGGGGGGGGACCATTAATACCGTTACATTCATTATACGTCGGATTCTAATGCAGTCCTCGCATTGCATATTATCGGGTCGCTTCATCACAAGAGTTACAGCACATATCTGAAATCACGATTCTGGATATCCGTCAGGTCCAAAAATGCCTATGTATCGCGAACCAGGGTCAGTCCATATCCACGGCTCCCCTCGAATTAAAATACGACCTCTCTCACCTTGTCGACTTTGATCTTTTCCATACGCCCCGACCCGTCATCCGCGAGGCGCTCGATGAAAATATTGTCGTACCCATCGTCTACAGACGGCTCCGCGTCACGTCGATTGTTCTCCGCCGCGAGGATGTAACGAATGACGAGCATGAGCGTCATGCAACAGACGTGGCAGATCCCGATGATGATCCAAGGAAGGCGGTTGCGGGGTTTGTATTGAGCCTCAGTCGTCGTTGAACTGGAAGAAAGCAAGAAGAGAAAGGGAGCTTACCTGCCACATGAATGGGCCCGCGGAGTTGCCGATACACTATGAAATTAAGGAATAAGTAAGAGCAGACAAGGATGGTACAATTGAAGACTTGCGTATGCGCAGAGCATGATGGCATTGGTCGTAACGCGTTTTGTGTGCCCCGCGGTCACGGAGGAGATGCACGACAATGAGAGGACTAAATATCCACGGGGTATGGGCAGGTAGTTAACAATGAACGAAATAACGAACCGAATCCAGTTGTGCCAACACCTAGAATATTCAACATTCATTCGTATATATAGGACAAGGAAATCATATGCACCTGTTATCCATACAGAGAACAGTAGCCCAATCTTGTTGCTCCAGGGGAGCGCGTTGACGAGGATGGTGCCGAGGATATTGGGGATAAAATAAACAAATGCGACATACGCTCGACTGTTGGTGCGCGCGGAGACAGTGACACCCGTCCAAATCGTAATGATCTCAATGACGCCATCGACGCAGCCAAGCAGTGTAGTTTGGAGCGTTGTGAAGCCGAAAGAGGATACGATGATTTGGCGTTGATTCCTGCAAAATTTAAATATTGGAGTGAATGAGACGGGATAAGTGGAAAGGAAGAGTTGATTACGATAAGCTGAGGGGGTGCGGTCGTTAGTGATGGGACGTCAGGTAGGGAGGCAGGACGAACCTGTTGGGAACGTTGTTCAACGCTGAAAAGAGGGCGAAGAGCCAAGTCTTTGGGTCTATCAATGCCTCCACCATCCTGAAACCCGAAATGTTAGGAAAAGGATCAGGAAGTTGGCACGCGAGACACACTGCTCTTTCTTGAAGTGTTTGTTTTCCACGCCAGTTTGATTTTGCTGGTAATAAGTACGGATTGACATGGCAACGCAGCCGCATTTCAACTGACGACACACCTTCAGGCGAAGGACGGCAATAGCGCGCTCTTCAGCGGTAAGGAACCACGCATTCGTAGGTGAATCAGGAAAGAAGAACCTGTGGAATAATATGGCTCGCGCGCAAAGATTGAAAACGTTTCGACCTACCAGAAGGATACAGACGTGATGAGGGTAAGAATGCCGGTTATAATCACCAGCCATTGCCACGGTTCGAATCCCGTGGTCTGTATGTGGAGAGTCCCAAAACTGATGAAGCCTGAGATGATTTGGGCTGTGAGGGGCTCGATCAGAGGGAAGAACACCGAAGTGCCGTAAATTACCGGTGCCATTCATGAGGACTAAATGTATAATAGTGTCAGCGAAAGCAAGGGTAATAAGAAGTATTTACACCAATAACCAACTCGAAGAGTCTGCTCTGTGCGCGTGTAGAACATCGAGGAAACAATCATGAAGCTGCAAAATGGTTAAGATTAAAATCAGGAATACCAGAAGAGTCTCATCTACCCTGCCGTTATGGATCTGCGCTGAATCAGTGGTGTTGTGAAAGAGCGGACAAAAGTCTGACCCTTCACACATACCGAGGACCAGCCGCACCGCAAATAATCCTGCGAAACTTTTGCATGCCGCATGGGAGCAGAGGGCTATCGCCCAGACGAATATATTCAGACTGATGATGAGGCGGTCAGAGATGTGGTAGTCGAAGGATATTGAAGTACCTCATCCACTTTGCTACGGGAAAACGCTGCAGGGCCAAGTTCTGGGGGAATTCGAAGGCGAGATAACTCAAGTAGAATATTGTCCCCAGCCTAGAAATCATTTAAATCACCAAGAATCCCGGACATCAATAGTTGGAGATGCTCGTACCAGTTATATCTGGTAGAAGACTGTCAGAGATCTGCCGAAGAAGAACTGCGACTCACTGGTTTGTCGTGAGATGCGTGGATTCTCTGATACATATTGTCAGCTTCGGAAGACATTGAGGAGGTCCAAGCTTACCTGATGCCCAAAAGAGCAGAGCTTCCCAGAGTCGTTTTGTCTAGGAATCATTCGTCAGTCAGCGGCTCTTTCGAAATAATGGGACTTGTCGTGAGGGACAAATTCTCAACAAAAAAAGGGGGGCAAACGCACTGCACATCAACGGCAAGATATGGCGGTCAATCTTGCGCCTACAACCTTCGGTGAGTCGGGAGGTAGACTCGAAAGAGTTCGGAGGGCTCACCTGACTCGCAGTGCCTCTACTAGATCGAGCTCTCCCCGTTTCCCGGGGAATAAAGCAGCCCCTACCGAGGACGATTTTTGTGAGAGGGCCGGCCAACAAGAAATCTACTCACCCGTATCGACTTCGCTTACCGCAACCTCCACACCAAGATTCCGCTTCTTACCTCCATCGTCGCCGCGCTTCTCGTCGTCCGAGTTGCTGTGAGATCGCATGGTGGGTGATGAGCTGGACAAAAACCTGAGACATAAGGTAGGGGTCATACAAACCTCGCCAACGTCACGTGCAGTGATCCGATGTCCAGATTTGGGCAATTTCCCTTGTAAAAGCCCCCAGATAATGACCACATTGCTTCGGGCTTATTCGTTCCATGAACTTACTAGAAAGTATGCCTAATGTGTCTATGAACTCACACATATAAGAAATGTTTGCTGGAAAAAGAGGAGATGTTGAAATAGCCTAAATTTGCTTGGAACAACAACTCCTCTCTCACAAAAACTCAGGAAGCTAATATATCTTGTAGGATGAGTCTTATACTAGGTTTCTTTGATTTTATGGAAGGAATTTTGTTCTAGTGGCCTACTAGTTTTTTGGGACAATTGTTTTCAAAAATTGCCCAAATCTGGACATCGGATCAACACACGTGACGTTGGCGGGGTTTGTATGACCCCTACCTTACTCCACCGTGGTTTTGCACTGATATAGCCCTTCTGTGGCTGGGGTGGACCCGGGTGGGCTTCTATCTGACGTTATCGGAGCAGATCCTCCCAGAAAGCCGCTGTAGCCGTGGCCTCCACTGCATCTCTCCCGGCGATGTGGTCGGAGTGGGCAATGATTCAACGGAGGAAGCCCGTTCGCGTGGGAATTTGCGGCCCGCTCTTGCCGGTTGTCCCGGCTATCTCGTCCGGAAGTGGCTGTACATGTGTTACCTAATGGGTTGAAAACTAAGCCCGAATTGTGACATTTCCTCTCCAGCGCTCAGAGCGTCGGCTTTACCATCATTCCCTTTGGGTCTGAATCCACCCTATGTACCTGAATTTCGATTTTCTATTTTTCCCCTGTAGGCTTTTGGCCCCGGTATCGTCCGGGTTTTATTAATACACCTCTAGTGCATCTATATGTAAGAAAACTAAGAGATTCAGGGCGGGAAACATGTAGTTAACTTGTTGCCGGGTAGGAGGATGAGCGGGTAATTTAGCATACTACGGAATTTCTCCATGTCTGTTCACCCCGACACCCCAAAAAATATTAGGTGGATTCTTGTACATTGATAAAAGGTTTCTGCCTCTTCAGAATTTTCTTCTGGACCGATGTGCCTACGACCTGGGCGAGAGAGCCAAATTGTCACCGAATGTCACATCATTTGACAGCTTGGCAGCGGAGTTTGAACTGTCACACTTTTGCTTCTCCTACCCAGGGCATGGATACATCGCACCGGGGAAAGAATGGCGAGAGGCAGAAACCTTTCTTTCCTTTTTGAGAACATGCCTGAATTTTTCCGGGGCTTCGGGATGAGCAGACATAGAGAAACTCAGTAACATTTCATAGTACCCTCTCATCAACGAGCCCGGCAACGAGCTAACTATAGGTTCCCCTCACCGAATCTCTTAGTTTTTTCACATAAAGATGCACTAGATATGTATTAATAGAACGCGGAGGATACCGGGGGCAAAAGTCTACAATGTAAAAATAATAAATCGAAATTCAGGTACATAGGGCGGATTCAGACCAAAGGGAATGATAGTATCAACCGAGCACCTAGAAGTAATAAGATGTACAGAACGGCGACTCCCTCCTCCCCTTGTTACATAAGTATGTTAAATACTGTATTATTTCAATCAATTCGACAGGGGGTGTGACAGTGATGCAAATTTTCCAATTCGACAATTCGACACGCACCAAATTTTACTTGACCAGACCGAAAATTTCGACAAACGAACCGGAATTTTTGTCAAAATCGAGCTTTTTTGTGCCTCTTTGACGCACTTTGGCGTGATGAACGGCTGGGGCAGTTCGACAGCCTAGTGACCATGACACGGCACCATTATTCGCAATCGACAATCCCCCCTGTGACGCATGACTGTCGAATTGATTGAAATAATACAGTACTGGCTTTTTTCAATCAATTCGAAGGGCGTGATGCGTGACACAAAAATCCAGTTCGAACATTCGAACGTGGGCTAATTTTAGCGTGACAGGCGCGAAAAGTTCGAACAAGGGCGAAACACCGATTCCTTAGTGAGCCGTTCTCGGGTTTGTGTATATGAAGCAAATGAGCCCATCACGGGCATCAAATCAATGCATCATGTCTGTGAAAGCCGTTCTCGGAATTTTGCATATGGAGAAAATGAGCCCGTCGTGGGCATCAAATCAATGTATAATGTCTGTGAACCGATATCTTCCCGTGCAGTCAAGCAGGCGACGATACGATTAGTGCGGGAACCCTTGACATCCGAAAACTAAATTGCCGAGGGACTCGACAGCGATCCGGCCAAGAGGGTGGGTGAGGAAAACATGCATGAGCCCTAGGAGAATTGTGGGAAACGGCGCAGAAAGCCGAAGACTCGATATCAGGGATTCTGGCAGCATAAAGATGATGAAGACGTATGGGAGGAAAAATATTCTTAATTTTTACTTAAATTGCTATTTTTCGGGTGCCGTAGCTTCGGAATCTAATTCTACTATTTTGGGGTGTTCAGACGCATTTTTTAAGCCATTTTCGCGAACCGTGAGACCAAATTGAATACTGGGTGCGTGATGCGTGATGTTTGAATTGATTGAAAAAAGACAGTATATCTATTGTTACTTGTAACCACTGGTCTCTACTATCTCCGACTGCCTAGTGGGCCGAACTAGCTAGTGGGCCACTTGCTCAATACAAGGGCAGGGTGGGTATAACTATTCAATTTTGTGGTTGGGGGATGGAATACAAACTATGACGATGTTGCTTGCCAAATTTGGAGGCCCACCGACTCGGCGATCAATTGCTGTGGGATGTTCTTGATCGGCATGTCAGGCTGTAGTCATCATTTCTTATCTCCGGCCGGCCGGTGCACGGCTTCTTTGGGCTCTTTCTTCACCAATTCCTCGCCGATTCACAAGTTTGGGGGCTCTTTTTCATCCCCTGGTTCAGGGGGACAGTACGGCATACTCAGATGGTCGAAAAGCCTTCTCTTCACTCCTCTAGCACCCCGACCAAAATGTTCGTCTTATCCCAAATAACTCAATCTGGCCACCTCCACAGCGAACGAACCACATTTCCCGGCGCCCCGAAATTTTGAGATCATATCCAAGGCACATACAGCTACATCCTCCCAAATCGATGGGCCCCCAACTCCCTGCCTTCTCCTTAACGGTCAGTTACTACTTCAATCCACCATATTTGAGTGGCACCAAAACACGAGTTTTTTTTCGAGGTGTTACGGGCATGTGGGGAATATATTCTGCAGTGAGATATGTTTAAACATGACTTATGAACTAATTGTACCAAAACTCCGAATGTCGACACCCTCTGTGCCGTTCCCAGCGAGCCATTCAGTCGATACCCCCAAATTCACCCATGTCCCTGGCTGAAAATAGAAATATTTACACCGGGAATGTGCCTCTGATACAAATTTTGAGTGACCATAATAACTCATTTACACCTTCTAGATGATTTAGGATGCACTTGCGTGCAGAGGAAGCACAGGAACCAGTAATTTTGCAGGGTGGCCCACTAGGCCGATTATGCCCGATTCGGGGTTACCGCTGAAATTAATTCGCCGATCCATCAAGACATCATGTAAATTCCCAGAAACGGTCCAAACTCACTCGCAGGATGCCTGCCTTCATTTTAGGACCCATAATATTGCATCTACTTGGAAGCTTCCAGGGGCTGAGGGTTCAAAGTCCTTAGGTGGCCCACTAGCCAGTCGGAAATTCCTGGTACCGACTCAGGTACCAGGTCTCAGAATCAGAATTAAAACTTTGTCTATTGTCTCATTAACTGTCTCATTAACTGTACTCTCATTAACTGTAATCATTTCATGTCTGCAATAAAAACATTCTTGCGACGGCGGTCCCTAAACGCAACCCCAAATAATGTCAGTACACCGAAATGAACCAGAGTTTAATACCATGGGCCCTCCTGGAGCACGGGAGGGTTACGGGGAAGTGGTACATCCCTCTCGCGTGTGCCTGCCGGCTGCGAGTTCAGATTATGAAATCAGCAGGAGTCAGGGGACCCAGGGGCCTATCCCTGGCTATAGTATGAGCGGCCCCTCCTGCAGCAGTTCCGTTGCCCTGACTGTTGCAGGGCAAAGTGAAGGGCAACTCGGTAGTCCCTCCAATAATATTTTGACTCCAGCCGATAGCTTGGAGAACATTGAGTTCGATGTGATGCAAGACATTCAGCTAGAGTCTAGCTTATACAATAATATTATCGAAGGAGCTGCCGTGCAAAATATGGGAGATGCGGAGTTGGAAATGGACCCGTGGTCAAATGAACCGGACATGACTGGAAGTAATCTGCCTACTGACCTCGGGAGCGAAGTGGATTCATGGCAGTCTGAGAATATAGCAATACGGAAGAAAAACAAGCCACCCAAGATTCTGAAATCTGGCAAGTTCACTCGTGGAAATTTGACCATAGGCTCACTGAATATCGCTGGTCGTGACGTGAACGTATCTATGCATAGCAGCAACCACAAATTCAAATTTCTGAAACAGACCATTGATTCTAATAGTCTGGGTGTCCTTGGAATGCAGGAGACACATTTAAATGATGAATCCGCAACACAGTTCAACAACATCTTTGGCCGCTGGTTCAAATTATACCACTCAGCAAACCCCGAAAAACCATGCTCAACTGCTGGCGTGGCTTTCGTTCTCAACAAAAAATTTGTTGACACGGAAAATATCCGTGAATATGAATTAATTCCGGGGCGCGCACTCATGATTAATTTTCCCTGGCACGGTGGACAGTCTCTCACTATTCTGAATATATACGCACCTAACCGGCCGGACGAGCGGGATAAAATGTGGAAGGCCCTTTGGAACCTATGGGCAAATGATTCTGGACTCCCCTTCCCCGACATTGCGCTGGGCGATTGGAATTTTGTTGAGGACCCTTCAGACAGGAGTACACGTACAACGGAGCTGGTACCAGATAGCTTCCTCAGACTAAAAAATCTACTTCGCCTTCAAGATGGATGGCGCGCGACCTTCCCAGACACATGTGACTACACATGTGCTCAACATCGTCAAGATCGAACTACACAGGAAATACACAGCTCTTATTCCCGGCTAGACCGAATTTGCGTCGTAAATCAACAATTCAAGTCATACAGAAATTGGGATATCAAAGATTGCTCAGTCAAGAGTGACCATCGACTCGTAACGACACAACTGACCTGTAAACCTGAGGAACAGCCGGGTCACGGCAGATGGAATATGCCTCTATACCTACTCAAATCCCCGAAATTTATGACCCGGGTGCAGGAGCTCGCTGCTGAACTGTTGAAAAATTTGAATGACTTGGAATCCCGAGACCGAAATCCAGATGAGAATATTCAGACCCTTTGGGCTCAATTTAAATTCAGGGTGAATGAATACGGTAGGCATTGCTCGAGATTCATTACAGATGAAACCGCCCGGCAAATCCGAACCTGGAGAACCCAGTTGAGCCTTGTAATACATGACGACGATATGCCACAGGATGACCGATCTGTGGCTGCCTATCTACTGGAGAAAAAAATCAGGGACCGTTTACACGCAGAATCCGAGAGAAGGAAAGCTGTAGCCGAAGTACGCTACGACGTTGAAGGGGAAACTCTGCGCACAACTCACTGGACACAGTCCGCTAAAGGTTATCAACTTAAAGAATCAATATCTGAGTTCAAGATCAATCCTGAGTCAAAGTCAGAGACACCGCGGTTTGAATCTCGTCCCAAACGTATGGCCCAGATGGCAGCAAATTACCACGACTCAATTCAAAGGAAGAATGTACCAGATGAGTACGGCAGAATTTTGGCGACAGAGATTACACTCGAAAAATGTACTGCTCATTTGTCCCGGAGTGACTTCGAGCAGATGAACAAGGACATGACGGAGGACGACGTTGGAAATGCCCTCAAACTTTCTAACAACGGTAAAGCCCCGGGATTCGATGGCAACCCGTATGAACTCTATAAAATGTTGGACATATTATTCAGGAAATCAAAAGGGACCTCGGAAGAGTCCTTCAACGTCTTGGGTTTCTTAGCAAGATTATATGATGATATCGAAAAATATGGGATAGTTGAGCACTCAAAATTCAACAGAGGATGGCTCTGTCCATTATACAAGAAGGGAGACCGGTCTTTAATCAGTAATTACCGGCCAATAACTCTCTTGAACACCGACTATAAATTGATGACGAAGATTTACTCTCTCCGACTGATGCATGTAGCACCATCCTTGATACACCCAGACCAGGCCGGGTTTATGAAAGGCCGGAAAATTGAGGACCAAGTGAAGCTCGCAAAGTACTTATTGAACTTCGCCGAAGCGGAAGAAGTAGATGGGCTCATTGTGCTTCTTGATCAGGAGAAAGCATACGACCGAATTAATCACACATATCTGTTCAGGGTCCTACGGCACATGGGGTTCCCAGATAAATTTTGCGATGCAGTTAAAAGTTTCTATACAAATGCAGAGACGATTGTCATCGTTAACGGAGCGCTGAGTGAGCCATTTGTTGTCACCCGTGGAGTTAGACAGGGAGATCCGCTCTCCTGCCTACTATTTAATCTCGCAATTGAGCCTCTCGCATGTTTGATACGAAACTCTAATCTTCAAGGGATCGAAATACCTGGGACCGAGAAAAATCTTGTACTGTCCCTTTTTGCTGACGATACCACGATCTATCTGTCATCGAACGACTTACTGGAAGAGCTCTGGAGACTTCTAAATCTTTGGTGCACCGCTTCAACTGCGAAATTCAACGAAAATAAAACTCTGCTGCTCCCATTTGGCAATACCCACTTTAGAGCAAATCTATTACGCTCCAGAACATTTACACATGAGCAGATCCCGTACACATTTAGGATAATACCTGATGGACAGACCTGCCGCATGCTTGGCGCTTGGATCGGAAACTCGATACCGTACATAACCCCGTGGCCCTCGGTACTAGAAAAAATTGCAAGCGATTTGGAACGATGGAGAGCGACGAAGCCTGGCCTGGAAGGCAAGCGTCATATTATAAATATGGTCATTGGAGGCAGAACACAGTACTTGACCAGAGTTCAAGGAATGCCCAAAGACGTTGAAGAGACTCTCGTTAAGGAGGAGCACACATTTCTGTGGGATGGAAAGCGAGCTAGAGTAACTCATGACACTATGAATTTAGACATTGCAGATGGAGGCAAACAAATATTGGACATACCCGCCAGGAATGAGGCCATAGATCTGTGGAATCTCCAGTCGTATTTGAAGGTGGGGCCTGAACGAGCAACCTGGTGCTATTTCATGGATCACATCCTCGCTCAATTCCTCGAAACAAGTTATTTGAATATCCGACCAGGTCAACTAATGAATGTTTTCTTACAAGACATCCATATTCCAATTTCAGGGTCCACACCGTTACCACAAGAGATTAAACGGATGATATTAACTGCTCGGAAATACCACCTGCGGTTTACCGGCCTCTCAATTAGCCATGAGACGAAGCTTGCCATGCCTATTTGGCTGCATCCTTCAAAGAACCGCACGCAGTACATGAATGTCTGCCGCCGAGATGCAGCAAGTTGCCTCCGACTCAACCACAATGTGCGCACTGTGAAGGATGCATTGATAATCTCAACACGACGAACAATAAATGCCAGGAAACCACATCAGTTAAACCCTTCTGGAATTGCTCGAAAAAACTGTGGTTGTTCGCTATGCCAGAGGGACAGGGTGCAGTTCAACTGTGAGCACCCAGGCAAATGCATTGAGGCCGCCAAAATTCTGATTGACAGTATAACACCGAAATGGAACCCCTCTATTATGGGCCACGACCTGTGTGAAGAACTATCTTTGACGGAAAACGAACTTATCCTCAACAACCAACCCATAAAACCAGAGGAGGAAAAAATATTCAACCCGTGTTTTACGCTTTCTGACATGACCAAAGGCTTCCGGATTTTCGCCTCCGGTGACATACTACAACAACTTCCGGCAAGAAGAACCAAGATTCCTGTTCAACCCAGTCTCATAACTGTGTACCTTGATGCGAAAATTGTCCGGGCAGGCGAGTTTAATCCGACTATTCATTTGAAAATATTCAAAGAGGTAGATGGCACAGAGGATAGCATCATTGTTTCTGTGTCGTTTGATAATCCAGACATCCCTTCGACCTTCCAGACGGCCTTGCTTGGAGGGCTGCTTCTTGTACTCCAGAATACTCAGCGCAATACTCCACTTCTCATATGCTCTTCATCGAATTTGTTTTCTCAAGTCCTAGTTGTCGAAAGGGAAAAATATGAGAACGACATGCTACACCCTAATTTCTATCTCCTGAAATCAGTCATGGCTGCCTTGAATGAATGGGTGGCCAGAATTCGGTTCAAAACGGTAGATGAGAATCCCGCCAAACGGCTAACAGCTGAACCGACAAGTAGCGTCGTAATTGATACTGAGATTGATGTCATGTTCAACTGTCCTGGAATAGCCTTATCAGAGGGCTCACAAAGGTCTTTTACTAGGATCATAAAAGCATTGAGGACGAGACCTCATCGAAAGTCAACATTTACGAACCTTGAACGTGTTCGGTGTTCGATCGGAGAATTCTCTGATTTCGTACCGACAGATGCAGCAATATGGACCTCCATTAGGTCAATTACTCTACAACGTAAAACACGAGAACTCTTCTGGAAATGCATGCACAACACCTTCAGAGTCGGTGATTTTTGGGATCATATTGAGACTGCCAAGATCCAAGGCAGATGTCACAGCTGTGAAGTCACCGAATCACTAGAACACATTGCGCTTGAGTGCCTAGCGCCTGGTCAAAAAAAAATTTGGGCTCTCACTCGAGAGTTGTGGTCAAAGAAATATATGGATTGGCCCAAACTCAGTTGGGGCTTGATTTTGGGGTGCAACATAGTGAGATTTAAATCCCAACGCGGCGCAATTGTGCCACACAAAGGACGATTATTCGCGATACTGATTTCGATTGCTTGGCACCTCATATGGAACCTTCGAGTTGATCGCGTCATCACTAATCCAGGAGTGACTTACAGTGCAGCAAATATCCATAATCGGTGGTTGAAACTTGTCAACTCGGCTTTGCAACGCGACCGCATTCTGACTAATACAACTATTTTTGGACCACTAGCGTTGAAAAAGCAGCTTGTCTTGAATACATGGAGTGGGTTACTTTTAAATGAAGATTCCTTGCCAGATGACTGGATTCTTACAGCGGGGGTTTTAGTGGGTATACAGCCCAGAAGTGGAAAATTTGGAATAGGATAACCTAATGGCTGGAGTCCCACACTGGTAATTATTTGTGCGTAACGGCATTTCCTCCCCGGACAACCTTCCCTGGCAGCAACTGGCTAAATACCAGTAACCCAAGCGGACAAGTTCTTGAATGCTTCTGCAGACGATTTCTTGTTATCCAAACGCTCCCAAAAAAAAAAAAAAAAAAAAAAAAAAAAAACTTTGTCTATTGCATGCGCATTTTTACCGGATCAGCCGGACCGCTTATTATGTACCTGCTGACAGGTCCGGACCGGACCCGGGTAGGGGCTAAGGTAAAGTGGGATTACATAGTGGGGATGCAGAGTAAAAGCGGACCGACGTAAATGCAGCAAAGGCTTGCAAGCGGGCACAAAGACGCCGCCGTTTACGTGTTGATTGATGTGCGCCTTAAAACGGAAATTGTGATTCCTGTTCAATTTCCGTCCTTGTACTGCAGTGTAAGTCGACATGTGAACCCTGTCTCTGAACAGTTAGTTGAGCCTTGGCATAGTAGTTTTAAGTTCATGTTTCGAAGTCCTTTTTGCAGCATGGGATATTCAAAGGTTCAAACGTTGTGAACCATACCTGCCCTCAGAAACAGCTGATCAAGGGGAATTTAAAGTTGAGAATGTTAGAACCCGTGCTTAACGGTGCGTGTGTGCACCAGGATTAAGCTTAGCACCTGTTTAACATGGGGTGCAAGGAGGAGAGACCTCGATATTTTTGCAGAAATCAGTTGGAAACATTGACACTACAGTTGATCAGAGTCAGAGCAACTGTCAGTGTTATGGCCCAGGTGGTATTGCTCCTCCGGCATGGCTTATTTCATTGTTTATGGTAGGTATGCAAGTTCAAACCAAGGTTGAAAATGCTTTTTTCTCCGTTTAAACCGGCATTTAAGCAGTGCTGGTCTGCATGTGGTGCAGGCTAAACCTGTTTAGATTAAACAGCTGTTCAAAACAAAGCTGCTATAGATTCTTGGAGACGTGGCCGAGCCCAGCCAGTTTCTTTAAGACAACATTTATGTTAAAGACATATAATGACTGCATTCTGTGGCCTTGTCAGCAGAGCCTGTAGACATAGGCTGCCATCAGTGGACCCCTGCTGATCAGTGAAGACAGAGTCTACCCAAAAATGCCAGGTTGACAAAGATTTCATATTGGGGTATGCAAAAAAGGGTTGGGGCAGTTATTGGAGTACACAAAAAAAGTGCTTGGGCAGTGATTGGAGCTTAGAGTACACAAAAAACGCGTTAGGGCAGCAATTTCGGGTTAGAGTACACAAAAAAAGCGTTAGGGCAGTGATTGGAGCTTAGAGTACACAAAAAAAGAGTTAGGGCAGCAATTTCGGGTTGGAGTACACAAAAAAAGAGTTAGGGCAGTGATTGGAGCTTAGGGTACACAAAAAAAGCCAGGTTGGCAGTGATTTCAGGTAAGCCTGTTAAAGAAAGCCAAATTTGATGAAGGTTGTCTTCTTTAGTGCAACAGGCCTGTTAAAGAAAGCCAGAACAGGCCCATTTTAATGAAAAAGCCAGGTCGGAGCAAAAACGCCAGGTTGGACCCGATCTCAACCCAAAAGTCACAAAAAACTCAGGTTGCTTGTGATTTCAGCGAATTGGTGAAAATATTTTGCTGCTTTAAGGCGAGATTGGCCTTAAAGAACGACAACCTGGCCCCAGGTTGTCGGATAAGATAGTTAAGAGGCAGATAGAGGAAAGAAAGGCACCGATCGCACGCGGACTGCATCTACCTTCCGTTGGTGATGCGATGTGGATATTAAGGGGAAGGTCCCCGTTCAACTCGGGGTCAGTGCATGTCACTTTCCGTCTGTAAATTCTGTCTTTTTGGCGCAGTACTAGTGTCGGGGTACAAAGCTGCTCAAACCAAGGTGCAGAATAAAGGTATGAAAGCACCGATAGCACATGGCGTGCATCTAATATTTTGAGCGCCGCGTCGAGTGTGGTGAGCGCCGCGTCAAGTGTGGTAAGCGCCGCGTCAAGTGCGGTAAGCGCCGCGTCATATTTTTAACACGCCGCGTCCCGCACGGTGACGCGCCGCATACCGCCGCGTATCGCCGCGTCCGACGCCATTGCCGCGGCGAAGTTACCATGCACTTCGCCGCGTCCCGCTGCAGACCGCCGCGTCCCGCCGCATCATCGCCGCGTCCACGCCGCGTAGAAGTTTCCTTCCGTGGCACCTACCCTATGGTAATTGCCACCATTCAACGCCGTTCCTTCGCCATCCTTCCGCCATCCCTGTAGCCCCTCTGCCACTGTGGTGGGATGGCGGACCTTAGAACAAGTGAACGGCGCTCCTTAATTTTGAACCGCCGCGGCATCTGCCGCTGCACCGCCGCGTCACCGCCGCGCCAACCTGAGGCGGCGAAGTATTTTTGCCCAATATTAAGATGTCTGCACAGAACAGTCCTGGGGCCTATCGGTCTGGGGCGATGATCCAGAGGCGCACCGATATTCTCTCGCCCATTCACGGCGCTGGGTACCAGACGTTCCTGAGCGCGGGGCTAGGAGGGAGGAGCCTCTTGGGGGTTGCCCGTAAGGTCGGCGTGCTGCCACGGGTAGACCGCTACATTGAGCTATTCCTGCTGGAAGTTGTCGTAGCCAGGCACAGGTAAGCCATAACCTGTCTCAGAAGTATAATAGATGCGCCTTTTTCTCATAAAATCTCCCCAGGCTTACGCCTCTGCTTAAATGCTTCCAAAACCTATTACTTGTGTGTTCCTGGAGTCGAAAGCGGATATATAGAGAGATTCACATTCCTTCTTTGCCCCTGACCAGGTTCATCTGTCTACGACTGAACTGAATTAGTAATTTCATACCAGGCACTGTTCATCATTTCGACAGAATCGAAATCCGGGAACAGCATCAACCCTAGAGTACAAGTAAGCTCTGCTTTTGGCATCTAGACTCATCCTCGCGCTGAAGATGGTCTGTCCTCCCACAAATCTCACATTTCTGTTTGACTTTCAGAAAAATGTGCTGGATAATTCATTTAACCTGGCCGTCGCAAACAATCCAGTGATTTCTCAGGTTCTCAATTCTCCGCATACTGTGAACCAGATGGTAAAGTCATCTACCATCAACTTGATGTGTAACTCATTTTTTTGTAGTGGCAATTTCACTCGAACACCGCAACTGGATTGTATACCATTGGGAACGGAGCGAACGGCGGAAATACAGCATTCTTGTCCTATCCCGCGGCCACCACCCCCAACCTGATCAAAACCTTCGACCAAGCAAGTATTCAGACCAGCGGCGAACCTCTAAATTTTGTGGTTGAGTGCATCGACGGTGATACCGGCAATACTGGATTGTGCGTAAAATCCCAACTTACCATCCGCACAAATGAGCTTGAATGTCTTCAGCATCTTGGACGCTGTATTCGGCACCACTTTGACGTCTTGGGCTGTGCAAGAAGGATCAACGATCACTCCGGTAAATAACATATTTTTCTTGGCAAACTGTTCACTGATTTACCGAACTTACGACACCGGATGGCGGAACTTTCCGAGACGGAGTTCCTGAAAGCCATCATTTATCCGAGATCAACGATTGCCATGGTCGCAAAATACGCATTTGATGTTCTTGAAGTCTTCTATGCCGTTCCCGTGTACCGATTGAGTGAGGCTAATCATAGTTGAAGTGCTGACTGTTGCTTCCTTAGATTCTTTTAGTTCTACCGCGGCGAGTCGGCGTACTGCGACCGTGAGCTCGGCTAACGGAATTTTGGGGGGCCCAGGGACGATGTTGTAATAGCGTGTACAGCGGGATACTTCCTGGAAACCGGCGTTCATGAGTGGACCGTGCCATGTAATACTACCTACCTACCTACCTACCTACCAGAGTATTCACCGTTGACTCGATACCTCCCTCAGGTTACATATGAGTCATTCACCGGTCGCCCGGAACAAGTCTGGACATTCATCGCGGCTTAAAGTGGGGACGGAGTTAAGGATTTGAATATCGGCAGTTCAACCTGTCGTCGGGATCGAGGGAAACTGTGAAATAATTAGCCAATCATTGAATCTGACCTGTGTGTGTGCTTTCTTGTTCAACGGCGCAGATTATCCGTATCAATTTGAAATATCCTCTCACCGCGTTCTTCTCCCAGTTTTCTTTGTTCAGAGAGCGCACAGTGGAGGAGTGATCTGATGAACAACCAATGTAATTTATTTGAAGGTTCACCACATCCCCAACAATACTCTTACTTGTGCGTGTTACATCCGACTCTGATCGACAAGCAGATATCATCAACACCTTTGCCCCACTATGGACTTGGATGATGCGGCCGAGTTAGTGCGTAGCGCCGACTTCTGGTTTATCGATGGAACGATTGTTCTTCAAGTCGAACAGACCCTCTTTCGCGTCTACCGTGGCCTTCTTTCAGCGCGGTCAACTGTGTTGACTGTTTAGCGACACTTTGTTTATTCCTCGGCCGGCAGGCGAATCTGCCGATGTAATCGACGGCTGCCCCGTTGTCCATCTTCACGATGCCGAGGTCGACTTCACCCGGTTTCTAAAGGCTCTACACAATTACGCATCTTTGGTGAGCAAAATCGTCAGACCCGCTGCTGCTGCCACTCACCCTTCCCACTCCAGTTTGTCCCATTTCCGGAACATCCGAACTGAGCTCCGTCCTTCGGCTCAGCGATAAATATGACGTGAAACCTCTCCGCGATTCCATTATTTCAATCCTGACCGCCATCTATCCGAGCTCGCTCACTGCCTGGAGTGAACGCGATGTCCCTGTAGGATATGAACAGGCCTATTCCGCTGACTTCATTGCCCTCGACCTCGCACGCAAAATGAACATTAGTTTAATTCTCCCCGCCGTCATGTACGATATTGTCGCGGAGGGACTCGACGCAATATTCAACGCGAAGGTTGGTTTTGAGGGCACAGTTATGGAGGCTGGAGATTTCAAGCGATACGTCATCGCCACCCACAAACTTATGCGCTTTCGTCTTCACCACGGCGACATGAGCAGCATTTTATCACTGATGGTGGAATATTTGGATCAGGATGTAAGGCAGATTGAGAGGCGGCACATAAACTACTCCTGACGAGAGAGTATACTAACTGAAGCAAAACATGACGAATTAGTTGGTGTCAAGAAATGGGTAATAAAACAACAGAAGGATATCAAGAATGATACGAGGGATATGGTACAAAATTGCCCGTAATTTGAAGAATGGTGGTCCAATATATGAGGATACAACGCAGAATCTATTCATTTCCAAGAAGTGGATTCCATATCCCTGATGCATTTCCTCTTGGAATACCCACATGCAACAAACTTAGGGCTCATGCGGTTGTTTCATACATTTCATCTGCACCGTGGATCTCCTTGCTAATCCACATGACTATATTTCAATTGACAATGTCTGCCTGCCAACCATACACAAGTCCGTTCCAGAGATGTAGTGCTGCGGCTGCAGTCGTCGCTCTGCTCAAAATTGTCAAAAGAAGTTGCAATGTTTTTAAAGTAACAGACCGCCCCTTGCCGCCCAACAATGTCTGACAACCAAGAATCTCTACTCCTGCCTGAACTGCTGGCCCCACCCACTACCATCCTGGTCTCGATGGGATGGGCTATGTTGGACTATGTTCGGTACAATATTGCGCGCGCTATTCCCGTATGCTGAATTGAACACCTGATCCCATTCCCGACGGACTACTGAGACCCATCTTTAGCGCTTCCTTCGCCTCCAAACGGCTTTTGTGTACCCTGACGGCGATCAGGTTAAGGAACGCATCTGGGTCAAGGTGCCTGTTATGCGCATTAAACACGGCACCTCTAGAGGGAAAAAAATCATCAACATTGACCGGGAGGATGGCGCACTGGTGAGATGTATTATTATTCGGTTCTCTGCATTTCATCGTTTGATTGTGGCAAACGGAACTGAACATCAATTCAGACTTCTGCGCGAGGGTTTTGCTCGGATCTCATGAGTGATGTTGTCCTCGCGGCACTTATCCCACATATTTGTTTCATGTCTTCGTATTTGAATGTCACAAGGATTGCAAATTGTTTAAAATATAAGATGCTGTACAGCTATCTGAGGTGAATACCGGCCATCTCTGCTCTCTCCCGTTTCACGCGGTCTACTTGTCACTCTAGTAATGAAGTGTACACAGAACTGTTGTCCAGTCGTCTGCTAATGGTGTCCAGGTCGTACTGGGAGGTACCAGGGGATGCCCGGAGGGCCTTAGTATAGTACATTGAGCACATATATACCCGAGTGTGACGGGAAACGAATTTAAGTTGATTGTTCTTGGTTCTGGATTTATTTGCGAATTTGTCTGTCCGTCCTCCTCTGCTTAGTAATGAAGCCATCAATCATGGATTTCCCCGCTTGCACCCGGCCCACGTCACCAGGGCCCAACGCGAGGCACGACAACTTTAGTAGCATGAATGCTTATCTGAATGCCTATCCACCAATTGCTGTGGTGGGATCAAATGTCATTAGCGTAAAAATACAACTTTTGAGCAGTTAGGGCAAGCAAAGCGTGCCAGTCTCTAAACACCGAAGTGCTCGCCACATTTTCGGCAATTGTTTTACAGACTGGTCACGAGTCTAAGTATTCGTATTTACTGTCCTGTGAGAGAGCATACCATAAAACTCTCGTTGAAGTAACCTACCTTCATGCCATATCTGCAAAAGAAAAATGCCTATGTACACACATGACCATTACAATTAAACGAGCTACTATTACAAAATATTCAATGACAGATGTTTTGTGCCTGGAACCGAGGAGGAACCAAGCCTGCCCGGAGGGCTACTGTATGTTAAAATTGAGCGAGAGAAAAAGAAGCGGCAACAACAATGCATTTTTTTTTCTTTGTCAATTTTGATCGGAATAACTTGTGTTCTCCTCCGCTGTCTAGTTACTCAACATAGGGCTGGTTACGAGTTTATATCCATTATGGCCACCGCCGCATCTATTCAGTACGTACTGCGAGTCCTTGTTTGCTTTTTTTTTAGGCGTACCGCTGCTCATTATTGGCGGTTGAAAAAATGGAGCGGCGACGCATCTGGCTAGCAGACAAAGCAATAGCAACAGGATGGTTGATTAAGTTATTTTTAAAGGAGGATGCCGAGGGTGGTTGAAACAGTGTACGGCACTGAAAAATGACCCGCTATTGGAGTCATTAATATTGGAGGCGGCGTTGGCTTCAGGATTCCAATGCAAGATAAGAACGGGGCAGAGGTCATCATGTAAAAATACCGTGAATTGGATGGGCAAGCCAGTTATCTGTGGATAGAGTAGTCAGCCCGTGTGAAGCCGGCAAAATGAAGACACCAATTACAGCTCTGTGGATGACCTGAAGAGATGTTCAACGGGGCTGCTCAAAATTCGCTATTCATCTGAAAACCGAGGACCCAGATCTTAAGCTGAATAGGCAGACGAAGTATAAATGAGACAGATTAGCCAGAGCAAAGCGCCACGGCGGTGAAGTTGTTCACCGGGAGGTCGGATGACGAAATAGTTTGTGAAGGTCGCCTCGGGCTTAAACAACGGAAGCCCAGGCTTGTGTCAAGGCTCGGGCTCGACAATATCCTGAGCCCGACCCTACCACTGGGATCTCGGGGTCGGGCTCGAACCCAGAAGCCCAGGCTTAAGGTTAACTAATCATTTATTATATGTACGTCCTCAATGATCGGCCTTTTCACTTTAAAAGCAGAGCGTTCTTTGCCGTCGGAAGCGCACAATGTCTCTCCAATATGACTCCATTGGAAAGAACTACAATGCCTTGAAGGACCTGTCGATTCAGGCCCTTTCAAAACGGACCTGCCACAGATTACTCGGAGACCTTACTGGTCTCAAAGTCCTCGATCTTGCCTGCGGTACTGGAAACGACAGCCTACAGCTCATCGCATCGGGAGCTTCCCATGTCACCGGCATCGACATATCACCTTCCATGATAGACGCGGCGCAGGACGGCCTGCCTTCAGATGCGCAGAATATGATCAGCTATTATGTCGGTGACTGTGCGGTCCTCGACATGTTCCACACATTGGGTCTCGCCAACCACATAGGGACATATGATGTTGTCTTTGGAGCCTATCTCCTCAACTATGCCCTATCCGTCCAAGCTCTGAAGGCTATGTTTGCCAATATTGTGTTGGCGCTGCGTCCTGGTGGACGGTTTGTCGGCCTGACAGTCAACTCGCCGTTGATAGCACAATTTGGGCCCGATAAACCGTTTGAAGATAACGGTATGGGTACGACGTGGGAGGCTATTGGAGTAGTGGAAAACGGGTACAAAATGCTTGTTACGGCGGATGTTACGCCAGAAGTGCAGTTCGAGTGCTTCTGGTTGCGACCTGAGATTTATGCTGCAGCTGCAGAGGAGGCGGGGCTGGTGGACATGGAATGGAGGCCGGTTCTTTCGGATGAGTCCGCTATCAAAGAACACGGAAAGGACTTCTGGGTAGAGAATGATGGGCGACCGCGATGCGCATTGTACACTGGTGTCAAGCTGGGATGAATCGCGCCGTTATTGAGGTACGCCACAGCCATCATCGAAGTCGCAAAAGGGCCAAATCTGACTCAGGTTCTGCTGCAGGCTGTTGCAACTACAAATAACGATCACACTTATCTCGGGCTGCTCAGCCAGCGAACTTGCCGTTCAACCGGCAAAAATGGAATTCCATATCATAGGGTCTCATATTTCCTGTCCGTTACTTCTGTGCTCGTGGAGGCAAATATTTTTACCATTGAATAAACTGTACATTTTGGCCGACTATCGTGACCAAATGGCTCCCGTCGCACCCGCCGAATTCAACCCTTTTTTCGGGATGGAAAGGAGCAAAACTCAAAACTGGGTAAACTGAGAAATTTCACAGATCGCAAGACGAAAAATTCGAGTTCATGGAGTATGAAATTGCCCATAGGTTCATTAATTTCACTTATTGCAACATGTACCTGAGTGGTGATCTCAACTTTCAAGGCCTGAAACATCTTGGACTCAATTCACCACAAGTGCATAATAATACTCACCACACGATGTCCTGCGATCAGGAATATATTCCTCTCATGCGAAAAGATAAGATCACAAGGAAATATTTCTGCCCTGTGGGACCGGCCGGGAGAATTCCTAGGCTAAGAGTGCTTTCGTGTTACATTGATATGGATAGCTGGGACATCGCAGAAGACACCGCACAAGGGACTCTTACCGATAATTTAAGTGCCGTGGCTCTATTGCTGATCGCATCGGATTCCGAGTGAGCTCATCACAAGTGAATTTTTCAATTCGTTCAACGTCCACCTTTGCGCACGGGGGGGGGGGGGGGCGTTCTAGTTTTCACGCCAGATCCCCATCAGATATTTGAGTGGAATGAATTTTCGGTCGTTCTAGCTACATGACAGTCTTACACAGGACACAATCGTAAAGCAAATATTTCTACGATTCTCTAACACCAGAAGGCAATATTATAGCAGACTATCTATGATGCGCTTGTGGAGCTCATTTATTTCCTTTGCCAGCTCGTCTTTCCCTCGTAATTAATGATATACCAGGCCAAACACAGAATATCTATTACCTCAGTCGTGGTTCCGAGAAGCACTACCGACCAGGAGTCGCAACCGGGGGTTCATTTTCGCTACCTGTCAAGGCACCTATTCTGCTGGTCAACATACCATCAAAGAGCATCTCTGGCATTACCGTGGAGAATTATGGCAGACAAGGCGAGCAGAGGGTGGCCTTAGTGCAGGACCGTGAGCTGTGGGTGTAGATAAGCGATATGTGAAGTGGTCCTATGTTTGTGCCTTCTATTTGATACGCCAGGCGTATTTAAATTGGTTATAATTCTGTCGTCAGCATCTCCCTCTGCTGAATCTCGATCACAATGATTTGATCACATAGCCTGGAGCCCTGACCCACCGCTCAATCTAGTTCTACTTTTTTGGTGACTGAGAAGTACGCGATGATTATGTTACTTGGCATGTGGCCAATGCTCCGCATGGCAGTACAAGTTCGATTTTTTTTTTTCTTAAAACGACGCTGTTAAATAGACTCGTAGCCAGTCTGTAACTAAATACCGAAAATATGTGACGAGCACTTCGGTGGTTACAGACTGGTACACGTTGAACCTACAACTGATTGAACTGTCCCCAAGGTTTGAAATTTTAGCAGGTGCCGTGATCGGCCGCCACAGGAGCCATCAAAAAACCATCAATTCTGGTTGAAAGTTGACAGTTCTTTCCACTCATAGCCCCCACCGCGTGCTAATGAGGTCGCAATTCTTGGGTATTCTGGCCAGTTGTGATCCCGACATTAGCGCACAACACGCCGCAATCACCAACTACGCCTTCTTGCTAAAGCTTGTAAGCTCGCGCAAAGCGGTGAAGCTGTTTGCCAGTACGTGTACGAGGTCTTGGCTCTCTTTGATGAGACGCCTCGCTATTTCCCCGTTGCCTTCAGGATTTCTGGTTAATTCAGCGCCTTTCAACCAAGTCTATTCGTGAGATGACTATTTACTATCATGTAGGTAGGCTACCAAAGCGCCGTGACCGTTGATGACTGTAGCGTACATTTTGGATGCTGTGTCAGTAATACATCCTCCTCCTCCTCCAAGCTCGATTAAAATATAAATGGGGAGGCAGATTGAACCATTTTTAAACTAAAATTGTTCCTGCGTGCTCCAAATTCATTCATATCTAAACTGCATCCCAGAACACGGCCCTCACTAACTTTTCAAACTCCGCGGATAGCTCAATGCAACATCCCGAGTTGTACCAGTCTGTAAACACCGAAGCGCTTGCCGCATTTTTTCGGAAATTGTATACAGATCACTGGAATATATGAATTTTGCAAAGTCCTTGGCAGATAAGGCAGGATGGCGGCGGAAATAAAATCCCTTATTTATCAGCCCCTGAGCACTTTGGTGACCCCGCTCCTTCACACAGATATTACGCCCGGTCATTGAAGCCTCTTGATCTTCGGAAAAGAAAAAAAACCCTGCAGACCGGGGTTGACTGCAATGTTTGATCGGATGTGAACCAAAATCCTGCTCTGTGCAGTAACAATATGTAAAACTGGTAATTGAGTAGCCAGGCCTCTTCGACAAACGGGGATGGAAATGTAGATATTTAGCAGCGCCTCTTTCTTCAATTATGAGGTACTTTAATTATGTGTCCCTGCAGAGCCTCTTTGTTAGTTTAGGGACTTTTCAGCTTCCTCAAAGAGAAATCCAATTCTTTAGCAGAAAATAATATACCGTCAGGGAATCAATAATTATTAATATTCTGGGAGGTCTTGCTTACCCTACATTCGGTGTAACAGACATGTTTCCTTGATTTAGGCTCTACGGGGCCCGTCGGAGTTCAAACTACGATCAAAAAGCACTGAATTTTGGTGAGATTTTGGCGGGTGGAGAGCTGACAAGAACGAATCCTCAAAGATATTAGGACCTGTAACATAAAGCGAGAACTTACTGCGCCTCAAATTTTCGGCAAGGATTGGCTTCAGAGAGTTCTTCTGCAGCTGTAATTTGAGATGGCGGAACAATGCAATGCTGAAGTTCAGACTGCACGTAATGTGGATACGTTGACTTTGGGTCCGTTGGATTCATTGAAGCAAATTAAAGTTGTAACTATAGCGGTGTATATTCGCAGCCGCCTGAGTCTAAGATGGCAAAAAATGCTTGCGAGTGCAAATTGAACCACACGTTGGTCATGTATGGATGATTCCATTTCACGCGCTTGGTCACCCTGCCATCGGAAATGATCGGGATAATCTCACAGCTGTTGCGAAGTGTGGAGTCGATCAGTATAGCTCGCCTCAACACCAGCTTCTTTTTCTGGAATTCTATATATGGCTCTATTCGGCCCAGCATAATCTGAGATCGGGACGCGTTTGACCTGTCAACTTCCCCCACTGCGCACTTCTTGGTGGTACCATTCAAATGGTCCGCCTTCGGTTCCTCATTGGGAAATCCGAGATCGTCGGAGATATACTGGCTCGCTATGGACTCGCTGTTGCGCCATCCTCATGACGGTCAACAGCTTGACGCAGGAAGAGAACGTCCCTCCCCTCGATGCAGGTGTAGACTCCTACAGCCTTTACACTCGATGCGAAAAATGGTTCGTCGTGTCACTCATCGCGTTTGGCGGCCTGTTCAGGTGCGTCGCTGTCGTATTTTCACATTATGCCAGTGATCTGAGAATTCTCCTTTCCACAGCCCTCTCTCTATGAATATTTACTTGCCAGCAATCCCAACGCTCTCAGAAGCTTTCCACAAGTCCATTGAATTAATTAATCTCACTGTAAGTTCGTCATCTTAGTTGAAGACCCGCGTTGATTCAAAGTTCTGTGTATTAGGTCACCACGCACGTTGGATTCCTTCCATCCATCCCTTGTTACTTTATTCACTTTTCACCTAGATTCATGATATTTCAAGCATTATGTCTACATTTCTTTGCTTTACTCTTCCACAGATGCTAACACCTGCTTTTCAGCACCTATGTTGTGGGGCACTCTGTCGGACACCTACGGCCGGCGGCATCTGTTTATCTTATGCCTCCTTCTCCTGGCGGCCTCGTGCGTTGGGCTCGCATTGACCCCCGCCAATGACTATTGGCTCCTCCTGCTACTTCGATGTCTCCAGTCAACAGGTTCAGCGAGCACCATTGCCATTGGAGCTGGCGTTATCGGCGATATATCTACTCGCGCAGATCGTGGTGGATTCCTGGGTGTCTACACCGTCGGACCCATGGTGCGTGGCGCTCCTGAATCACGCGATACCGATGGTCTCGTTCTGCATTAATTTACGTAGGTCGGTCCAGCGATCGGCCCAGTTTTAGGAGGAGTACTCGCAGATAAACTCGGATGGAGGTCAGCTTTTCTATCAAAGCGCGACGCTGACTAATTCCATTCTTCCCTCCTCGGCAGGGCGATTTTCTGGTTCCTTTGCATCGCGTCAGCCATTTGTATGATAGTGATAATTCTGTTCGTCTCTTCTTAAACCTTCTCGGGTAACATTTACTCTACCAACTACAGCTTTCTGCCCGAAACTTTGCACACATTGGTCGGGAACGGAAGCGTCGCCCCATCCGCCATTTATACTCCGGTTATACCGGTAATTGGTCGAGATATACCCAAATCATCGGCCACCACTGCTGCTCGAAAGAAATTCCAGAACCCCCTTCGAATATTGACGCATATCGATATCCTCATCCTCCTGCTCGCAAATGGAATAACCTTCGCAGTTTACATCGGAGTTACCGCCAGCCTCTCAAACCTGTTCCACATTGCATATCCCCAGCTCAACGAGACGCAGCTCGGGCTCTGCTATCTGAGTCTGTCTAATTGATCTTTATCCACGACTTCTGATTGATTGCAACAGCGGTGGGCAGCGGAACGATTGTAGGATCGATTTTGTCAGGCAAGGTGCTGGACTGGGATTACGAGAGATTTCGGCGAACAATGCTAGCAGCGGGGGCCATTGAGCCAGGAGCAGAGAAAGAACTAGATGACGCCTTTCCGATTGAGAAGGTGTCAATATATTCTTTATACCGCAATTCCGGCTGAGCATTATCTCCGTAGGCTCGAATGCGCCTTCTCCCCTTCTTCCTTCTATTCTTCATCGCCTCATGCGTAGGGTACGGGTGGTGCGTCGATAGAAAGACCCACATCGCGGGACCGTTACTCTTGCTCTTCGGCGGTTCGTGCGTCTCTGTCGTTCTATGTGCTTCCATTTCAACTCAAGAAACTTTCCTAGTCGCATTCGTCACTATATATGTCCTCAACGCATGTCAAGCTCTCCTGCTCGACCTTATGCCTGCACAAGGGTCCGCAATCACTGCTTGTGTACGACCCTACCCAGCCTATCTTCACGAACTTGACTCAAGCCTCCGTGCAGAATAACCTGATCCGATGGGGGTTCTCAGCGACCCTCATAGCTGTTATCCAGCCCATCCTCAACGCACTGGGAACGGGGTACACTTACCTCCTTCTTGGGGGCATCGCCGGGCTCGTGGCACCGCTAGTGTTTTGTCTCATGCGCGTGGGGCCAAAGTGCCGCGCAAAGCGTCGGGTGACACTTGAGAGTCAAGCCGGTGTGCGGAGTCATGTCAAGTGAGCACACCTCGAGAGATTTGGGATATTCGACGCTTCCAACGATCGGGGCGGTGAGTTCCTGAGGAGATTCAACAAGTTGTCGACAAGTGGAAGGATCCAGACAGACTTTTGCTCGGATAAGAGACCGCTACTACTTCCTATGTCATCAGTATTATATCTGCCTGTTTGATATCCAGCCTCCGGCAGCCTTACTTGGGATCCCAGACACAAGCGATGGGTGGCCAAAAAAGCCGCCAGTTGCTAAACACAACCCTTTTGGCCAACGGCCAACGGGAGACATTGCATTAGTCGAACAAAGAATCACAGTCCTTCATCTCGGACAAGCTACTTATTTCCGCACCTGGTGGCTCCTGCCCACTGCATGGTACGCCATGATCGCGAGTTTCCCCAAATTATTGACCTGATATTTTCACTATCAGCCTTTGCGGAATCGGATAACTGGTGGGGTGGGGAGGACGCCGATATCCAAAATAGGAAATTTTCACCCTTGAATTTCGTGGAGATACATGCGGGAAGACCTAGCCACTGACAAGGGCTTGCCAAATAAATCGGAATTTTGTCGATTCGTCCAGTGGTTATTGAGTTATGGCCGTCCGAAGTTTTGTTTGAAAAAAACAACACAAGTCACGGCGCGCGCACTATTTTGAAAACGGCAATAATATTGTTCATTGTATTACGACATTGAATTAGCCGGAACGAAAGATTTAAAACCAAATGAACACGCTTCACATCGTCATGTTCCAATTCAGGCCGAGATTGATGATTCGCCAGGTACAAAATTGAAGCTATACATGAGGGGACGAAAAATCTGCATTTACGCACCCACGGGTTTAGATTTTTCCAACTACCCAGAGCGTTGCATGAGATCGTTCAGCGTCTGCGTCACAATATTTGCTGCGGCCAAAATCCTCTCCTTTAATGTGGCATCTGCGACCGTAGACATGCGATTCACCATCTTATCCCCATGAAATACGAGCAACCCCTGCTTGATCAAGTACTTCTTATATTCACCAGGGGTAGGATACGCCGTGCATGTGGCACGCACCATCGGTGAAGAAGCGAAGAACGCGTGCACCTTTGCCGAGGTAATGTCGCGCATCCCAGCCGCCGCCCACGGTTTGTCCAGAGTGGGCCACGGCAGCGCCTCGAAAATCAGAGGTGTGGAATCGGAGAATTTGCATTTAGAAAACTCCTCGACCACCAGGATTTCTTCAAACCGCTCGAATGCAAGTTGTGGCGTCCAATGGAATGCGCCCATGTGCTTCTGGTCGCGTTTGAGGCATCTGGACCGTTCGCGTTCCGCCCCAAGCTTCTGCTCGGCTTTCCGTTTAGCCTCCGCCTCATGCATTCTTTTTTCCGAGAACTCCTTTGCAAGCTGGTCCTTCTCAGCCTGTCGCGCCTTTCTCTCCTCCTCCCTCTTTAAGCTCAGAAGTCGCATCATTTCTAACATCATTTCATCCCGTCCTTCGTCCCGACAGGCCTTCTTGTTCGAATTCTCCCCCTCCCGTCGCGTTCTCTCTGCTCTCTTGTGGTTTTCCAAATCCTCCTCGAGCGTCCGGCACCTGCTCTCTGAGCTCCGTAATACGACTTCTGCAGCGCGCACTTCCTGCTCCCGTTTGGCTCTTTCAGACCTTAACCGATCTTCCGCTTCGATCCGCCGCATCTGTTCAGAATTGCGCGATTTCTCGGTAAGATCAAGCAGACGGATGCTCTCCTGTAGCCGATTAAAAAGAGTTTTTTCCTCGCCTTGCAAAGCCGAAATTTCGAGTTGACGACTATCTAGCTCCGTTTGAAGGCCATCCGCGGCGACGCGGAATCGCTCAGCATGCTCTTGGAAGATGGTATCATGGCTTTCCAAGCGCGCCAACATTCTCTTGCGCTCAATCTTCCAGCGTTTCGCTTCTTGCTGCTGCTCGTCCAATTTGTTTTCGAGCTGTTCGATCTGAGCAAGGTATGTCGTTGGTCTCCTGAGTTGCTGGATGTAACTTCTTTGTTCTTCTCTCCACTGAGAAAGTAATTTGTCCTGCCCAACTTGCATATCTCGAATATCTTGGATGTTCCTCTCCACCATTTTCTCGAAATTTTCGATCTGCACGAGATGCATCGACTTCTCGTCTGCCCATGGCTCAGATTGCTCAGCCAAGCGGGCGGACAATATCTCGTTGTCGGACCGCAAGGCCATCAGCATTCTTTCCAAAATATTTGCACCACATGAGCTATGGGAAGAAAGCCCGGACTCGCACGGCGGGTGTTGGTCTTCGTCAGCTTCATCTGCGCAAGCGTCGGATTTAACGGTTGAACAAGGGTCATTTCCCTCGCTCAACTCGCCTTTGTCGGGGACGGGGGCGGATTTTGTGGCTGGAGTCGACGGCTCCTGAATGCTTCGGGGTACAGGCTAACAAGTTAGCGGAAACCCATCACGCTACCTATTTTCCAGTCCCGCACCCCTCATAATTGAGATAAATAGAGGGACAGCTTCGCTCGCCACACTGATGGCATTCAGAGCGTCGACAAATCCCTTCTCCACAGCCGAGGTTAAACATAGGTTTGTCGACATGGCGCATCTGAGGAAACTGGATACCGGTTGTGCATCGACTGCATTTGTATCCCATATGGCATAGCGCACCAGACATGCCACAAGCATGGGCACGTAATCGGGATAAAGAAGGGTTAAGTTTCGTTGAGCCTTTCCCAAGTCCTGCTCTGAGAAGATGTTGTCACAGATTACCCTTGCTCGGGAAATAAATATCCCGAACGGAGGGGACCCCACGAAGATCGCCGAGTCCGTTTCTGGATCTAGTGGTATCTAAAAGATAGTATCAAGTCGGGAACACTTCGGAACTATGAACACTTACTGGAACAAACCGTGATTTATCTGTCGAATCCGTGTTCCATTTTCGAGCGTGGAGATCGATGATGTCCTTGCAAATAAGATTCAAAGTCAGACAATGAATCATATTTCAATTAAGAAAGTACCTTGAAGCCTGAACCGCAGTGGTAGTGTGATTCTTGGATTTTCGGCGACCTCGCGGATACGATCCAAGTATCCCGACATGTCCTTTGGGTTGTCGGCCTCCAGAAAAGCGCCTACGGCTTCGAGCAGTGCGCAGAGGAACCCAAGATCAGTGTCCAATGCGTCTTCGAGGTCGACCAAGACACTTTTCACATTGCAATGCAAGAGCTCCATCTGTAGAAGTTGAAACCTGGATAATTCCCCAACAAATCTCGCAAAGGCAAGAGCCGTGTCACGGTTTGGCGTAGAAGACATACCATCCCTCACGATGGCCATCACATGCGTCAAGCACGCGTTTATGATGGCTGCTCGGATGGATGGGGTAGTCACAGGCACCGCGTCCAGAATATGTCGGCTGAGACAAACATACACTGAACGATGTGCTGGATCGCATATCGCAGACTCATGAATGAACTTTGTAACCGATACGATCTCGGTTTCTTCCTCCGAAAAGTGCACCATCGCACAGATCTACTCCGAAATGCTCCGTACATTCCCCATCAAGGGGGCCCAAATATGCGAAAAATATATATCACCTACAAATTTTTTTTTCAGGGGGGTCCAGAGACCCTCCCCCCCCCCCAAATCTCGCCCAATAGTGGGTGCTACCCCCCCATATTTTGCAGGCCTTTTCAGGGCATGAATGAGAGTGTTTTGGCGCTTTGTATCATTTTTTTCCACTCCCAGGCCAGGAGATGAGCAAGTTTCTCCAAAATTTGATGCACGTCAAAAATTCCCTTTTTAGGAGGGGCTGTACAGTGGCAGTACACTAAACTTCGCCCAATGCAGTAATAGTGTACCCCCTCTATTTCAATGATTATTCAACCTGGCAGCTTGAAACCAAGATTTTCGGATTCGCGGCGGGCTAAACCCCCCAAGGCGACCTGGTTTGAAAATTTTTAAAATTCGGGCCCCCTTGTTCCGCATAGTTGCTTTGTTCAGGAGCGCGGTGAATTTCTGCTGAAGTGAGCGAGGAGAGCCTGCCGAATAGCAGGACGGCGACTTCCGTGAAACATCGGGCATGAGGGTGGTGGTGGTGGGTGAAAGAGGAGGAGCCAAATAAGCGCCAACACACACGTCACTGCATTCAGGCACCCTCTAATAGTACTAAGGTAAGGGCCAGACTGAAGGACTAGTTCCAAAATGATCAGAAATTGATGGTATTGTCGGCCCACATCAATTTGGGAGCTCGTCCTTCATTTCTCAACTGAAATCCCCCAAAATATTTGGGAACGGTCTTCAGATACACTCACACAAAACTGTTGAGCCAGACTTTCCACTCTCATCGTGCAAGCCCACAATCGCTCCTTTTGGGCAGTCACGTGGGGCAACCGTGCTTGTCTGGCCCCTACCTTCGTGAGGTAGTCTCGTACCCGACTCTCACGACATCTGTGCGTGTCTAGCCAGCTAGGCACATCTGCCCATCCATGCCCGTCTACCCGCCTCGACGTGATCCAATACTAGGGGCCGTCGAAAGCAGTGCGTGGTTTAAGCGTGCCCTTAGTTGGGCGCCTAAATGTAAATTTGGGCGCCTGACTGTAGTTCGGCTCCTCATTTCCTCATTCCGTTAAATGCAGACCCTCCTCTTTCAACTACTGAGTTCAGAATATTTTTTGCGGAGAGTAATCTCTGGGAAGATTGTGGGGGCGAAGGACAAAAATTGTAACGGCGCGAGGAAGACAAGATCTCGAGGTTTGAAAAGACAGAAGATGGAGGTCGACATTGTGTTATATGTTTTCATCCCTGAGTAGCGATCCTACTGCTCAGGATCGTGTTTTGCAGCTGGTCCTAACGATCATCGCAACACGGCACAAAACCACGTTCGTGTCCCCGGAAAATTTGGGCCGTGATCGTATTGCTCTGGCGCTGGCGGTGCGGCATGTAGACGCCACCCAGTGAGGATGCCACGGCTGTCCCTTCACGTTTCAGGGCAGTACACCTTCCTTTTATATTTTTTAATACATAATTTGTAACATCGCCTTTCCACCGGGGGTAAACACCAAAGCACTTGAAAGTCAAGTGCCTTGAATGCATGTGGTTTGCATGTGATGAAATGGACGACAATGAGCAGACAAAGTGTCTTTTACAGACAAAGGAGGGACAAAGGATAGACAAAGGGTAGACAAAGGGCAGGTGAAAATCCCCCACGCACCCCATCATTTTCACCTGCCCTTTGTCTACCCTTTGTCTATCCTTTGTCCCTCCTTTGTCTGCAAAAGACACTTTGTCTGCTCATTGTCGTCCATTTAACCACATGCGAACCACATGCATTCAAGGCACTTGAAAGTCAAGTGCCTTGGTGCTTGCCCCCAGTGTTCGTTCTATCTATTCTATTCTTTTTTTTTTCTTTATTTTTGCTCCCTACAGCCCCCGTTCGGAGTCGACCGAGCGCATAACTCAAGCGTGGGAGTTGTGTAACTGTCCCATCTCTATTCCGTTTTCATTTATTTATTTATTTGCTCAATTTCGAATTAATATTATCAATTTGCAGTTCCCGGAGACAACTTTCAGCTCATCGGGATGGGCAAAATAGCACTGGCAGCAGCTTGAGCGGAGGGAGGGCGCCATAAGGAATTCGAAGAAGCCGTCCTCGAGATATATGTCGCGTTTTTGGCGCACGGCACTCTGAGTATCCTTCGAGCCGTTTTCCTAGCTTGTGAGTTGGCCGAGCAACTTAACGTTGCCATGTTCGGGAGGCCGCCGATTCACTTGCATTCAAAAACACAGAAACAGGACTTCACTCACTGGTCACGGCCGGGCTGAACTGAACACTTAGCAAAAAATCGACCTTATCCAAAAACGATTCGGAAAAAGCCGAAAAATCGGACAAAATGCAAGTCACATGCTCAATGGTTGAAATATTTGCCTCTACCAACATAGCAATAACGGCCGGGAAATATGAGACGTGACATTCCATTTTTACCTGTTGAACGGCAAATCGACTGGTTGAGCCCTTTATGAATTCGCACTTGGAACTCCCTATCCTCGAACTCCGCGCTCCAGGGGATTACTTATTCTGTGTCGCAAAAGTTATCCGCGTCCCAATAGATTCACCCCTCCTTGTGCGCTACTTTCTCGAGGCCCACGACGATCCATCGCCCCCCCCTTCAAATTTTAACACAGCACAAAACTGCGTTCACGTCCCCTGCAAGTTTTATTGCTCTGGAGCGGCGGTGCCGCATGTATCTGGGTTCAGAGCAATATGTATTCTTATTTTTACTTATTTATTCGCTCAAGTTCCAATAATATTGGCTTACAATTTCTAGTTGGTTTCTATCTTATCTTGCGCAGTCACCAGTGGCTTGAGTTCAAGTTCGCAGTTGCGCCATAATGAATTCGAAGAAGCCGTCCTCGGAATATATGGGGCGTTGCATCAATGACAAATATCACATGGCCACGCCGCCGGTGCAGAATGCGGGGGCAGGTACTTATTTAACGTTGACAGACTATAATCATGTCGATGCTGTACACGTTTGGGTCAGAGAGATGAGAAGAGAAGGAAAAATTGTTCCCGATTTTCCCTGCCTATTTCACTTCGGCTGACAAGCCGTGGTGTTTATCGATGCAACGCCAGACCCAGGACAGGTCACCCAGCGTAACTTTACGAGGGAATATATCTGCATTACCAGAAGTTGCAATTGACATATACTACTGAAAAAATCCAAACAACCCTGACACTCCCAGACTGCAGCTTTCAGCAGTGAATAACAGAGCAAGGAGCAGATCCTCAGGCGGCCTTTGCAAACCCGACCGCGTTCCTTCCGAAGTCGTAGACGGTATAGTATTTGCGGAGGAACACATCACCTTCGGATGGTTGAATGTCACAAACACAACCGAGAATGGGACAAACTGACCGATGACCCACAGAGACTCGCTTCCAGGCATTTTGATGTCCAGGCCAGTGAAGGACGATATGCAAGTGCCCTGCAGTTCTAAGATATAGTCCGAGCCCCGAAGGGGGTAAGGCCTGCCGTCAAAGTAGAATGTAAACTCAGGGAGACTGGGGACTTTGTCACACTCGACAGTGTATTGGCCTGTCCACGATCTTTTCGCACCGATCATGCTATTTACCATTTCGGCAATGTCGGTGGGAAGGGCGATGAGAGAAGTACCTTGTAGAGAAAGGGTATGACATGCGAAAAGAATAAGAGGAACGAGTGCATTGCTCACCAGTGTCGATGGCAGCGCCGGTGTTTTCAAGTTCCAGTTCCTCTTCACCGAAATAGACCTTCTCAAGGTCGACCTCCCAATATGCTTTGCGGCGCACAGGGACGTAATGGATGGTGCCGGTATAGGCACTCCTGTCAATTCCACCGAAGATGACCTCACCCCCGTTTTTCTCTGAGGGCCCAATGCGGAATGAGAAAACCGGCTCATCCAGGAGTCTTTTGTTGATCATGTTATAGAAGGGAGGAACGATGCGGTTGACAGAAATAGTGTCATACGCGAGTCCTGAGCGGTATCAAAATCCGCTTCCAGTCAGCGAAGAACGGGGTCTAACCAAGAATTCCATCGAACTTTCCAAAGGCAAATGCCAAGCCCGGCTCATTCGTCGCCTCGGCAAAATCCTGCTTGAGGATCTTGAGGTCACCAATGGAGACTGTATCGCTGGAAACGAAACCCTCTAGTGAACCAGACGCGTATGTGATGGAGAATCCGGAGCCATTGACTTTGTAGGTAGACGAAGCGGACGAGTCGTATTTTTTGTGGAGGAAGCAGGCAATAGAGGTGCAGTGTGAGCTCGGCACCCACAAGTTGGATGATCTAAACGTGCTGTCAGCATCGTCAGATGGCCGCTCAAACCATGTGCTGACCCAGTGTCCAGAACGACCTTGAAAGACTGAGGTGGGGTACCGATCTCGATTTCAGCATAGTACTGCGCATTCATGAAATCTGGGAATGATGAGTGAGATATTCTGAGTCAAGTGGGGTAGAAATACTGGTGAGGGGGACGCTGTGCCCCTGCTTAGCATCCGCTGGGGTCCAGAAGAGCTGGTCGTCGCCCTCCTTCGAGGGACTAGTTATGCGACGACTTGTGCCGCCGGTGCCCATGAAAGGGACTTGTTGTTGAGCCTGTACCCCGTACTTCTCTGCGAGATACGCTCCCTCGAGTTCTAGGTTGTTGAGTTCGGGAGTGAACTTGTTGAGCTTGAGCTTGTGGATACCGGCTGCGAAAACGAAGGGAAGGAGGCCGACAAAGAGGGGGGTGAGCAACATGGTGGTAGATAGGAAGGTGCTGTTGCTGGCGAAACGTATTTATAGACAGCTTCTGCCCCGAACAAGGCTCCGCGATTCATTCCAGTACTAGTCGTCACAGATGCCAGATCGAACGAATTTTCAAGAAGACGCAAAGACTAGTCCCATCGAGTTCTTCCCCGGAGCGATGTATCAAGTATATTGAACTCTAGACAGTTTCGTGAACAAAAGTAAGCAAAAATCAGGTGGATTTGTGAGGTTTTGGGAGGCGCGATCGATGTTTGCAGTGCACGGCGCATCAAAAATGCTGGATGATGCGATGGCGAGTAGGAACCGCACCGAGGGAGGTCCGAATTCAATTTTCAGCTGATCAGCTAAATCGGCCCCGTGGCGTTGAATCCACCTCATTACTGCTACCTACCAGGCCATACACTTTTTTTTACCTTTTATTCGCCCTTTCATTGTTCTATAACCTCTATTTCTCGTGATCCTCGACGGAGACGAGGATTAGCGATCCCGCCGCTCAGGACTGAGCTCTCCGCTGCTTAGACTCGTAACCAGTCTGTAACCAATTGCCAAAAAATGTGGCAAGCACTTTCGGTGGTTACGGAAATTGGTTACAGACGGGCTACGAGTCTATCCGCTCCTTAAGCTAACCTGATGTGCACTAGTCTCTCGTAGACAGACGCTTTAATAAATGAAGCTCGTACCTCGCTTAGATGTGCCCCGATCACCGCAAAACGCTTCAAACACAGCACAAAACTCCGTTCAAGCCCCCTGAAAATTTGGGCTACGATCGTATTGCTCTAACGCGGCGGGGCGGTATGTAGGAAATGAGCTGAAATGCAGATACCGCGGCCGTCCCTCCGCGTTCAGGGCAATGCACTGCTCCTTTTTTTTTGCTCACTCTACTTTTGTCGGTGCATACCACCTACGATCATCGGAAATCCGCATCAAACACGACACAAAACCATGTTCACGTCCATTGAGCATTTACGCTACGATCGGCGCGGACGGTGCGGCATGTAGGAACTGGCTTATCGGGACCCCGACGTGCGGGGCAATCAATACACCTTCCCTTTATTTTTTTTATTTGGTTATACATACCAATCATCGCAGCACGAAACCACGTTCGTGTCCCCCGCAAATATACTACGCGATCGTATTGTGCTGGCGCGGCGGTGCGGTATGTAGGCCTCAGCCCAGAGAGGAAACCGTGGCAGTCCCTCCGCGTTCAGGGCTATACTCCTTCCTTTTATCTCTTTTGCTGTTTTCTTACCGTTGGATTCATCCAACCCGCCATCGATCATTTCAAATTCACGCACACTGGAGCACGGAACAAAACCACGTTAGTGTCCCCCGCAAATATACTACGCGATCGTATTTCTCTGTCTCAAACGGGGACAGTCTGTAGGCGTCACCCCAGAGAGGAAGCCGCGGCCGTCCCTCCGCGTTCAGGGCAGTACTTCTTCCTTTTGTTTTTTTGCTATTTCTTATCCACTTCCTGCAGCGCCTGCCCCTGACCTCGAGCAAAATGTTTGCGCCCACCTGGCTTTGTATGGTGGGGTTTTATACCATCAATATCTCTCAGTCCGCAGAATTCGAACCCATTTTCATCTTGTCAATGTACCTCTCCCGAATCCCTGCCTACCGTCGGCCGCCCACCACCGATCGTTTCAAATTTACTCTCTGCTTGAGCACGGTACAAAACTCCGTTCTTGTCCCCCGCAAATATACCATGCGATCGTATTGCTCTGGCTCGGGCGGGACGGTATGTAGGAAGCTGCGCGTATAAGTGCGGATGTCGCGGCCGTCCTTCCGGCGTTCAGGGCAATGCACTTTTTTTTTTTTCTTCTTGCTTTTGGTCCATGTTATTTGGATTTCGCTCCCTGCAGCGCTGAGGCGCGATATCCTTGAACTTGACATGCTTGACAAGTCCGCGTCTTTCGGACTCGTTGAGTTCATAGAGTCGCTGATTCCAGGCACGGAGGCGAGCTTTGATTTCAAATTCACGCCCAGCAATGTGATTCGAGCACGGTACAAAACCACGTTCGTGTCCCCCTAAAATATATACTGTGATTATATTGCTCTGTCTCGGGCAGGGACGGCATGTAGGCGTCTCCCCATAGGGATCCGGAAGCCGCGGCTGTTCCCTCCGCGTTCAAGACAATGCAATACTCCTTTTTTTTGAATTTTTTTTGGAAGTCTAGCACTGCGCACCATTTAAATTTCAAATTCAGTACTGACACAAAACTCTACCCCCAGAACGTTAACAAACACCCCGCCGATCGTATTGGTAGTGGCGTATACGTACAGCGGCGCTCAAGCAACGCAATACATACGCTTTCTTTTCACCATTTGTTCATCCGCTTCCTGCAGCGCCTGCCCATGGGTCAACCAGATTTCGAGTTTTTTCGTACATACTTACTAGTGCTTGCAGCGGGTACTTATATTTATTAATTCGCATTGCAGGCGTAAGTTGATCCGATCACTGTTGTGCACGTCAAACACGGCACATAACTACGTTCGTGTCCTCCTACAATATTCACTACAAATTGTATTGCTCTGTCGTTTGGTGGTGCGGTATGTAAGAGCCTCTGGCCGTTTGGACGCTGTTTCAGCAAAACCTTATTCGTGCCGCGGCCGCGGCCGCCCCTCTGGCGTTCAGAGCAGTACATATATACCTCTTTTTGTCTCTTTTATTTATTTGTTCGCTCACCTTCCTGGTTTACGAGTTCTAGATAGTTTGTATCTTCCGCAGGATGTTATTAATCTTGCGTGGCGGTGGCTTAAATTCAAGGTTCGCAGTTCCAAGAAGCCGTCCTGGGGCGTTTTTGGCGCATGGATGGCATCGATTGCAAATATAACTTGTCCACAATGTGGCGGCAGCATGCATGACTTGGCGCCCACGCCGGTGCATAACGGAAGAAATTCGGGTCACTCCAGTCACACTCCCGTCACCCATCACGTCACCTTTTTGTCAGGAGCCGCTCACACCCCCCATCCTCGTGCAAGCCTGGCTGCCTCTCGCCCTGACCGCTCACAAGCGCTCATAACTGATAACTCCCACATAGATGCAGAACGCCGAGGTGCCTGCGCTGCGGCGTGTGCCCGAGCTGTGGTTCGAGGACGACAACCTGGTGCTGCGGGCGGAGGACTGCCTGTTTCGGGTGTCGAAGGGGGTGCTTGCTGCGCGCTCGTCCGTGTTCCGGGACATGCTGTCGTTCTCGCACGCGGCCGAGGAGACGATGGACGGGTGCCCAGTCGTGCTGCTGCACGATACCGCGGCGGACGTGACCCACTTTCTGCGCGCCATTTTTGATTCTGGGTGTGTAATCCCACTGTAGCTTATTGACTATTGTTAATTGTAACGCCCAGCTTCTTCGAGCCTCCCCCCGCCAAAACAGAGCTCGCGGCCATAACCGGCATCCTGCGCCTCTCCCACAAATATGACGTCCAATACCTGCGGCGGCGCGCCCTCCTGCACCTTGACACGGGCTTCCCCACCTCGCTCGCCGTGTACGAGATCTCCGGCTCCGAGACCTTCGCGTCCGACGGGCTCGACGACTCGCTCCTCACCATCCAATGCGCCTCCGAGGTCGGCGCGCCCTGGGTCCTCCCAACGGCCTTCTACTTCCTCTGCTACTCCGACATGCGCGAAATCCTTGCCGCACGCGCGTGGCCACGACTCAGCCCCGCGGACCAAGCAACCGCGATCGCGAGCTACACGAAGCAACGCACCGCGTGCCCGCCCGTCCTCCCGTTCCTGCGCATCCCGTTCACGGAGGGCTGCGTCGCGCTCGACCGCTGCAGCGCGTACAAGGCACAGTACCTCGAGGACGTCGGCACGTGGAATATCAGCGACCCGCTAGGCAGCTATCGCGACTGGACGCCGTTCGAGAGCAGGGTGTGTGCGTATTGTTTGAAGAAGAGCGAGGAGTACCATCGGGTTGGGCGGGAGAAGCTATGGGCGAATCTGCCCGCGATATATGGGCTGCCGGCGTGGGACATCCTCGAACGGTTGAAGGCAGAGGCGCTTGCTGTTGAGCCGGCTTGAGGCGCTCGTCGCGGAGTCGACTTGCTGGACATGTTCATTTCTTCTCCTGATCCCGCGCATTGTACCACCACACACGAAAACGCACCCTCGCCCGTCGAGCCCTGTATGCCATACACACCCACACCGATCCACACACACACAAAGTTGTATTATATATTTTTCGCTCGTCCTTATAATATATTTCTGACGCTCCAATCGACAACGACCGATTTCGCGCATCATCCCATGCCTCGCCCACCGGCGTCCGCCAAGTCTTCAGCACAGATATTTACTCTCGTTCAGTCCTTTCCACCAAGAATCATTCCGTCCGTTCACGTCACGGCGTCCTGCAGCCATGCTGTCCAGTAATCGTACTTACGCAGCGCGGGCGCCGCCCCCGCACGCACCCGGTCCCGCACGCCACCGTCGCCCGAGCCCGCATTGACACGCACTCCGATCCCGTCGCTCACGTTTCGTTATTCGGACCATGCCGTGTGATAATACTTACCTACCTACCTACCTAAATATCTCTGGCATGCGTTCGTTACTCGGGTCCCGCCCCCTGTACATGCGTGATGCAGCGGCTGTTATAAGTTGGTTATAATAAAGTGTGTGAGTACAGATGAACGTTCGGTGGAAATATTAAAACCCGGAGTCCGCATGCATGTCGGAAATATCAATTTACCATGAGGAGCAAACCAAACCAAGAGTCTTGGATTATTAAAAAAGGTAGGTAGGTCAGTATATTCCGACGCGGTCCCATCAGGAAACAGCCGGAGTCCGTACTACATACATTGCGTCAGAATATATGCTACGGGTACCCTCAATCATCCGCCGGTTGATCATCTGAGCTATGCTCCATTTCGGAAATCCTAATTTGAAGACAAGGAAAAAATAAACTTGAGGCTGTCAGAAGAAGGTCCGAGAGAGTCCCCAGGGTAATTAGGCCTCGGACATTGAGCACGATAAGAGACAGGTGTCATTATTGTAGCGTATGAAACAAGTACTCTGCAGGTTTTAAAACATCGCGTGTGACATAAAGTTTAAAAACTTGGCGAGACGTTTAGTAACGTCGAAGTCCCGGCACAGCACCAATTTATGGAGGAAAGCATCCGCTGAGTCCGCCTCGTGAGGGAAATTAGGCATCAGTTCAATATCACATACTGGAAGAAAGAAGCACGGAGGTGAACAAGGTCCGAGTTTCCTCGGCACCTAATAAACGCATGGGCCTTCGCTCTCAACGGCTCGCCCGCAGAATCGGCACATCTCCATTCCTGGGGAGTCCGTACACGATAACGCTCTTCGTATCGAAGAAGTTCGATTCCGAGTGTGTGGTAAGATAGGTAGAGGCGTGTAAGCGTATTTCGATGGGCTGGCACGGACACGCTGAGGTACTGACACAGCTTCATTGGGTTTCCCCAAAACCCCCTTTTTCGGTGCGCTCCACTCATAGGTAGGTGACAAACCAAGAGTCTTGGATTATTGAAAAAAGGAGGGGCTAGTATGACATTGCAAGCTTTAAAAGAAATGGGTACTACCCTGAACGCCGGCGGAGCCCCAACATGCGTTTGCAGGTGGTGGCGCCTACATACCGCACCGCCGCGCTATGTAGTGCAATACGCTCGTAGTGGATGATTTATGGGGACGTGGACCGTTTGAATTCTTTTTGGGATGATCCTGGTTTAATTACCTTCAACCTTTACACGCTCCACAGTTGCGCCCCAGGATTAGCGAAAAGATGTTTTTTGGATGTACTATCATGTAGCAAGAACAATTGATCCCCTCCCTCGATGTGAGATGTGCCGTAAGGCGGGCGTCCCAATCATTAAATAAAAAAATAATGAAAGGCCTAAAGAAAAGGTGGCATCCCAATCACTAGTGCAAAAGTAACAAAAAATCAGTAAAATAAAAAATAACAAAGGGGTGTATATATTGCCCTGAACGCCAAAGGCACAGCCGCGGCGGCCGCCTTCCGGGGAGAATCCAGTTTTCTGGGCACCTAAGTACATACCGCACCGCCGGCGTCAGGGCAATACGATCGCAGCATAAATTTTCGGGGGACATGAACGTGGTTTTGTGTCGTGTTTGTGTTTGTGTTTTGGAAGGGGGATTTGCGAAGAACGGTATGTAGGACTGGCCGCAAAGCTCATCAGTGGGATCGCTGCGGAGGATGATGGCCAGGCCCGAGAACTCAGCTGATAGAACAACTTGTGAAGGAATGACGAGGAGCGGATAAATAAATAAAATGTAAAATGTATGTAAAAATGTAAAAAGAAAGTGTATTGCATTGCCCTGAACGTTAGAGGGATGGCCGCAGCGTTTCCCAGCAGCAGTTGGCTGAAGGGTGGCGCCTACATACCGGACCGCCGGCGCCAGAGCAATACGATCGTATGGTATATTTGCGGGGGGACACGAACGGAGTTTTGTGCTGTGTTTGAAGGAGCAGCGATGATCGGTTCGGTTGCTTGAGTCGCAGGGAGCGAGGTTCCAAGCAAGCGGGGTTAACTTCAACTTTTGAGCGGGATAATGGGAGAAGTGCCGTGAAGGCTACCATGTGAGACAAGAGAATCAATCGATTCAAATCACGCAGTGGCGCATGAAGAATCCACGAACAAGCCCAGGTCGGTATGTAAGAGCAGGTCAATCGCTTCTGGCCCCAGTGGAGATGAAATCGGGCTCAGTGTGGCGTGTATGTACACGCTGCAGATGAAAGAATTTGGGTATATAATTTAATCATCAAGGGTAGCCGTGCCCTGCGGGTCCTCTCGTCAAATGCTCTGCAGGCGGTCATTCGGATGCAAGGATTCATCATCAATGAACCGCATCGCGGTCGCCGCGTAGATGAACATCCCCGCCGATTGTTCAACCAGGCGGTCGAGCGCTGAGTGCGGCGGCCAGGGGTCCTCGAGAATGATCCCCCCGGACAAACACGCCCGGCGAATACGCACGAATGCATCGCAGAGGTAGGTTCTGATGTCCACATCATCTGCGGCGCGCATACAGCGCAGGCACAACGCCCAGGATGTTGCGAAGGTGCGGTTACGGGAATCTGGGCCTGAATGTTAAACGAGGCACGAGTTGATAGCTTGTTGAAGCGCCTGTCTAGGAGAGACTAGCCTGAATGCGGTGATCAGCGCATTCGTTTACGCCATCAACTACAACTACGGGGGGTGGTCTGAGAGTGGTGTGGGCTGTTTCAGCGCGAGCACGAAGAGCTCGTCGAACTGCACCAATAATATCGCGCGGCCGGGGAGCAGTGTATTGGCCTCCATTGCTTGTTGTAGCATCGCACGCCGTTTCGGCGAAAACATCGCGAGCTGATAATTATATGCCAGTGTCGCAAGGAGACTGTGCTACGTTACTCAGGTTGAATAGATTTCGGATTACTCAAACATGGCGAGCAAGTTGTTTATGGAATGGTTGCAGGAAGAGATTGACTCATCAGAGAGGCTTTATCTGCTTCACGGACATCGTAACATGTAGAAAGACAAAAGGACGGCGGTCCGCTGCAAGTCACTTCAATTATGCGGCATTACTTGAGTTTGGTGAAAAATACCGGGAAAAATATATATCCCTATTACTTCTTTCTACTCGCCTTGCCGTTGAAGTTCACTGCCGGTGGCAGCACTGTGTTGTTTTTCGTGATACCCGTGTTTTATTTGAGATATGCCTACTGATAATGGTTCCCCGAGTTATTTGGTCAGCTAACTTTGCTTCGGTGTGTTGAAGTGGTTCTACAGCGGTTCGAATCGCGATCTCGGCCATTGAGATGCAGTGGAGTCCAGGGACTTAGTGTACGCATTGCCTTGTACGCTTATATACTTCCTAGGCCCGGCGTTCCGGAACGGGACCGGCCGTGTAATCCTACCTACCCAGCTGATGTCGCAAAAAGCCTTTGTCGGAGATAAGCCAATATAGGTTAATATAAGGCGGTATGAGTCTGTAAGATCATTGGGGGTCTATAACCTTCAAAATTGCGCTATCCTGGGTTATAAGGACTTACGGAGGTTATAGGGTTATACAGGGTTATAGGAGGTTATAGTGCCTTATAACTGGCCGAGGTAAAATTTCGAAAAGATCTTGCTCCCTCCGCTGGTACTTTGTAGTATCAGCGGGAAGGAGAGTAGTTACTTTACTAGTTAGAATCATTGTTATTAAGTATTGGTTAACAAGGTAGGTCAGGGTCAGTCTTCAGCAATTATATTATATTATAAAGTGTTGAGGACTCAGATTACATTCAGAGCATCTGTTATCAGTGCAAGGAAAAGCTCAGATGTCACCAACACAGTTTTGCACCGTGCTCATCGCTCGGGTTGGAGCCCCACTCCACCCAGCTCCACCCGCTCCACAACTGACCGAAGTGCCTGTAAATTCACCCCCAAAACGGTGTTTTTTTTTGGTGACTGAGGCCGACTCGGTAGATTAGGATATTGGGACAATATATAAATGTCTCTCAGCCCTCAATGCCCCACAATATCACTCAAGGATATATTGAATTATAAACTACTTATACCCTAGTTGTAAGCCTAGTATAGGTCGCTGTAACTCGCTTATAAGCCTGTAACCCTTCCTAACCCCTTATAGGCGACCAGGCCCTTTTGCGACATGTGCGTACCCCCATTTGAAGACGAACGACGCACCGAGCCGATCAGAATCTTCGACCTCACCCTGTCTGCTCTCCCATAAAAGAATAGATATACTGTCATTTAGACGGTTCTTAGTGATATTCACGTCAAGTCTCTACCCTCTAATTCCGTAGATTATCCAATATTGCGCTGGCCTGACGGATCGGGCAAGGAGGTGAATATCACAGTTATAGCTTGAAACAAATGACATGGCGCAAGCGAAAATGACCAAGAACATACATCCTGCTCATCCCAAAAGTTTTTTGCACTGTGGATCTTTCTTACAGAACTGCTCCCATGCCTGCCACGTTCCTGCGTCCGCTACAGAGTCCTCAATGTCCATCTGCCCTTGGAATTTGAGTGCTTGCATCGCTATTGTGCGGTTAGATTCAAGTACAACTGGCCATTCAGCTAAATCTGCTTGCCTTTATTCGTCACCAACACAACTTGCTGAAAGGGCTCCTTAATCGGCGTTATATAAAAGTTTTTTTGAGCGAATTCCATGAGCTCCCGGTTCAATTTGAGGTGGGGCGGAGCGCCGGAGATCACATCCGCCATCTTGAAGTTGTCGTAGGTCTGTTCCTGCTCCCGCGTCAGCACATTTCTGCAGATCATTTGGTCGATCTGGTCTTGTGTGGGCACCACGGGGCGTTGGGTTGTCTGGAGGTGTTGTTGTTCTCTGAGGTCTTCCTGGATAGTCTTCCCCAGGTCTTTGAGATCTTTGCGGACCTGCTGATAATGGATGCGTGCGTTCAGCGCTGTGCTCCCATGCTAATATAAGAACAACGCAGAGTGCATACCTTGTCCGCATCATCCCTTAGCACCTCGATAGCTCTGCGAAGGGCGTGAGTATCATTTCTCGACGGTCAAGTGCGTATTCGTAGAGTGCTTACCGCAATCCAGCCGCTTCGATGTCAAGCTCAAATTCTGAGTAAGAACAACAACAATGCCATCAGCAGAAATAAATGCAGTAATCCCACACGAACTCAGTACCACGGGCTGCGAGTTCTTGCAGCGCAGGCTAGAGAATATGGCGCCGAAGCGGTGCGCATCAGGCTCAGACCCTGTGAGGTAGAATCCTCCTGTAAACGATCACATCCATCAGTGAGGGCAACCAGGAATGAATATAAAAAGAACCCACCAGACCAAGTGAGCTCGTCCGGCCAGTTCCTGTTTTCCCGCAACCCGAACGTCCCGTCGTCGATCGCATCTCCGATGAGAAGCGAATTTGACATGCATGTGGCGTGGAAGAGCAACGATGGGATCTCACGCGCAGACAGGGCGGCGAACTTGGCTGAGTCTCTTCTCCCGTGTCTCGTGCGGACTGGGCAGGATGTCGCATTTGAGGATGCCTGGGGGGGAATGGCGTTATATTAGCAGAAGGAATAGAGGAGCAGCGTCTGATGGTCGGGCTCACAGATGGAAGGGAACTGGCACTGGATAGAGTCCCACTTACTGCGATAGAACTCGCGGGCTTGGAAGCAGAGCCGGAGGCGGAGGCAGAACCAGAACCGGACGATGACGGATAAACTGAAGTAGACACCCCCGAGGAGCGGGCGATGGAGGTTGATGGCCGGCCACTTGCGGAGGCCGATTTAGAAACTGGTAAAGACCGGAAGCAGAGCTGGAAGCGGCAGGTTTCGAGAAGGAGCTGGGTTTGGCGGACGCGCTGCTGCTTGGCTTGCCGGAGGTGCTCTTCGGTGGGATCTGCAGGAGAACACAAAATGAGATCCTCCCGCGTTGCCGACATTACAGAGAATAAAGGCTTGCCGGAGCCGTGGAGGACTTGGCGGGGTTCTTTGCTGACGTGCTCTTCGGCGGGACCTATGTGCAGTACATGAGAAAATGAGGGCTTGATTCCTTCAAGAGACTAGGTCATCACACTGACGGTGGTGGTACGCGGAGAAGCCTTGGAGCTTTTTCCCGGGCCCGTCAACCCCGTCGGAGAGCCGCTGACCTTTTTGTCGTGCCTGCTTTTGGCGGAAGTGCGTACGATTCAGCCACGAGCGAGGCGAGGATGAACCAGGTGAATGAAAGCTTCATAGTGGACTCGGTGGTGGCAGAGGGTTCAAGGAAAGAGAGGTGAAAGATTAAATGTAAAGCAGAAGTGATCCTGCGCTGGTGACCTGCACTGGAGAGTCGATAGCTCGCTGAGGCGTGCTTATATAGTCTCCCTGGTTGTCCATGCCCGGTGAAATCGTTGGGAAACGAGTATGAGAAACCGCCGGCCTTCGGCTGCTACCCGTGGTATCTCCTAGCCAATGATATGCACCACCGATACACAATTAGCATTTTGGAGACGTAGATATTGTTTCTCGTACCGGTGAAAACCTTGGACTGGTGGATGCGAGAATATGGGATGCGGATGAGGGAGCGGTGGATGGAAAATCGAAGCCGATGATCACGGCATATACATACGAGGATTAAAATAGAGCAATGGATACAGAAAAAATGAGTGGCTATGTCCGCCGACCTCCAATATAGCACCAGCGATTCTCCCCGGAGCTGTTCAATATATTATTTAACATATTTAATTTTACTAGCGCATCCGCAAATCCGTGAGTATTCACGTACTTGACACCATCTCTAGGAGAGTTGGTGGGAAACACATGGGCTTGCGGAAAGAGTTGTCGCTCAGTAAAATATATGTAACTAACATATTACTTAAATTCAATATCGGCGAGTGGAGAGTTGCGCACTCTTTGCCGGCAGCTGTAGCCGGTATGACCGGCATTTTGTGTGAACCAGCTTCGCCGACGATGAAAGCCGGTCGAAAAATGGGAGTGTGCCTTTACTCGGATCTGGGAGGAGCCAGGTGAGATTATGTCGGAATATGTAGCAGTACGGCAGTAAAAACGGACACTAGAATCGGGGAGTAAACCCAGACTGCATGCAGGAGAAAATTGTCTAACGGGACGTAGATTAGACACGTATGGGGAAGGCCAGATGATCATACGCATACACACTATATCGCGCCGAATTGCTTGTACTCTTCACGACGAACATATCGTCATCAAGGGTTCGAGCACTCAACCCTTCTGGTTCGGGTTCGGGCAGCGACTTGGTGGGAATCCACCTGCTTCCCCTTGACAATAAGGTCCGTCGCCAGCGCCTTAGCGATATCTGCGCTGAGCTAGACAAAGCTTGCGCGGGACGTGAGGCGATGGTGCCGGATGATGAAGAGCTCCTGTATTTCATCTTTTGCGGTTCATACGGCAGGTCCTGCAGAATGCTCGACGGCCGAAGCGCACAGAGTTAAGTAAGGGAAAGGCCTGGCGACGCGTTTGGCCTTGTTGACAATACTTCCCACCCAGATTTGCACTCCGGTCAATGATAGCCGTTAATGCCGAATATACAACTGCGGAAACGTCGGAAGAGACAGGGCCCTTTTCTGGATCCCCACCTTATATAATCCTTTCCTTGTCGCCGGAATTATGACGGAATATTTCAAGAAACGCGACTTGATTTATTATTGATTTACGCCACCGCTTCGAACGAACGCCCTCCCCCGCAGATTTTCTACGCTCATTTGATAGTGTGACTGAGTCAGTGAGCAAAGGGAATTCTTCGGAGTCATCCAGTAGTTCTGTGAAATATCTTAATTTTGAGAACGTCGTGATCAGCCAATGATTCAATACTCAAAGTTCAGCGGAATGTTGGTGATATCTCGCCGTTCAAATACTGGGATATATGTATATGAGAAAATTAGACCTGTCGATACAAAAGTTGAACAGGAATGATTTGTGTTCGTTTCCTCGAGCATGCTCAGAATCAAGTTCAATCCGTAACTCACCGTCTGCCTGCATGATTCAGGGTTTATTTTCGGCCCAAGTAGCCATTGATACTGAACTTCCACCTGTCCTGAATTCAATTGCCGTCAGAGGTCCACAGGTATGTTCAGAATTCTTGGAAGATGTCAGAAACGAAGCGTATATCCGGAGAATATCAATCGCAAGAAAATTCCAGTACCAAAAGTCCTGAAAGGCGAGGCTCGCCTCGGTGGTGGAGACACGCGATTGAGAATCTCTTCTGTATATTCGGGAGGAAACTCTAGTGCCAATGTAACAGCAGAACCGGGTCGACGCATTCACTTGAGCAGCAAATGCTGCACATATAACATTTGGGGATATGAGGAACAACTGCCCCTACGATGTGGCATTTACCTTGATCCAAGAATTATTCATTGGCAGCACGCGAAAGCCACGGCCAGATCGCCAGCTTATTCAAGTTCCGGTAAGGATTGCGTGAAATGGAATCGTCAAGTGGCAGGATGTGCGCCGTACAATTAGTAATGAAGTCCATGATTCTATGATATCTAGAAAGTCCGAGCTTGAAGCTCCTCAAAAGCCCGATGACGCCTACGCGCGGCGGCTGGTGAACACACCCCCGTTCGCGGTGGATGAGTTGAGGACAGGCGGGGCGGCGGAGCTGAAGACAGGCGGGGCGGCGGAGCTGAAAACAGGCGGGGAGGCGGAGCTGAAGACAGGCGGGCTGGCGGAGCTGCAGACAGGCGGGCTGGCGGAGCTGTAGACAGGAGTGGCGGCCGCGCCGAAGACCAAGCAGGTGCTGAAGACGTGCCCAGAGCCTACAGACGAGGAGAGCGTGGGCTATATCGAGGATATGTGTGAGCATCGCTTGCATTTTACAAAATAAAACATAGGGGACTGACGTGCGCCGAGTTTGAAAACGTGGGCTGGATCGGGATATGGGTGAGTATTGTCTGCATTTTACCGAATAGAGCAGAGGGGGCTTACGTGCGCCGAGTCTGCAAACGATGACTGGATCGGGATATGGGTGAGTATTGTCTGCATTTTACCGAATAGAGCAGAGGGGGCTTACATGCGCCGAGTCTGCAAACGAGGACTGAATCGGGATATGGGTGAGTATTGTCTGCATTTTACCGAATAGAGCAGAGGGGGCTTACGTGCGCCGGGTCTGCAAACGAAGACTGGATCGGGATATGGGTGAGCATTGTTTGCATTTTACCGAATGGAACAGGCGGAACTCACGTGCGCCGGGACTGCAAACGAGGATACCTGCGGGTTAGCCACGGACGAGAACACAGCCTTTGTCTGTTGCGAATAACCGAGTGAGCTGGCTGCGGAGGATAATAAACTTGCATCGCGTACGGAAACGCGGGAAGAGAGCGTCGGAAGCTAGGGTGTACGGTTGATCAATTGCTCTGACAGCTTTGTCTTCATGACATACCACACCACTGGAAGAGAGCGTCGGAGGTCCAGCGCGGGAGGAGAATGTAGGAGAATTCTAGATGTATGGTTAATTACGTGTTCCCAAGCTTTCTCCTCGCGACATACCGCCTGGGAGCTGTGAATCTGCTGGGAGAGGAAAATGAATTTCCGGTACATCTCGTGAAACAAATGACGCGACTCACCGAATTGGAGCCGCTTCCAGTCGGAGCCGCGCCAAAGGTGACTGTGATGCATGTAGTGTATGAGCCCTCGCCCGGGGCCTGGGAGGCCGAGGGGAAGATGGGCGATGACGAGGGGAAGGTGGGCACTTCAGAGCTGCGGAGTGTCGGGGTTGCACTGCTGAGGGCAGTCGCGAACCCCGAGCTGCTCAAGACAGCACCGTTCACGAACGAGAGTGAGGCGAAGGCACAAGCAGCGGCTACGATGTTTTGGATGGCTATCATGACGTTCGTGGGTGAAAGGATAAGAGAGGCAAAAGAGGAAGGGAAGTATTGGATGCATTCATGACGGTAATCCTTGGCTTTTTAACCAGGCCCAGGACTGGCTGAGGGTGATGGAGCTATTTCGAGCGTGGGCGATGTGGGAGGCAAACGCGGTGGGTTGTGCCCGGTATCATATACTTAGTCGCGGTAGCCAACGCAATCCGCAGCACAATTACCAGCGATGTCCGATTTAACAAGCGAGGTACGAGTTTCGTTTGTTAAAGCGTCTGACGAGACTAAGCGATGTCTGCTTCCGGTTCGTGCTCCGTGGCGGATGCCGCGTGCAGAATTTTTGGGGGCCACGTAGGGAAAGTGAGAGAGGGCCAGAGAGATTGTGGATGGGCAATGCTCGCTGCCGACGCTGTGCAAGCGCAGTGGCGCGTTCCTCCGGGCCGCTCAGAGTGATCCGAGGATGTCTGATAACGTACATAGATGTTCAGTGATGCGGCCTTCGACCCCCGCGTCCATTAACGGCGGATGGGGACCTGCTGGGAGTTCCGCAGCTCTCCGCAGTAAATATCTCCGGGAACTCAACATATCGATGCATCCCAATGTACTATGAGTTACCTTAGGATGATGATGATGATGTAGTCTCGTAAACCCCTTTATATGACGAGTGTGAAGACAATCGACACACAAGTATATAAATGATGATGATGAATTCAATAGGGTTACTGTACATGATCTAACATGATTAAGACAGCAGGACGGTTTGGGGTAAGGAGTAGCAGGGGGAGGGGAGTACGATAGCTTTTTAAGAGAGAAATGGAGGGGATAATCGAGACATAAGTGGAAAATGTGGGCTGGGGGGAGCAAATTCTAGGTGGTAAGATTCGTGGAGGTTGGAAGGAGGCGACACGTCAGGGTGTGTATAAATGAAAGGCCGTAAACAGGAATATGATTAGGGGGGAGTATAAAGTAAGGAGAGATTAATATAAGCGAGATTATAAGTAAGTACAGTATAGTATTGGCGGAGGAGAGAAAAAGAAAAAGAAATAGAAAAAGAGAGAAGGAGGGCTCACAAGTCCGCGAAGTGGCCCGTAGCCTCAATGAACTTCACCAACGGCTTCAGGAGGAGGGAGTCATTGAGAATGGTAGGGAGGTGGAGGGAGCCGAAGGATCCCGCCGCCATTGACGCGCGGAACAGCGGGGGGCGGAGGTGGTCCCAGACCGGGCAAGCGAGGAGGTAGTGAGCACGGGTCTCGAAGGGGGCGCCGCAGGCATCGCATGCCGCGGAGGCTATGAAGCCAGAACGGGCACGGGTGGCATTGAGGAAGGAGAAGTCAGTGCGGAGTTGTGAGACCGTGGAAATTGCATGACGCGAAATGGTGGATGAAGAGTAGAGGGGAGACAGAACGAGGCGCAGGCTAGGATTAATATTGAAACGGGACTGGAGTTTGAAACGGCCCTCGCTTGGGCTCAGTTTTGCTCAAATTCCCTGAATTCTTTGCGGAACGTGCTCCGACATATATAATGCATTAGACTAGCAGAAAAATGAGTCGATTACGACCAAAACTGAGTGAGCATCAGGCCTGAGGCAAATGAGGCCTGATTCACCCCTTCAAATCTCGCGTCCATTACTGTCCGCTGAACCGTTTCTCTTCGGCTTTCACCGTGACGGACACACTTTTACGGACTAAAAAACAGCGTTGTGAAAAAAAAAAGGGGAGATAGCTCACACAGGGCGCCCAGGAGGTACATATATACGCTCGAAAAGCACTTCAGTCGCGTATTGTCACTTTGATTTTGATTTTGATTTGATTTAATTTGATATTCAATTGTGTTCTGTATACAACCAAGTACGGTTACGACAGCAGTCCGAATGGGGGGTAACAGGCATCGTGGAATGGGGGGGTGTTCGTTTCGGGTTTATAAACAGTCTGAGAGGGAAACGAGATAGTGAGCTAAGCGCCGCGGGAAAGATAGGTAAGGAAATATACATACGGTAGCTATAGGTAATAATTATTGGGGTAGAAGGATCATTGTATGTGGATTTATCGGGGTGGGGTAACACGTATGAGATTAAATAAGTGAGTAAAGTAGGAAGAGAAAGAGAGGAGAGGTGAAATATTAAGAATTACGAGTACTTATGTAATAAGTGATCGTCTCTTTAAAATCCGAGGGGAGCCCGATTTCCGGACTTTTCATTTCAAATGCTCAAAATGTTGAGGGACTTCTTTGGGGCTGTGCTAATAAATCTAGTGGCTGTGACCAGAAACCCTTCATTTTTTTGAAATGTTTCTAGTGGCTGTAATGTTTATTCTTATTGATTGTGGATCAAACCCTGAGTCAGCCGGGAACAACAAACTTTTTCATTCCCTTTTCGGGAAACACGGCCCAGCCAGACTCCTTCCCAATTGGGACTCGCCGGCAATCATTGATGGAAGTCATCTGCTGATTCAATCCCAACTGGGTTCGACAGATTCAATGTTTTCAGTCCACACGAAATATGTTGCGAGTGCTGTCGCTCTTCCTGAGTGGCAGCTCCATTGCTGCGACCACTGAGTGGCAAGGGTAGCCCGTGCATCCAGATCCAACCCATACTGTGCCATAATTAGGTCATTATCATCGAGTGTAAATAGATGATCAACGGGAGAGAGCGTAGTATGCGCAGGGAGCTATATAGTTTCATCGACCAACTGCCTCTGCACGCGGAAATCCTCAATTTGTCCAACGGGATGTCCGTGGCAATACTGCAAGGAGTAACAGCTGGTTTAATCTTACGGGAGGCGGTTTCAGCCATGTATGGTTCCCATTGGACTTTCTGCGCTTTCTGAGTGTGGCTAGTGGCAGGAACAGCTTGTGGCCACTGGTGGCTGAGATGATGGCTGGAATGAGTAGGTAATAGGTGGTTCCCAGTCACAAATTCAAAATTGGCAGGTTGAGACATAAATAAAGGGCAGAGGATGCAGGAGGGGTAGTAGATGAATTAAGAGAAATGGCATGGTGGCTGCGAACAATGGCCGAACCAGTTAGTACTGGACCAAATCAGCTGATGATAGCCAATGTCACCCAATTAGGCATGAGTCTGGCTTGGCCCACATTCCCCCTTTTCGTGCGAGGCATCGGTCCCGAAGTTATTGATGACCGTTATGAACCCCAGTCGGCATCTCTCGGCTTATCTTCTCTTTTTTTCTGATTTACCGACACACGTCATCGGCACTTTTTGCTATTTACGCCCATCTCCCCTGTTTTTCTTCTGTAGATTGTAAACCTTAATGTTGGGGCCACTGGTTCGTTCTATAATATAGTTAATTCCTGTATTGAACACTTCAACTGTATGATCCCAAAGTGGTGTTTATGTGTTAGCGCTGGCTGGCCAAATGTCAGCTCTCTTCGAGTCTTTTAGCCTCTCTAACTAGTTCTCTCGAAACCATCTTGACACTGTCGATACCATTTTCACTTCAGGCACCTTAACAATCCAATGTAACAATTTCTTACCTGATTAGGTACACTGTTATCACCACGAGTATTACCATGCATATCCTACATTTTGTCAGTCAGCGTCTTCGCTTTCCCGTTCACACTCACTCATAGCACAATGTAACTGTGTCCAATACCTTCTTCCGCCATCTTCGGCATCTCTTCCTCTTGTTTTTGTCCTCCTCCATCTGTGCACGTGTAGCATCCACCTGCGAAGGTCCTGATAGCCATTTGCCTGGTATAATGTGGATGTGTGGTATGAACTAACTCACGGTTGAATTTACGAGCATGAGGTCAGTGTAGTTAATGATCCACCTGTGCCCAAACAGGGCACTAGGAAAGGTAAAGAAAGGAAGAGTCCAAGGCTCCTGCGAAACAGCACGGCAGACCTCCCAAGTCTAGCAAGGTTCCCTCTGGTGAATCTGCTTCTATCAAACCATAACATCCCATACTTTACCTGCATCTACTCTATTAATTACAATGCCTTTAGTTCTGGCAAGAAACGCGCTTCCAATGCCCCTAAACTGGCAGACGACACTCCTCTTGAAAGCAACGACAGAATTCTCACAGTAGAGTGCGTTTTGTTTTCCCCATTATTTGCCAGTCACCACTCATCTTGAGGCAGTGATTTGCCGACGAGGATGAAACTTTCGATGTTTCTCTCTCCACACTCATCCCCAGGCTTCATATCCGTCAGAATCTTAACGTGGAACACTGGCTACGGCAAACTCACCAGTACCACAACAGCCCATGTCTTCGTGTCTTCTACTTGAGGAACAAACACAACAGGACTGAATTCATGCGTAGGGAAATGAGGTGCCAGACTTCGAGCTTCGATTCTAGCCACAAGTTCATCCAGACGGCTGCTCCCAACTGCAGATTTTCTGATATCTTCGAATAAATGCATCTCTTGGCTCCTCGTCTGGATAGGCATCAATTTTCGCTCTGGTGCTTAGGAAGTCTGAACCAAAAATATCAGAAGATCAACTTACATGCATCTCGGCTCAAATACAGAATTTACCTTGAGCTACGTCTCATATTCACTTCTTCGTTCGTCCTCTTTGTCCTCATACTCATCCGAAAACACAGCGGCAACATCTAAGTATTTGCTTATATACTAGACCACGCCATTCAATGGAATACTCAGGGGCTAAATAATTTATTTACCTTGGAAGACAGCGACATGGTGCTAAGAGAAAGAACGTAAAGTCACCTTGTCCACATCAATCATTACTGGAAATGATAGGCAAGCCTTCAATGCCGACCGGTGATCAGTGGCTAAAAATCGGAAATCACCGAAGTAACCGGGGGAAAAAAAAAAGTTATAAGTACGAGTCCTGCTGGGCAATGCCACGGCCCTACACCCCAAGTAAATGTAAGGTAATGTCACAGGGCCTGCCACAATAAGTCACGCTTTGGGTGAAAATGGCGCTTCCTGGACGCCCCGTACGTGCTTTCGCTCCGGTTTTTTTTGGTAACATTAGGGGCAGTCAGAGTAGAAGATTATGGGCCGATTATGGGAAAGATTATGGGATCGACTATGCTTCGATTATCGTCGTTTTTCGACGATAATCGACGGGAAAAATCGGTGAATCGAAGGCATAAACACCTCCAGAGCCGTTTATGCATTTAAGCTCGATTATGGATTTTTTCGACTATCCCACGATCTAATTCAGCAATAATCGTGTCCATAATCGTGCACCATAATCGGCCCATAATCTTCTACTCTGACTGCCCCTATTGCCTTTTTGAAGCCATAAAAGTGTGCCTGTGAGAGACGAAGCGGAACGGTTTAGCGGACAGTAATGAACACTGAATTATTGAGTGGTAAAGAATTGCCGCGCATTTGCTGAAGAAAGAAATAATTATCCCTATGAAAACAACCGCCTAGCCGAATCATGGCCAAACGAGTGCCATATGGCCCATTTATGTAATATCCGCCAAAAAAATGAACTTTTTTTGTGAAATCACGTTAATATTCGTCTTTTGAGCCTAATCTCAAATGGAGGAAAAAAAGTGCGTGAATCCCGCTACTTTTTTTATTTATACCGCCACTATTTTTGCCAAGTCCGATTCTCCCGCTACATTTTTTTTGGGCGCTGCTTTTTGGGGCTGAATTTTTTATTCGCTCATTTCCTACGGCAAGTAAGGCTGATACTGATATCAATGGGCTGGCAGGAGAGGAGAGTGGGGATTCAACGCTTGAGAGTTGTGTAGCAAATTTGATACAACAGATTCGACATGATAGGATAAGATAAAATATACTCGGTATTCGCTGAAAAACCCCCACTGCTCTGTATATTAACCTCGTAACGTGCGGCTGGGTAGGACCCTGAAAAGATGGCGTGAGCGCCTGGGAATGTGAAATCGCGGCGCTAGGGCCCAGTAAGCTATTCCCAGCGATTTAAAAACCGGTTTTTAAACCACCATAGGTACAGAGTCTAAAATACGACCTCATCAGCCTTGCTGTCCCCAAATTTTTTCTCAGCGGCCTGCTTACCCTTGTCACCTGCGACTACACTCCCTATTCCTCTTCCCGGCCGATCTGCAAGGTGCCGGCTCGATCAACAGGCTTATTTGCCAACAAATCTCTGAAAAACAGCAACGTTACATCTATGCCGTCGCAGATACTTCAATTCCTGGTTGTAGCGAGTGTCCCCCAGGTGGCCCCAGAGCCAAATATGGCCGTTGCAAAGCTGCACCAATATATTCCTATGGTTGATTGCCAGCGGTCCGTGGTCCCGAAATATTTAAAAACAGGTCATTTGCTCCGACCATTTGAAAATCCGTTTATAAACAGCTGTTTATAACCGGTTTGCCAGCTGTTTATAAACCGGTTTTCTTTATAAACCCGTTTGAAAACAGGCCTAACTTCAGGGCCCTACATCGCGCCGTCGCCCGGGGTTTATTTTGATTGTCAGCCGAAATGTTGAAAAATTACTGGTGATTTGGGCCCATGGTACCTCAGACTGATTTTTGTCCGTTCGTGACACCAAAAATTAGGGAAGAGCCGTAAAAAAAGCTCATTTCGCGACACTTTTGACATTTGTTCGAAATCGAAAACTTCCGTCAAGTCTTGGTTAAGTCACGCAAAATTTCTGTGCTTGTCGTTGGCTCGTCGAATTGTCGAATCGGAAATGTTGCATCATAGTCACACTCCCTGTCGAATCGATTGAAAATACAATAAACCACAAAGAAAAATGAGGGTGAAATTAGAGGGCACGATAGAGCTTCACAATCAACGGCAGTTGGCTTCCCTTCTCCATTTCTGCCACAACGATGGGACGCTGCGTTGTTGTGGCGGTCCTCGCGATTCCGCTCTTCGGACACGTCGGCTCGAATTCAAACGCCCGGATCAGCGTGAAGAGGAGGGCCTTCATTCTAAGACACCCAAAAAATCGCAGGTGCACGCAGGAATTCACACAGACTCGTACTCAGCAATTGAGAACCGGAATCCGATGCAGTTGTGTGGGCCAGCTAGGAACGTTAGTTGGTGCCCATATGCCGGAATCGAGTTGACGGCGTCTGGGAGGTGTTCCCAGCGCGCGGGTCTGTAAAAGCCGAAATATCAGACGCGGCTGGAGAATAATATCAATGCCATGCACATGAACTCAGTCGCGTCGTCCCCCCAAAGCTCCTTGTCCGTATTTACGGCGAGTATCGGAATGTATTATTTGCCCTTTGGCAATGCTAGGAAATCAATGTCAGATGATGTTCAACATCGGGTTCAAATCACGCGTACGGGAGGCTATCATGGGCTGTTCCTTTCCTGTCAATGTAGGTTTACTGAGCGGTAGGACGTCGTCTGCCATTGCCTTCCGTACGGCGATCGTGACGGGGCAATACACCCTCATTGTCTCTCTGACCTACAGGTAAGAGTTAGCTCTGTAGAAGCGACTGTGTCTAAGAAGACTATCTCTGACCACACTTTCGAGGTATGGCAAAGCATTGAGCTCGTCCATTGTCGGATTATCTGTTGAAATACTCAACAACTCATCACGCAGCTGACCTTGCACCTCCTGATTCTGGGAGAGAGCATGAAGCGCCCATGCTGTGGCGGACTGGGTTCAATCAGCTCATGGCCATGCTCGCGGAGCAAATACGAACCTCGTCGTTTCGTGGGCAGCTATGCAGAAAGTGGAATCTCTGCATTTCGTCAGAAAGGAGAGAATGCCGAATTTTAGACGCACGGGAAATCACCTCCGTGTTGCTCAGGCGTGATGATGAGGGATATCCGTCGACAGGTTTGCTTTCAGAAGCAGAGAGAGCAAATCGCGCCGACCAGAGGAGAGCAATTTATCGTCCTGGGATGCCTTGATGGCCGCCTTGCTCTTCTCCACTAGTTGTTGCCAATAGCCATCATCTTTGCGCGCGCATAGTTAGGGCACGAACACCGGGGAGAGGCTGAAAATTTGGTGTAAGTGGGATTGTAGCTTGAGAACTGGCAGTAATGCTCCTTACCACAAGTAGGAGAATAGGCACCAGGTCTGTGCCAAACGGAGGCCAGCATTCCGTGAGCGGAAGAATGAAACAGTTGAGTAAAAGCGTCATTGAGTCGTCGGGCTCGCCGGCAGTGTCCATGGCGTTGAATGGTAATTAAATCCTGGACGATGTCAGAAGCGACATGACGCCGTCAAGTATCAAACTGACCCGCCTATTGGAAGTTGGAAGGATTACGGGACACGGACCCAGTGCAAGATCTCACCTGCCCGATTACATCCAGAGTCATTCTTCGGAGCCAAGACAGCACTTCAATTTGTGCTGAACTCCCCCCAGCGGAAACTGTCTCGCCCATATGTCCCGGAGCTATCGTCGTCGCGTTGGTTTTTATTTTATTTTTATCGTGGGACATCTTCCGCACCTGTAGCGATTTTTCCACGAACACCTCAGTCAATCCCTAATTTGAGAAATTCCGAAAGCGGGGTTCTACCAAATCAGCATAAAATTATGTGCTGGGCCAAAACTAACCAAAATTCGTCGCTATGATGGGTTGTTGTTGCAGTTGGAGAAATGGGATGTGAATATTACTTGCCTGACGTTTATGGTCATCTCGCCCGACGGCAACCAACCTGGCACAGCAATCAAGCAGAAATAAAATGCAGGAATCGAACGTACCTTTCCCCACCAAACGCACAGCGTTGGCGAGCACCGGCTCCGGCTTTGATACAGGGTACCGTTGGTAAAGATATGGCAAGGCTTTGAGGTCCGATGTGTGCAGCTCCCTCACCTGGAATGGTCCATCATCAGCAGATATCGAAGGGAATGAGAGATCACTAGAACGTTGAATAGTCCCCGGAGCTGGAAATTTGGGCCGTATTGCTGTCGCCATTTATCGGTCAGGTAGGCATCGTCCTGAACGTCTGAGGTTCAGTTCAGTGAATTTCGGAATTTGGACTCACTGCCATTTCCCCAAAGTGCCCGAGTAGTATGTTTGTGCTCTTGGGTCCGACAATATCCCGCAGGGGGACGTAATGTCGCGATAGGTGAATTGGATGACATGGAAGATCAGGTAGCAACACAGAGTCCCTAGAACGGGAGGAGAATCTCTAAAAACATGTGGACGTGTGCTGTCACTGTTGTGGGTAATACTAACCAAACGATCCATCCCTATATACGAAATCCTGGAGCGGTCTCACGCACAGGCATGGTGGGTCCGCCATCTCCGAAGTAATGACTAGATAGGTATAGATTTGAGACACAAGATGAGGGCATCGGACTTGAGGTGATCGCCGTCGGGCATAACAGAACGGAGCACACGGGAGCCAAAGTGAGCAGTTTCATCCGTGCCGAAAGGGGGCGTGTCAGAATAAAACCGCAACATCAATCATGCGTATTAACACTGCGTTCAGTGGATCTCTAAGTAAACCCCGGAGTTCCTAGAAGTTGTGAGACAGCATCGACCAACATAGACTTTACATAAGTGGCGCTAGACACACCTGGTCAGATAAGCCTAGACGCCGCCCGAAGCCGCCTATGCTGTCTCACAGGGTCTACATTTTTGAGATTTAGGAACCCGTAATATTACGGGATTGCGCAAGGGGCACCCACAAAGAAAATCGGTTAGGAAACTAACTTAAGGGTCCAGGACACATGCTATACTAAGGTGTAGGCCATACACAAGAGGTATCCACCGGAAGATGCCGAAACACAGCCTCATAGGTTGGGAATCACCCGATTCGGATGTGGCTGTACTCGGCTAATAGGTAGGGTAGGTAAGCCTTAGCGCACTTTTCCGACCCTGTGTGGCAAATTTTAACGGTGAATACAGCCTTGGCCATAAATCTCGCCTCTCTTCACCTGGACAGCTGCGCGATCCCGATACTAGATCACAATATGCGGCAATCACCAACTACACGTTCCTTCTGAGGCTTGTCGCGTCTCGGAAAGCCGTGAGGTTGTTTGCCAAGTATGTCTACGAGATTCTGGCTGTCTTCGACGAGACACCACGCTACTTCCCCGTTATCTTCAGGATGACTGCGCATCCCGTCGGCCTATTGTCTAACTCGTGAGATGTCTACCTACTGATAAGTAGGTTCAAGGGCTACCGCAGCGCCGTGACAGCCGATGACTGTAGCGTACGTTTGGACGTTGTGTACGTAGGTACAGTACCTGCTTGTTCCTTTTAGGGACCACTGCAGGAATACATCCTCCTCCTCCGCCTCCTCCTCCAACATAACACGCATAATTATGATGTCCAAAATTGAGGGCACTGAGGCTACTTCCAGGGTTTCGAGGGTACCACTTTTTGTCTCCAACTAATCGGAGTTCTTGGACAGTTGGTGTACCTGGAGGTATACATCTTTGTACTTAATGGAGTTTCTTTTTGTGGTACTCAGCGGTTGGGCAACTTTTTGAGGGGTTTCTCTGGGAACTTCCTTAATAGAATAATCTGCGCTATCCAGTTATATTTCACAGCTTCACCGCCGTGCCATTTACAAACATGTCTTTTGCTGCTAGGACCCAGATGAAATTAATTAATCTCCAGTCAATCTGCTCTAAAACTCGCTCAGAATGAGTAGCCAGAAAATGAAACTTTGAGAAGCAACTGAGAGACGAGATAGCTTTTCCGTGATCCCATCAAATTTACCAAAAAAGCTATCTACAGTTGCCTGGCTCACAATGCATAAGGTCGGTGGACCCCCAAATGGCCCCAAACCTTATGCATTATGAGAAATATGCATTGCTGAATAATTCCCACGGGTAACATTGTGTGACATCAATGTGACTTACCATAAGTGGATGACCCCTCGGCCGTTGCCGGACCTGATACCATTCTTGTGGGCTCATTTGAGTGAAATAGGGTGCTCAACTGCAGTCTAATGCCTAAACTAATACTGAAGAACCATGAATAGAGTTTTAAAATTGCAAATGTGTACCTCAAAAGCTGCTCAAAGGTATGTCTCAGCCTGATTTCGCCTAATATCGCCCTCAAAAGTGCATAAAAACCTCCCTCAACCTGATGCATTATGTTACGGGGATTTTGCATAAATCCCAGCCTACCAACTGGGTGGACTGCCTGATCCAATGTATTATGAGGATTATGCATTATGACCTAATGCATTATGAGCCAGGCAACTGTAGTTCTACAGCTCTTGCTCATATTGTAGAGGAATATTCGGGAACACGGAAGAGTAGTTTTAGAGAAGTTTGACGGGAGATTTTATTTTATTTCACCCAGGTGCTCGAGGAATTGAATATTAAGATGTGATGTCGCGCTTGATGAGTAAGGACGCGGCCTATCTTACTGGAACCAACATCTTTATTTGAATTATCAATGTAGTCTCGTAACCAGACGCTCTGCCCGAATCGGCCCTGCGGGCCACCGGACCGTCGGAGTTTGAAAAATGTAGCGGTCATAATGTGCTCTGAAAGCAGCTTTCGCGAGCTTTTGCAGCGTGTGAAGGATCAGTAACTGTCACCCTGTGACTCGATGGGGGCATCACTGCACCAAGTGCACCAGACGTTGGGGTGACTATGTTTTTCAAACTCCGCCGGTCCGGCGGGCCGTCAGGCCCGTCACCCCAACGGCTGGATTTGTCCCAATATAGGTTGCATTTGAACAAACTCAAATATATGAGCCATCACACGGACCAGTCAGCAATCGACCGAAAGGACAGCCCAAGGTCGAAGGAAAACACAAGGGAGATCCCGGGCAGATCTGCTTTGGATATTAAAGTTCATCCTCTAGTGCTCAACTGGAGGATCACCCTGACAGGGAGGATCGGATGCCGAGGTTGAAGGGCTTTGGGCGCGGATCGGCGCGGATCGGCGCTGATTGGGAGGATCGGTGCGTCGGGGCCGATCGGCCGCCAAAGGCTATGACCCAATTTGTGTCCAGAAAAGACCTTCATAATGATGTTTAGGAGCTGCCATAATTCGTCCTGAATCCTTGCAGCATTTTCTGGTTGCAACACAGCATATAACGAATTTGAACTGAAGTTGTTGACCCATTCACGCAGATTCACAGCGATTGCCGCACAAGTTCACTGTCTGACGTCATTGTTCAGACAAGTTTGCTTGATCCCTTTCATTTGCCCAGCAATTCCAGGTTTTCTCATTAACCCCCTTTTCCTGGTCGGCGGTATTACGAGGGATATTTAAAGAAACTCAAGGAATCGATTACGATTGGCACTTTCGTCTTACCAATTGGCGCCCGCCGCTTCGAACGGACTCCTGGATCTGCGGTGGTCCGCAAATCATTCTTGTCACCGGCGAATCAAAAAGGTCCTTGAGGATCAGCGGTGGCTAAAGGCTCTTCGGGCCTTCAATGACCCTTGATGGATTCAAGAAGGATCTCCGTGATACCTCCGATGCCTTCTAAAACGAACTTAACGAAGCAGCTACCGGCTGATCCGACCTTTTATATTGCACGCAGCTAGTCTCTCCTAGACAGACGCTTTAATGGATGAGGCTCGTACCTTAGCACGCCGACCCATCTTGGCAGGGAAGTAAGGGACAATGAAGAATTCTTTGTTCTCTCCGCCGCTTCGAACGGAGTCACCAGCCTCGTTGTTCGAATCACCGGCGAATCAACTTCCGGTGGTTCAATGTTCTTCAGGATCGAATGAGCCGCTGTCATGTCAGAGTTGAAGGCATTTTCCGTGACGCCTCTCCGGCGCCTTATCAACGACCAAAGGACTCTGACTGATCCAACCGCATGTATCTTGGAGACTTTGTCCACGCTGCCGCATCGTGACGCAGAATGGACAATGTGGCGATTCCTTTTTCCCCTTGGCGAAGTCCTATAAGTTGCGTCGCAATTCATATTAATTGCTTGTCTTTCGGACTGTACTACTGCTGCCTTGACTTATAATATCGATGCGCGCTCGACGGTGCAAGCGAATACAATCCGCTCTCTCCACACTATATATACACGTATTCGATTAAGTACATTCTGTTCCTCCATAGTAAATACATACAGGTACATACACAACATGTTGAATAAATTTGGTATACTGTAGAAAGTAATTTGAATGCCGGGGTATAGTATGGTATGGTTCGTTAGTTCTCCGTTCGGAAACGCAGTACGTTAACACATTCGGCGTTCGATATGCGTTGGTTGAACGACGTTCGATGTCCTTTGGTTGAACAGCGTCCGTGTATGCATTCGCTGAACAGCGTTCGACATGCGTTGATGAACAGCCGTCTAGTCTAGCCGGTCATCAGGTTGTAGGCATCACCAACGCGGGTGGAAAAAAAGTCTAAACAACGAAGAAAATCGAAGTCAACGTGGAACTCGCAAAACAGAATGATTCAGAGAGCGTACTTATTAAGGGACTTACGCCGGTGAACATCTTCATCGCGGAGAGCACGGTCTCCAGGCAAGACGTGATCTCCTGGTGGTGCGGGGTCAACTTCCCCACCGCGCCATAGCTCTGCATTGCCGCCAGCTCGTGGATGAACACCTCGGACACGGCCGTCCATAGTATCTAGATACAAAGAGTTAATTATTACGGTGAAGAATAGAAGGAAACGACGCACCCCCATAATGGGATCAATGTGCCGCCAGCTCGCGAGGTTTTCGCCGCGGATAATCTGTACGACACACCGCGCTGCGGATAGATAGCGTGCGCGCGACGCGTCAGAGGAGTGTATGCGGTGTGCGTGCAGCCGGATCGTCGCGACGTGTATCATGGTCTCTGTCGTCACCATCGTGCGCTCCCCCGCGCTACCGCACCCGAGTTGCGCTCCTAGCGGCAGGCTCAAGTGGAACTCTTCTAGCAATCGGTCCAGCGCGGCCACAGAGGACTCGGTGTCTGCATTGCCTGGGCAATAGTTAACACAGAAAAAAGAAATTCGCAGACTTGAGAAACTGGGAAAAACCTACCTGAGTAGCGCGTAGAAAGCGCGATGGCGCGCTCTAGTAAGATGGAGGCCTTCGCGAGGAGCGCGAGAGGTGAGAACCCGTCGACGCTGACGCCGCTCAGGAACGCGGACACCGTCGCGCCGCCGAGAATATGCCCGAACAGTTGCTGATAGGGGTAGGAGGCGGCAGTCGTCGGTATGCCAGGATATTCGTGAGGGGACGAGAGAGCACTGACCGGCGTATATTCCTCGAGCTTGAGAGGCCAGGGCGTGTCGATGGGCGTGTCGTACGAAAGGGACGACGGCGAGCCGTGCGCGGCGACCCAGTAGTTGTTCACGACCACGACGGTCCAGAAGGCGTTGATTCTCTCGCCCTCCTCAACAGCGTCGAGCGGTGGGGGGCACAGCGCCTCGAGCACGCCGAAGTACGGCGGGATGGAGATCTGCGGAGAGCGGATCAAGTGCAGTCCCGAGCTGATTGCAAGGGAGACGGCGGCGCTAGAGTGGTAGATTCCCTCGACGGGGCGGCCGAGGGTGAGATAGTAAATGGAAAGTAGGACTTCGGCCTGGATCGTGTGCATCACGCGGTGGGGGTGCTGCCCAGCAAGGTCTTGGTGTATATTTTGTAATGTACAGACAAGAAATGCGTCTTCGTTGTACAGGGCGTGTGGTGCGGCCTGGGAGAGGCGAGCGCCCCACAGGTACACTGCACTCATTAGGGCAGGGGCGGGGCGGTCATAGTGTCCAAATGGGAGCGGAAGTAGTGCGGAAAAGCGAAAAGCAGCGGCGTTCAGAAAGAACCCGACTTGCGTAAAATGTTCTAGGAAGGTATTAACTCTGCGAAAAACAAAAATCAGTACAGGGATATCTTCGTCGGAAATATCGCTCACAGTGGTTCGCTAACATCTAATGGTGGTTCCTGAAACCGATGTTGGTCAGCTATAAAATAAAAATGGCATAGAGCATACCTCCAACACGGGCCCAGAAGAGCTAGATCCCGAAGTTGGTGACGTCACCCGGCTCGAAGCTATAACAAATACACTTTAGTCTTTTCGGAACAGAGGAATTTGCGCGCAACATACGAGATCCGGGACCAGAGTCCCAGTTGACAGGCCATCCCTGATTCATGTCAAGGGCTATGTCATCTGCGTAAGGCTCATGCAGCTGGACAGCGGACTGCGGACTATTTAAAGATCCCTCGAGTTCCCCGATGCGAGACTGCAGTTTTTAATAGTTTCCTCCAACTGCTGCGTGCGGCTCCGGCCTTCGAGTGGATACTCGCAGTCCTCCGCGGTGCCTGGCGACCGCAGGCATTGGTTGCATATTGGCTTGTTTCCGTCGCATTTCTGCACCAGATGGTCAATATATAATTAAGGGTGAACAAAAAGTGCACTTGCAATTTTGCGGCGTCTGGTCCAAGCGAGTTTAATGAAATGTCTCACTGATCGGGTAAAAAAGGGGCTTACCGACAATTCATACACGCTTTGCCGCGCGGGAGGTGCGAAGAGCTGTTGGAAGATCCAGTCGTCGTCGAGAACGTGTGGTCATGGTGATAGCAGATAAATCGACGGGTGGGGGGTCTGGCATCGCATGTATTCGGGGGCTTATATGCAGCTGCGTCGTCACGGGGAAGGAGAACGTTCTGGGGATACTTACTCAGTCGGTCTCGGCGAGTATGATTACTGTGCTGAGTCGGAATAGTTTATCCTTGAGGCGGTGTACGGCATCAAATGTACCCGCTTTTTCGGCGATCTTTGTGGCGAATAATAGCCGCCAATGGAGCGTCTGCAACACATCAGACGCAACCCGATAGCGCCGTTCCCGCCGGGAGTGCGTGCAAAAACCGTGGAAGCGATTCGCGATGACTCAGGCGAGAGGAGGAAGGAAAGAACTGGATGCTGACTGAATGGTGAGTCACTGAGAAGGGTCACGTGGTATATGCCTCTATAGGTCCCACAGACTCAGAGGAACTACAAATTTTATAAAAAGCTTTGGTTCCTGACTCGTATGTGCCGTCCGAGCTCACGAGCGAGTTCTCTGTTCGGAAATCAATATTTGTTTCGTTCTTACTCGGAGGTTGAATTCGGAATGGATACGACATACACCTTCGGGGTCGGGAAAACGACGCCACTACGCGACAGAAATTCTTAGGATGGCGGTAGTTGTATTTGATACAGTTCGGACCTCCGCACGAATAGCCGCCCGTCGAGGTATATTCTCAAACAAGCGCCCATAACGAGCGCCTAAATCGTGCAGCACCACTGCACATGAGCTCGGATTTTGCCTGCACTGTATAATTATTAATTACCGGTGGCACCGGTAATTATAGGAGCGGTACCCGGGCGTTACGTACCGAACAAGGGATTGCCGACGGGGTACTCTTATTGAAAGAGACTCTCTTTCAATAGCCCAGCTGCGGATAGCTTCATAAATACATTTAGCAGACCAATGGCAGAAATACAGCGACAGAACATACAGTTCATTCAATTACTCTCCCTACAGCAGCGCAGCCGACTTCAAAAATACATCCGGAACCAATGCAGAAATACAGCGCCAGAATACAGTTCATTCCTTTAATCTTGCTATAGGCAATGGCCGAAGCCCAAAGTCCTTGAACGCATTAACCACGTTCACGAGGGGCAGCACCACAAGGAACATGGGCAATATCTTGGGTGAACGTTAATCCCCAACACGATGTGGTAAAATCCCGTAACGCACCTGTCCAAATTGCCATTTTGATTGTATCCCATCTGACTGGTCAAACTTATTCCATTTAATGAGAAGTTCGGTGTTCATGACTGTTAAACCCCATAGGATAAACACAACAATGATCTCGATCACCAAGTTCCATGCGATCTGCAGATCGTAGTACTCCATCTGTGGGCGGCGCGACGAGTCATATATTATACGTGAACAAGGGGGCTGGAACGGCTGGCTTACTGGCTTGTCCCCAGGTTTCTTGACGTGGTGTAGGACTTTCCCCGGGGCGGGGCGGGGCATCGCACTCCGCGGCTCCGCGTCCGGCGATATATCAATATGCGCCTCCAAATCGGTGCTCGGAATTTGTTTCGTGATTCTTTTTTAATCCACCGATGGACAAGTTTTGGCGCCGGTGGCATATGGTCCTTGACGAGGAGGCCCGTGTACACTACTACGACCAGGACGGTCATGACCCAGCACACGGTGCGGCCGGACGTCAGGGCTTTGAACGGGCGGAAGAGCACCACCATGGCGTGGGGGTTGCATGGCGGCGCACTTCCGAAGGATTTGGCCGTGATGAGCATGGCGAACGCGAACGCGAAGACGGTATAACTCTGCAGGACGGAGAAAAAGTGCAGGGTCTTGACGTTGCCAGGGAAACGTGCACAGGCTGGTAGGGAGAAAAACACGGTGACCCACGAGAGGTAAAGGAGATAGAACACAACGATTGCGCTAGACCAAGTTAGATTTTTTTGATTAAAAAAACATGACTGGTGAACTAACTCGTGGAAGCTTATTTCAGGGTTTGGTTTCAAACCCAGGATGAGGGCAGCAACGGCCATGGCCGTATTGGTCGCCAATAGGGTGTATAATGCGCCTGTAATCTCGTTCTGCGATCCTGACCGTGCGGAAAGGCAGCCTGGACAAAAAATCAAAGTGCGTCCGCGGTGGCAAATTTCCGGCGTTACTGAGGAAAAGAGTCTGGAGGTAGAAAGACACACGAACGCCGATTGCCGCTGATATCAGTATTCATGGCTGGGCCCCCGCTGTAAGGGCAGTTGGGGTCCATGGAGGTCGTGAGCAAGCCGCTGGGCATCTATCTACCGCTTTGGGAAGCTGTCATTGAGGCTGTGCGGCGGGCTGTGCGCAGATCAGTGTGCCTCCCCGCAGTCGTTGACGTCGAACAGGTCGCCGCTGGGCAGTGTAGATTGGAACGGCTCATCCGCAACACCTCTCTCGCCCCGTCCAGTAAGAATTCTTCCAATTCACTTTGGTGTACCAAACCTGCTGATACTCTCGGAACCTCAACCGGTTGTTGACCATGACGAGGCACAGGCGCAACACAGGCGGATTTTGACGGTCAATTTCGGACTCCACCGACTTGTCCGGCCTGCACAACTTTACCATATGTAAATGTCTCGAAAACGCCATATATATCAATATACTCAGCCAACTCGACTGGGATGGACGGAGGCTCGCGACGCCTTTACCTCAGCACTGGCGATATTTTCACCTGGATGTAATTAGCGCGACACTACGCACCTTGGAGCAGCAATAGTTATCAACGACGGACAGATAGGAAGTCGACCCGCAGCAGAGGAGAACCAGCTCAACGGATGGACGGAGGCTCCGACGCTTTACCTCAGCACTGGCGATATTCTCACCTGGATGTAATCAGCGCCTGGAGCAAAAGTTATCAACGACGGACATAGGAAGTCGACCCGCAGCAGAGGAGAACCAGCTCAACGGTAGGACATCCTTACTATATATATACCGGTTCTTTTCCGTCTTTTTTCTTGGTTTTAGAAAAGTGCTGATTATTTGACTAGGGCGACCAAGTCGGTAATTAATTGGCGCCGAAATCACTCGACACTGGGGAAAGCAAGAGACGAAGAACTGGGTGGTATTTTAGCAGGCTACGTTTCGGAACCTACGACTCCAGTTTTACTTTACTGACAAGGAACGCTGATACAGGAGTCCCGATGGCCGATGTTTACTTCGATAAGGATGCTGTAGAGACTGATTAACTTACTTCTGGTTGAGCTGAGATTTATATCCAGTAGGGCAATGCCCGAGAGGCGAGACGAATAGGATGGAAGGCCGCGTATTTCCCACTTGATATGGGTTAGCTAGATGGAAATCCACAGCATCCAGACACGCTGTACAAAGCCTGTAAGACCTGGGATTCTTTCAGGAGATCGCTCTCTTGTTATCAACGCGGAGTACACAGCGTCGCCTCTCGACATCTCACTCTCAGCTTGCTGTTCGCCAACGGAGTCCACCTCTGGTTCTGTTGCCTCGGTAGCGGAGGCCACATCACTTCACTCGTGTGCGCACCGAACGCGTTTAATGCCACAATTATTGAGAGCCACGGGAACTGGTCGGATACTGCATGAGGCATAGTCAGTATTAAGCCAGGCGGCGGAGAAGTGCAGCGCATAGTCTGGGTCTTGGTCCGAACGCAGCCATAGACGGAATTCAAAAATACTTGGGGGACGGATATGAAAGACAGAACAAATTAAGAGAAACGAAGGATCACCTATCTAAGAAGGGGATGAATGCTTGTTGGGAGCTCATGGATTACGCACTTCCGTGAGTCGAAATCTTATTTACCTTGAGACTCTTGAGTTCTCTACAGTATGTCTACTGCCCCCAGTATCTAAAAATCAATAATAAAACAGAAATACTAGACCCCAAGCGCTCGAAGAAAATATTCTTGCGTACATGGTGGCTAGTTGAAGTCGCTGTCTTCCTGGCTCTAATTTAGTATTACAAAATATTATAAATAGAAAGTCCAAAAATTAGTTGGGAGTGTCAACTTCGCATATCGATGCATTTTGCCACAAATACAGCAATGTATTGTGGCTCAAACGAGGTATTCCTGGTACCGATTTAGGTCCAGGTCTCCCTCTTATATTTCGTCTGGAATAAACAAATTTGTACCGTCATGTGATGTTCCGTAACGTTCCGGCTTTGACGGCGGTTAGTAAAAATTGTACCCGATCTGATCCGTCAAGTCCCGTTACCACTCCCGGTTGGTTCCTGGCAAGGTTCCTGTCTCCCGTATTGGTCCGTCTTCCAGTCCGTGTTTCTCCATGCTTTAGGGCACTTCTATAAACTCACAACCCGAGAATTGTGCATGAAAGCACTGCACAGATCATGCCGCGCCATTTCGCCCTCACGCGCTGCTCGGGAAAGAGCAGGCGCTACGAGCGTGACTACTCCAATTCAGAGGGAGTGTCTTGCCATGGCCGGAGGCCCAGCATATAGTTCACTTAAATGTTTTAATGTAATGCTAATTCAAAGTTTTATGGATCCATCGGCAAGGTAGGTGTCGATTAGTACATCGGACCTGGATGGCAAAGGGAGGAGTGAATATCTAGATCATGATGTATAGTAAATAATCTGGATATTCACACATGCTGATATAGATGGGATGTGATGGTGTGGGTGGGTGTGGGGGGGCTTGGCCGTGGCCGCCCAACTTGGGGGGAATGGGCATAGCAAAAAGCTGATGCGGGAATTTCCGAGGCGGGAAGAACGGCTGGCGGCCACGGCCAAACCCGTACGCAGAGGGCAACTCGGGTCAGGGATGAAATGCGAAGCGAGACCCATAGCTACCCTAGCGTGAGCTACAAAAACAGGGATGGGAGGGTGTGGCAAAAGAATCAAGAGGAATTGAGTATGTAGACGCGAGGAAGAGAGGTCTAAGGTCTTTGACTCTGCGCGTACTAAGTAGACGAGCGGGAGCAAAGAGTGGCTATGCGTGATGGTCCTATCTAATCTAATCTAGCTTGCCTCAGCTAACAGTATCCTATTCTGATTCAGATTCAGAGCTAGCCTGTAGGTGAACTGAAGGCTATTCATGCACGACATCGTTGGCTTTGAAGGATATTCGCGGTGCACTTCGCCGCGTCGCGCCGCATCACTTGTTATTTATGGATTAATGCATTGTATGTCGTGGCGGCCAGCCTGGACAGAAATGGAAGAATATACATTTATTGTACTAGCCTAATATATGGTCTGTCAGACGATCTGCTGTTGAGGGCATACTATAGCTCCACGACACGAAGGTACCAGGGATGCCTAGAGGGCCTTAATATAATTAGTTAGGGCAACAAATGGGGAAGATGCCGGTATTATTGCAACCTTACACTGCCATTGGGCTGCCATACAAAGAACAATGACCAAAACACAGCCTCCACTTGTCAAATCGTTTTCTTCCGCGGACCCTGATCATCACACTCTCTCGTTCGCCGTCGCAAGCGCCCATGGAGCCCGCATCGAGTTCTGGGCTGTTGTCACGGTTGCGCCAGTGGCACTTCCTTTGGTTCCTCGGACGGAGGGCGTCTTAACGCGACCACAAGATCCATGGATCGTTACGGGAACTGGGCGGACGCTACATGAGGTGTACTCTGCGCTGGGACAATCGGCGGAGAGAAACACGCCAATCGCGTCGCGCATAACATGGGATTGGGCCCGACCGCAGCCACTCAGCGGACTCAAACATTTTCGGCGACGGATATGAGAGGGAGTCCAAGCTGCGGGATGTAAGTGACAGGATACCGCGGAAAGTGGACAAGGATTGTTCGAGGTTGATGGAATACGCCCTCCCGTGAGTTTTTTGTCTTCTTTTGTATGGGACCACACCTGATTATAGCAAGATGCGAATCCTCCCGGACGCAGCTCCAAGCATTCAAGAGCCTAGTCATGTTGACTACCCGATACCCGGGATTAAGACCGATATTCCTGCAATGCAAGCATATTCAGCATTCGATACCGTCGGAGGATGTTATATCTGCACTTTGGGACCGCCGTGAAGATCCTGATGGGACATGTTCAGAGGAATGGAACTTTTATCGCCACTTTGCTGCCGCCTGCATTGCCGACGGCGATATCTGGGCTGTTCTGGATAATGTGAAGACTGATACCTTAGTCCGTGTGGATGGCCCAAGCGATGGACTTTGCGTTGTTGAGCGATTGGTGGTCGCCTCCGATTGCGAGTGAGTCCCAAATAAATAAATAATAAAATTTGACCAGGTTCCTCACAAGCAAGTTGAAACAGAGGAATTTCAAAGTTTTCCAGCAACATCGCAGTTCGGTACTTGGGTGGTATCCTCGAATTACCGTCCTTTTGGCTACAAACGGGTCAGATGTTCTCTGCCGTCATCAAGAAATTGGTCCAACGAGTCCTTATTATCTTGCGGGACCTCGGTGTTGATTCCTTAGAGATCGACGAATCTACTGCGGCCACCGTTCATTCAGATCCTGAGGGTGTCGATATACTCTGTCTGGCCCTTCTAGACGGGGTGCAGAATCTGATATTGGGAGGAATCACAGCGAATTTCGCTTTCGAGGAGTGGTACCCAGGCTTCCAGCAACTGATCCAACTGCTACGCCAGTGCGTGATTATCCGCATCCAAAAACATCCACTGACTCGTTCAGCCCGAGGGCGGAGGCACATCTGCCTGTTTCTTATAAACGTGCGACAAGCCAAATTCTCGAGAGGTTGATCCCGCCAGTCTACAGACCTGAAACCGTCGATATTCTCGTGCCCGCGTACGCGGTTTTCTTTCAGTTTTATTCACCCTTGGTGAAAATATTCAGGTCGCCATCATCGCCGAATTTGCACGACTCCGATACTGAAGTTTACGAGGATTTGCCGATTGTTACTCCAGCGAAATTTACCGAGTTACCTCTTCTCTCCACCGATCTTCCCCAAACCACCATCCAAGTTTCCAGCGCAGCATTGAGGCTCAATGACCGCGGCAAGCCATTGCTCCACATCGCCATCCAAGTCAACCCTGCGAACAAACACGGCTGGACTGTTATCAAGACGTTTCCCAAGGTCCTCGAGCTGGACAAGCAATTAAATCAGGGCCGCAAAACGAGTCTTCCCCTTGGAAAACTCTGGCAGGACCCGGCACCATTGAGCGGGGAGAAGCGAAAGGTACACGTCTGTGTTGTTGTTCTAAGTACTTTTAATAATGAACGCTTCCCCAGAGTATCCTCGAGTCCTATTTGACGACTCTCCTATCACGACGTCTACCTGCCGATCTTGGAGACGAGCTGATATCCTTCCTGACTTCTAACGTCGACAGAAGTGAACCACAAGTCGAACGGCCAGAAGGGCAGCAGGGATACTTGGCCAAGCGAGGCAAAAATCTGGGAGGATGGTATGTGCGCTACTTCGAGCAGGATGGGCCTGTCTTGGACTATTTTGAACATGTGCGTCCTCTGTCTTTCGGGTCAGTTGGCCGCGCATATTATTTATTTATCGTACACAATTTGCAGCGGGGCGGACGGCTCCTTGGCAGTATCCCCATCACAGACGCACAATTGGGTCGGCAGCGCGGAATTCCGGACGACGACAGGGGGGGCTACCGGCATGCGTTCCTAATCGTTGAGAAGGGGACGGATAACCGGCACGTACTGTGTGCTGAGAGCGAAGTCGAACGAGACAGGTGGTTGGAGAGTCTTTGCCGCTGGTGCTCTGGATCATACGACCCCAGCTACGTGCTTTCTCCATCGCCGACAGTCCCCATCACGAAAGCGCCTGTCAGCGTGCTTGATTTAGTTGCCAAACGAATGCGAGACGGACGGATGTCCACGATGTAGCATGAGTATTAATATTGAAGACGGCGAGGGTTAAATCTGTATTTGTGTTGAGCGAGGGCACCTGCAGAATAGCGAAACGAGACTCCTAGTTTCAGAAAACGCAAACCCAGAGGACAACATATTTCGTTTTATTCTTGGACGTGCTTCCGCCATTAAGTTCCATGGAATTGCATGCGAATGAAGGGCGTCAGCGTGCTAACAGCATACCATATGAACGAAGAGTTTCGGGCGTAATTGTATGTATGTCCATATATATCTCTGGAAGACCAGCAATTTATTCTTGAACGCACACTTATTTATTGTATTGTCCTCTATTCTATTAACCAGCCCATGTGCCTGCTTGAAGAGGAAAGCACTGCCCAAGGAATAAGTAATAATTATGGCGGCCACAGGTGTAGGGAAGCAAAGTAAGGATCACATCGTGGGATATGTCGCAAATATCCGATTTTGAACACAGCCTCAGATAGGGCCTTTCTGAATCTTATAGGCAGAACATGCAGCGTTATAGCGCCTTATAAGTACTTATAACCCCGCCTCTTTTGCCTATAAGGTTCAGAACGGCACTATCTTGGCTCATGATTCAAGAGCGACTTTTGCGACATATAATGGATTGCGTCGAGAGTCAGGAAGAGGACCAGCAAATTTTGGCGGCTCTATCTCGACGTTAGGAATGGAATCTGAGTTGGAATGAGAGCTAATTACCCAACAAAATTAATCGTCCTCGAACTCCGAGTCCAGGACCCAAAGTGGGACGGGTCCGCGTTCCATACTGTTGTACGGTGGTGGTAGATATGTCACAGGCGCGTTATTCGTCGCATTAAGGCGTATCGGTCAGAATTACAATCGTATCGATGATAAAACAGGGCGTACGCCATGATCGCGCATCAACCCTCTTTTCCAGATCATCCATTCGTTCATTTAGGCTTTCAATTCATCCGTTGAGCAAGTTGAAATAGGCCTTCAAGAGTCGTGCACCAGAAACCAGAGTGAACACTGCCAGGCTGCTGATGGATTCGCGCATCATCGTCGAACGTGATTGGATGTGGTTGGTGGATTCAAAGACAGTGCAGCCCGGCTTTTTGTTGAGGTGGAAACAAAGATACTGACTGAGATACGTTTGAAACAAAGACGAAATAATGGCTTTTTGCTTTCTATTGACACGCAATGTGGGGTCTGGATTGGCTACGGGCACAAAGACTAAGATACAAAAGGCCGAACCAGGGTCCGATCAGTCGGATTGTCTCAGTTCCTTAACCTTTGAGAAGGCACGGAAGTATCACAGAAATCTGGCCCATTCCTTCTCGGACAGCGGCTCATTGTTCAATGCCCGAAGAACTTTAAATCGCCGGAGTCAAGCTCGCCGACGAGTCGAACAACTGCAGGTCCGACGGCGTCGGTGGGTCCGTTCAAAGCGGCCAGCGTCAATTAATAAGATAAAAGGGTGCGAGACGTCATTGACTCTCTTGTCTTTAAATATCCCATCGTAATTCCGCCGACCAGGAACATGGGACTGAATAAAAATCTGGCAATGCAGGCCCGAAGAAGACTAACTTCTGGTTCTGTTCCTCGGACTTTCAGAACGAGGAATGACGCAAAGAGTAAGATCTGAACTCAGAGCATTCGGCATTAGCGGCCATCACTGAGCGGAGTGTGGGAAGTATTGTCAACAAGGCCAAACGCGTCGTATGCCTTTGCCCCAGCTCTGATCCTGTACGCGGCGGCCATCGAGCATGCTGCAGGAACTGTCGCATATGGACCGCATAACGCAGCTTCAGGATGAAATACAGCAGCTCCTCACCATCATGTCCAGCACAATCGCGTACCTCACGTCCCGCGCAAACTTTGTCCAGCTCAGCGCGGAGGTCCCCGTCACGAAGCAGCGCAATCCGGACAAGTACGATGCTCCAGAGGTTTTCGAGGGTACGCTATACGGTCTATCTTTTGCCTCCATTCACTGCTAATGGGCGGGAAATAGCCAACAAAAAGGAGCTGGTGACGGACCTCATTGTCAAGGCGAAGCAGGTCGAGTACCTGATCAAGTCGCTGCCTGAACCTGAGCCCGAAGAGGTCCAGGTAGCATTTTTTTCTGGAGCGCTAGGACTTTCCACCTCATCGCTCCCGCATCCAGGCAAAACGCCTCCAAACCCTCGATGACGAGATGTCCGTTGTGAACGACGAGTATATCCAAGCCGTGGCGCGATCCAGTGCGTATAACTCTCCTTTATGCCACGCCCTCCATGAGATCTTATCGCTGACTGATTTCCTTGCGATGTTTTGCGCAGAGGAACTCCACGCCCAAATCACCGACGTGCTGCGACTGATGCTGGCAGAGACGTCCACAGATCTTGCGATATGATACATTGAGTCGGCCCAATGTTACTTTGCTTCCATGGGATCCATATAATATATACATATAGTCCACAACCGACTGGAATTATCTCACGTTTGCTTAATCCCGCTTTCGACAGCCTCTTCCCTCCCTTCAGAAGCCTCCTCCTCCTCCTCCTCCTGGCCTACTTCGACAAGCATTGATAACGACTTCTTCCCTCTGAATCCGAGCTCTCCAGCGCCGCTATCGCTTGATCCCTGTCTGTCAAATGCTTCTCCTCCCCCTGCTCCACGATCATTGCAAATTCACTTCAGGCAAACACTCGACCATGGCACAAAACTACGACAATATCCCCTGAAAATTTACCATCACGATCGTGTTGCTCCGGCGCTGGCGGTGCGGCATGTATAATAAGGGCCCCCAACTGTCTGTAGCTCGCGGAAGGCCGCGGCTGCGCCAACAGCGTTCAGGGCAGTACGTTTCTTTTTCTTTCTTTTGCTTTATTCAATCCATCCCTCCTCGTTTATTTGATTTGCTTCCCGTACGTCCAGCGTCGCCATCCTGGAATTCTCTGATCCCACAAGCTGGCCGGTTCCCTGAATACTACGTCTTCTTGCACCGGATCCCTCACGAATCTCATTACCCCCTCAAGCCCTGCCTGCGTGCCTGCGGTTGACTCCCATCTGGTGTAGAGCGCAGCGTTCAGCACCAATCGATCGTCGTCGAACACGAAAAAAACTACGACGATGTCGTCTCGAATATTCTACCCCGACTGTATTCTTCTGGCGCTGACTGCGAAACAGCCGTAGCGGTCGCCGCGGTCGCCCCTCCAGCGTCAGAGCGGTACGCCCTCCTTTTCTTTTGTTCTCTGCATCTGGGACCCTGCCCTCAACCTCGACCAATATTCTCTGATCTCCGCGCTCAGGACCAGGCTTTGCACCTGCGCTGTTATTGAGAGCGCTAGTATTGAGAAATCTCCAAGTACCCCGCGTAATCTCTGGCTGGTTTCATATACCTATTACTTCCCTGCCTACCTACTAAACGCATCCACTCCTTTCCGCCGATAACCTAGCAAATCGAGCTCAAACATGAGACAAACTAATTTCATTGCCCTTTGAAACTCCCCTATTGCTCTCTTAGAGCCCGAAATTTCATGCCCCCTGAAATTTGCCACCGCGACCTTATTCTCCTGGTGCAGTCGCTGCGGTCTAGAGTAACACAGTCTCTTTGGTATTTTCTGTCTTTGCTCCTTCCTTTTTCGAGTTTATCTGCTTCCCCGTGCCGCCCTAAAAAGCAGTTTTTTAGTATTGGCACTCACTAAGCTTGGGAAATTACAGCGTATCGCTGGTTATCGTCCTCCGAGTGGCGCAAGGCCAGACCTGGTCCGGAAACACAGTAACCTACCTGAGTTCCATACGATTCGTACGCGTACCAGCAACTGAGTTGGAAAAGGTGTCTCGACTGCAGTGCTGGATGCGTTTGAAGCAAACTCGAAGAGAGAATTCCCAGGAAATTCTGGGAATGGTGCCGGGGATGTCTTAGAGACTACGGAATCAGATCTTGAGTTTCGTCCCGGGCCTATGATAGTTTGAGCACCGCATGTATGTACATTTTTGAATTCGGAGCGATTTCATCGGGGAATGAGAGGGGCAAGTGGGGAAGGAAAACATTGATCATAGCGAAGCACAAGAGGGCCACGGGTCGTTGACGATACGAGAGAGGAAACTTTGCCTTGTTTTCATTCCTGGGTTAGTTCATTCTTCGCAATGCTAAATTGGCCCTATTTTGAGCTTGTACACCCAGTTAGGATGAAATTTCAGCTCAGAGTCAAATCTATGGTTTCAAAAATTTGCGGGACTGCCCGAATAGTCCGATTCAAATCGACTGACGGCGAGACGGACCAAGTCGGGCTTTCGATGTGACATGTCACACAAATGTTGCTCACTTGTCGCTACGTTGCGTTGCATCCACAGAGGATCCCTAAGCTCCGCATCCCTATGGCCCTCCACTCATATGCTCCTGTACATGGAGAAGAACCCTTGGAAGAATACAGGCTTGGTGGATATCCCATGAGGCTTGGGGAGGTTGTATGAGGTGATGCGCAAATTAGGGTGGGGTGAATACTCCACGGTATGGCTGGTCAAATCCCAGCCAAGGTTGGTCGTTGTGCGCTTTGCAGCTGTTCCCGTTAACGCCTCCCTGCGCGGACATATGCCGCAATGAAAGTGATGAAAGGCAAATCTCTTTCATTCCTCCCATGCGTACACCGACCGTATTTAGCCGAGGCACTGACTTACCTGACTTGCATGAGGTCGAATACTACACCGCGTTCTTT